>OX579636.1:8467866-9035157 GCA_951230915.1 Antitrichia curtipendula | reverse complement strand
TCCCGATCTCAATCCAATTGAGAGCCTTTGGAAGATTTTGAAAGATGCTGTGCAACATGGCCCAATATGTCCAAAAAATTTAGATGACTTGAAGGTAGTTATTGAAAGAGAGTGGAGGTTAATCAATGGTACAAAGCTCCTTCAACTATGTCATTCTATGCCCTCTAGGTTACAAGCAGTGATTGAAGCAAATGGAGTACATACACGTTGGTAGATTGTAAATATTTTTTTTTGTATAAGTTTTTTTACCTTGAAATTTGGCATGAATGTTGTTAACATAAAGAGCATGTTGTGACAAAAATTTCATGGTAAATAGTCAATTTCTCAACCTCTGGGAGGGTGTCAAAGTTGGTAGCAATGAAATGGTTTCTCCCATTGTTTCCCACAACTACACATGTTGGTAGATTGTGGATTTCTTTTTTTGTGTAAATCTTTTGACCTTAAAATTTGGCACACATGTTATTAGCATAGAGGAGATCTTGTGAAAAAAAATTAATGGTAAATAAGTAAAATTGCAGCCCTTAGGAGGGTGGCAAAGTTGGAAGTAGTGAAATGATTTTTCACAGCTACACATGTTGGTAGATTTTGAATATTTTTTTTTGTATATTTTTTTTGGCTTTGAAACTTGTCAAAAATGTTATTAACATAGAAATACCTTTGTGGAAAAAATTTCATAGTAAATAAGCAATTTTTCAGCCCTTGGGAGGGTGTCAAAGTTGAAGTAGTGAAACGGTTTTCACAATTGTTTCTCAAAACGACACATGTTGGTAGATTGTTAATATCATTTTTTTTTATTAATCTTTTGGCCCTGAAATTTTTATCTAATGTTACTAACATGAAGAGTTTTTTTTTTTCCAAGAATTTCATGGCAAAAAAAGAATAATTCAATCTTTGGGAGGCTATCAAAGTTGGCAGCAGTGAAAAAATTTCCACAGCTACCAATGTTGGTAGATTTTGAATAACTTTTTTTGGTGAATCTTTTGGCCTCGAAATTTGGCATACATATAATTAACTTAAAGATGATGTTGTGGTAAAAATTTTGTGGTAAAATACCAATTCTTGAGCTCTCGGGAGGCTTTCAAAGTTGGCAATACTGAAATTTTTCTCACTGCAAATTCGAAAACGACATTTTGATTGGTACCCCACTGTACATCCTATACCTTACTTTTTACACAAAGACAACTACCCTAACCTTAAAGGACACAATATAAAAGATCAATTCACTTTCTCCACTCTTACTTGCACACACTAGAAAATACTAATCCAACAATTTCCAAGTTTTGAAAAAATGGATAGATAATCCCTATATTGGTATTCCTTATCAAATACATTTTGGACCATCGCTTTCATCTTAGATGCCCCAATCACACACCTCTTTAAATTTCAATATGGTCAATATATGGGACAAGCTTGCAAATACCTATTTTGACCAACTCAACACCCATCTCCATTTTGCACACTATGTAGCCTACAACAATTTGATACACGGATACACTTACTGTTATATTGCACCCACCCAAACATTATAGCATACCACATCCAAAGACATAACAAAGTGGTTCATGAAATACTAAACTACATTGCGATGTTTTGTTTTCATGAATGTAGAAATCTTTAAAGACAAAACCTACAAAACACATAGTCCCTCTATGGTTATATCCCTATTTCAACACAATATATTTAGAGATGCATACTTAATATTATACCCCCTTGTATTTGATAAGGGATACCAATATTTGGATTATCTATCCCCTTGTCAATGCCCCATTTCAACACAATATATTTAGAGATACACACTTAATACGCCTTAGCATGTTGTGCCCATGAACAACAACCTTCCAATATGATGGCCACCACCAACCCCTTTAACAAAAATACAACATTTGATTCATTGAATTCACATGACTGCAATGATAGATTCTTCCAAGAATCTTTGGCTCAATAGCCAAATAAATATAACTCCATCATACCAACAATTGCAACCTTGGCTAGAATACACAACCACTAATGGCCATTGCTATTGATCCTTGTGGCACTACACACATCCTCAAATAATCACCCCACCAACAACTTCAAAACTTTGTTCCTTCATAAAACATACCCTCTCTATTATTAACAATATAGCCATTAAATATGAAAACAAACTAAACGCTCCCTAATCATGTGATCTACCTTAAAATCACTCACTACAATCAAGTTCATGGCCTCTAACCTTCCTTTTTGTCTAGTCATTTATCCTAAATCATTCCCTAACAAAATTTGTCTTCCTTCCTATGTCCCAAAACTAATTAGTTAGTATACAGTCTACTATAAGAAACCCGCATTTTTGCCTTCGTTTGACCACTAATATATGATGTCCGACAAAACATGAAGATGTCAAAGGGGAGCTAGTCCCCATGCCAGAAATGGCAAGAAGATGGTTAAAATGATGTTCACATGTTCTGCATTCAAGCTCCCATATTAGAATTATCCCATATCTTTTGTCTAAACAAAGGATGGATTTCAATATACATACATCCTCTCCACCCTTCATTCTTATTAACTTTCAGTGAAAGAAATCCTTTCATTTTACAATCAAGAATTCTCTTGTTGATAGATAGTAAGTTTTTTTTTTATTCTTGTTGAATTCAACAATTTTTCTTGTTTTTATTTTATTTTAAATAATAATTTTTTGTTGACTTTACCTTATAAATATGATATCCACCAATTAATGTCTCAAAAAACGTTTAGACATCTCAGTTGACGTTTCAAAAAACAATATTAAAAATTTGAAATGGCATGAAAAAGTGTTGATTAGGCATACCATGTCACCCTTGTTGGTTACTACATCACTTTTTTGTCACCAAGTTAGATGCCACATGAAGTGCCATGTCATGGATGGGATGGATGAAAAAAATTCCCACGTGACTTTCCTTGCCTACATGGCATTTAAGTGGTGTCCACGTGTCGTACTATAGAGAGCTAGGTACTATAGAAGCTTCTTTCAAAGTTACACAACATCTAATCATTTTTTCTTGCCAATGTAGCAATGTAAACTTGGTCTCGTACTTGTACAGCTTGGCACGAAGACTGATCACTGTGTCTTGCCTACCACTAGTGGAAGACCATGTTTTTTGTAATATTAGAGAAAAAACAAGGCGTGTTTTTGTAGATTTTAGCACGTTTTTGGCCCGTCAATTATAACAAATTTTAGGAGACATCTACATGGACCCCTTCCATATCAAATTCAACGCTAGGACTTGTTTTCTTGGACATAAAAAAAAACTTTGTTTTCTTATAGTGATCTCATGTCTTACTAAGGTATGTAGTCTAGGGGTCACTTGAACTCACTTTTTGGAACCCAACATGGGACCCTAAACAAACTAACTTTTAATGTAACAAACCTTAGTCTTGGTGTTATTTGTATCTTAAATCTTGGAGTCAAAGTTGGGCATGTAGTAGTTCACCAAAGATGCACATACATATACAATTGAGTTATAGACAAAAATAACAAAATAAAAATTTAGTGCAAGACCAAATGTAAACTTCAAACTTCAATACTTATCAATAAAAGTTTGAATTTTTTATATTGGAATCATCTTTCAAGACTCAACCAAATCCAAAAAAAATTTAAGAATAGGAATCACATATATGTGCTTATTTAGACACTATTAGAGTCTAATAGTGCCTAGTAGTGTCTAACAGCATACACTTTTTAGTAGCCTCATATTGTGGTGAAGTGTCAATGGGGCTAATTTCTCAACCTTACTGCAGGGGCCAGTTAGTTGGTATGCGGACATCAATGTAGGGGACATGGTGAAAACTTTTGTACTGGAGTACGCCGGTAGTTTTACGTTCCCGCTGCAGAATTTCGGAATCACTTTGGTCCATACCAATGAAGGAATGTGCTATTTGACAATGCTTGCATCGTGTTTCAATTGAGCATGTTGGAGGTATTATCATTCAAGGTTAACAGCATTCTGAAACCGTTCAAGTCTGTTCTCAAAGAAAGGGGCATACTTTCCCTTCCTGAATCCTCCATTCCTCCCTTCGGTCCTGGTAGATCAAGAGCAGTAATACAATCGCTAGACAGGCTGAGGGCATCAGCAAAGTTAAAAACAAAACTTGACATTATACTTGTCACCTCAGGCATTTCCGTCCCCAGCATGTATAAGCGTGAACACCGAAGCCTTCGAATACTTTCGAAAGTTCAAGAGCCCTTCCTGCTACCCTGTATGCACAATCTAAATGAAAATTTACAAGAGCTTAACTCCTGTTAGCACAAACTGTACTTTGTGGAAAGAAGCTGCCAGAAAACGTTTTTGGATCGCCAGAAGTAGTTTTTAGAGTCTGCCAACCTTCCAGCTAAATCCTAAAATTCTTCTTAGTTTACGTGTTATCAGTGGTCAGCCCCAGTGGTCACTTCCACTCGCCCATCGATCACCATCGTTTTCTGAACCACGGCCCCCTCGACCACCATCGTTCTGTGAATCACCACGGCCCCCTCGGCTTCCCCATCGACCACCATCATCACGGTTTCCACGGCCCCCTCCTCGGCTTCCCCATCGACCACCATCATCACGGTTCCCACGGCCCCCTCGGCTTTCCCATCGACCACCATCGTCTCGATTCCCACGGCCCCCTCGGCTTTCCCATCGACCACCGTCATCACGGTTTCCACGACCTCCTCGACTTCCCCATCGACCACCATTATCACGGTCCTCACGGCCCCCTCCGCTTCCCCATCGACCACCACCGCGGCCCTCTCGGCGTTCCCAACGACCACCACCACGGCCCTCTCGGCTCTCCCATCGACCACCATCATTCTGAGAGCCTCGGCCCCCTCCACTACCCCAGCGCCCATCACCGCTTTGTGACTGTTGACGGTCCCAGCCTTCATCGTCGCCTGATTGTCCACTTTCATTATCAGTAAGAACATAAAAGATCCAGAATAAAACTGAACACAGTTTTGGAATCTATGAATATCAATTAAAAAATTCAAGACCATTCAAAATTTGGCAACATGTATTCCTAGCACATGAAATACTGTAAACATGTAACATGGGAAAGCCGAGGGGGCTGGGGTGTCACAAACGAGTATAAGATATTACACAAACCAAGGTAACATCTGGGAAACATGTTAGACCCCTCTCTGATGCCATAGTTTAAATCTAAGCTGCGAATGGACAAACGATGTGCATCCATACCTGCCACTGCTCCTTGTTGGCTCCGTCCTCCAGAACTGCTTCCACCCCCTACAGAACCCCATGGATCGGCAACGGCGTCAACCGAACCCCAATCGGGACCAGCCGATTCAGTCTTCTGCTTCTCTGGCGCACCCCATCCGGAATCTCCTTCACTAGCTGCTGTTGCATCAGGTTCTTTCTCTGCAAGGCTCTCTCCCCATCCATCACCAGTTGAAGCAGGAGGTTCGCTCTGATCCCCCCAATTCTTCTGGATAGGTATGCTTGACGGTGCAGATGGTGGCAAGCCAAAATCCCAACCACTGGAACTCTCCTGCCGTCGAGCGAAGTTTTGGTCGCGGCCTCTGCTATTACTACGTCTGTCTCGACCAGCTTGGTTCAAGTCCGCACCTGCACCTCCGTCATGGCTGCTGAATCCGTCCTTGTCACCAGTTGGCACGGCATCCCAACCACCTGAATTTGTTGCTGGTACAGTATCCCACCCATCTCCTCCCCCACCAGCTGAGTTAGTCACATTACCCCAGGCATCATCGGTAGTTACGGTGTTGCTTGCAGGATTTCCTCCATCCTGGCCGTCACAAACGCCTGGAGTAACTTCCCTGTTGTTCCAACTACTGGGTGCAGGTCGCTTCGCAGGTGATGAAGCACCCCATTGATCGGAACCCCGACGACTAGTTTCCTCTCCTCCACCTTCGACATTCTCATTCCAACGTCCTCTGTTCGAACCTCCGCTCCGATTACCTCCTGCATTCTCACTCCAATGCCCTCTGCCCGAACCTCCGCTCCGATTCTCACTCCGACGCCCTCTGTCCGAACCTCCGCTCCGATTACCTCCTGCATTCTCACTCCAACGCCCTCTGTCCGAGCCTCCGCTCCGATTACCTCCTGCCTTCTCACTCCAACGCCCTTTGTCTGAACCTCCGCTTCGATTACCAGAAACGTCATCGTGTCCACCTTCCACAGCATCCCATCCACCACCAGATGCTGGCACACTACCCCATCCATCATCTGCTTCACCGGTGGATTTTGTACCACAGTCCCAAGCACTATCAACCTCAGCAGTCTTGGTGATATTCTCATCTTGGGCTTTATCAATATCTTCTTTGCTAATATCCCAATCTCCTCCCCCGTGTGCTGCATTTGTTGGAGCTCTCCAGACATTGTCCTCGCCCTCTGTGTTGCCCGCCTTTCCATTTCTGTCACTCCAAGAAGCGCCTCTTTCCCCGCTTGCTGCATTCGTTGCAACACTTCCTCCCCCATCTGCTGGGGGTTCGTCCCAGCTGTCCCAACCTCCACCTCCGCCTGCTGCCTTTGTCGCTGTACCTCCTTCACCATCTGCAGAATCATTCCAATTATCCCAACCTCCACCTCCGCTTGCTGCATTTGTTGCTTCTTTCCAGTCACTAGCATCCTCCTCTGTTTTGCTATCAATGCCAACTTTGTTCCCCCAAGCAGAATCTCCTCCACCATCTGCTGTGTCATTCCAGTTATCACCTCCTCCAGTGTCGCTTGTAGGCCCACGGTTATTCCCCCAAGAAGACCCCCCTCCGCCATCAGCTGGGTCATTCCAGCTGTCCCCTCCTTTATTGCCTTTTGTAATCCCACGATCATCCCCCCAACTATCGTTTCCTTTACCACTGTTCCAATCATGACCCCTCCCGTTCGAGTTGTCAGCCCCTTCACTGTCATTACCAAATCTGTCACCTCCCTTGTCATAACCAGAGTCTCGTCCACCCCACCCACGTCCGCGATCACCACGCCCTCGTCCACGATCACCCCGTCCACGCCCGCGTCCACGGTCACCCCGACCACGCCCGCGATCACCACGCCCCCTTCCTCTGCCTCTTCCTCCCTCTCCCCAATTTGTCGTTCTATCAGGTGGAGGGTCATGAAAGTGACTTTGAAAGTAAACAACAAGTTTATCAACAGTATAAAAAACTTTTTTGCGAAAACGAAAACCACCTGGTTCCAAGGAAATGTATTCATGATAAGGAGTTGTAGCCCTGAGGTAAGAAAGCATAAAAGCTCCAGGGTACTCATGAGCAATCGAGAAGCAGTACGGAATAATACTCGGATTTTTTGTCTTTTCGGAGCGCAGAGCGTCAGCAATTTCTGATTTGTTTCCTTTCCTGTACTTGCGAAATTGCAAAATTGCTTGCAGATGGGTCACTATTTGATTGACATATTTAGCTATAACCTGCACACACAGAGGCAAGATGAGACACGAAAGCAAGCAGTTTTCCTCTTTAAGCTCCCACATTTCTTCCCTTGTCGGGAGTTCATACCCTCTCTGACTACCTATTCTTGGCCAATTTATAATGCATAAAACATCACAGAGGCGTACTGGTCGGTGTTTGGTCGGTCATGCCTGTGTTCAAAACTGAAGACCTCAGAACTCATGAAACTTTCGGTAAACAAATATGGACAAGTATAAATTCACGGGTTCATAAACTAGCCGGTAACATCGTCGGTTCGTAACTTGACATATTTAGAGGCATAACTACGTAATAAAATATAAGGTATACCTCATCAATGCTCTTGTAGGAGTCATCCCCAATAGTAAGAGTCTTGCCCAAGCGTAAGAAGCTCGCTAGGTCCCAATTTTCTTTATTGACCTCCGCAACATCGATGTGGGAGAATAGACCATCAGATAGTTTCATTGTAATTGAGAGATGCGCTGGTCCCTTGCAACTTGGACGTATCATGAAATCGCCCACATCTTTTTCCGCCAGAGCCTGCAATCAAGCAAGAAACTCTATAAGCAAGCAGATCATATGCGACACAGTAGAATGAGACAGCTCAAGCCACCATTTGCATAAACTTGCAGCATCAGAAGTAAAGAAATCTGCAAAGACATCATATCATGTTCTTCCTTAACGAATGTGTAGATTGTTACCTCGATTGCATCTTCAGTAGACAAATTCTGAAACTTAGGATGGACAATAGGACGTGGTTTGAAAGTCTTTTTCTTGTTAGCCTCTTTCTTTTTTCGAATTTTTTCTTGTTCGTTAAGGATGAAGGTGGTGTCTGGCTTAAAATGCTTGTCGTGATTCTGCAGATCACGCAAAAGATCCCCTCGGAGATCACTTTCCCTGCATATTGAGAAATGAGAATCAATAATATTTATCAGTCCCTAATAAAATTTGCATGACCATCATTCCTGCAAACCCCAAAAGAACACGTGCAGCAAGGGTTCTAGTAAAATTCAGAAGCAGAAAAAGAAAAATCATGAAAATCACGCAGAATACATCTGTGCTATTCATCCACTTACTTGCAAGTCAGATCAACCAAGTACTTATCCATTTTCACCTCTTTCACTCGACAAGTCACTGCACTGCCTTCTGTGAATTTATCTTTGGGCTCAACATCGCAGTCATCTGAAAGGTCTTCCTTCTGAATGAAGCCCAGTAATCCACAATCCAACAGACACATGACCTGATGTTCCTGCACTTTTCTCACTGTTGCTTGAATAATCCGACCTGGAAAGAGAGTCTCCTCGCTCTCGCCAGTCATCAAATAGAAACATTCTTCATTAGTAGGCTCCACGTATGGTTTCCGCCATTCTTGAAACCCTCGCTGAAGCTCAGATTTGATCAAACTCAACGTTTGTATTCTTTGGATTTGTCCTTCAACTTGTACAGACTGGGCATATTCCTCAATATCTAAAGTGTCTAAAATATTAGGGTTTTTTATCACCTGCTCGACTGCCATTTCTGATACATCAAGGTCAACTTCTTCATCATTTCGTCTGGCTTCCTTCCCAATAACAGCTTCAGCAAAATTCCTTGCCATCTGTGGAGATTTGGATAGAGTGTAAGTAAAGCTAAACTGCATCAACATAGTAGATCGCAACGCAAAATCAATACATTCATAGAAACATACAATCAGCTTCTGTGCGACAGATTCCAAGATTTCATATTTCAGCATAAACAGGAGCAATACTTCACTAAAATATGATTCAGTAAAGGCATACCTGATACAACCCAGGGTGGATGCGGGTATTGTCTAAAGGTTCCTGGTGCGGTAATTCTAAAGAAGTTTGACCAAGCCCACGCACACGTAAAAAACCTGCACAATTATTGAAGACATTCTCTTCCATAGCCCGAATTGTTGAACTGAGATCATTTCGAGTCAACGCACGCCCGGCCATTGTAAGAGTTGTCCGGATCACTTCAGCTTTACGAGGGCCAAGACCCGCAACAAATTGAAGGGTCTCAAACAACCAGTCATGCATCGCTGCCAAATTGATATCAATACCAACCTGGAAAACCAGGAGATGCAAGAAGAGTCAATCGAACTGAATTAACACTATGCAGGGGTTATTGAGCTAGCCAAAATTAATGAACTAGTCCAACCAACAGGAAGAGGATCCTCCAGTCCTTTTAATAGGAAGCAAGACAAATCAATGCACCTCACTACACACATTACAATTCTCGAATCTCGACCTGTCTGTACTTCAATCTGCATTCAAGGTCACGGACTAAAAACCACAGGAGCTAAAAGTGGCGAAACCACTGTAATCTCAAGGACATACTCAAAAAAATAAGAGAACCACAGGCATGACTTCTGTGATCAAACTAGATAAATGACTCTGTGCCAACAGTATGGTTATCTTGACTACATTAAAAGAAAACCAGCTTCAACCTTCCTCAAACCAAAATATTGACACTCGCTCAAGATACATAACCTGACACTTGAGACAAATCACCTGGTTTACAACTGTGATCATCACGCGCTCTAAAACTTCATACAGCTCCTCATCGTTGAGGAAACTCTGCAGCGGATGAAACTTTACAGAAAGAATCTCCCTTTTCGGGCTAAATAATGACGCTACCATTGCCACAGGATTCTGCATAAACCTACCCAGCGCAACTGCTCGTCTAACGGTACCTGTGAATATCACCATAATTGTCAGGTATCTTTAGAGAGGACATGATTGAGTAACCTGCTAAGCAACTTAGAATGGATGACAAACTGTATGAGCTAGCGATCCATTAACAAAAATGAAACAATTGCAACCCTAGCAGATATTTCAAACATGTTAACAATGTATGCACAAACAAGACAAGATTAGACTGCACCTGGCTGCCCAGGTAGCTGCTTTTGAGATATTCTTGACGACTCAAACACGGAAGGAATGGATTCATCTCCGTAAACCAACTTAATTTTGTCTTGTCCCTCTACCAAATCTCCAGCATGCTGCTCGACAAGCACCTGCTTGATAGGCAACGCATGTCCATCTTAATAAAAATAACGAACCTGAGGTCCTTGACTTGGTCGAGAGTATAAACAATAACCATATCCCACCATTATGACGTTCAATAATTTAAGATTTACCAAGCACATGTGATGAATGCACACACAGTTACTTACATCAGAAATGTCTTGGCTGAGGTACCGGCACTGAACCTTTGCAGCTCCCAAAACGATTATGTGGGGCTTGTAGTGTGTAAGTACTTTCATCAAGCGAGCTTTATCATGTTCCTTGCGCTGGGCTTGTTCAGGACTAACAGTTTTGATATTTAAATATCCAGTATGCATTATGTTCAGGATCCCTCCAGTAGCATCCAGCATCACAAAAGTTGTCCCAACACTAGGTGGACCCCAACAGCATGCCAGCACACGAAGTGTTGGGCCATCTTCGTTTCTGTCACATTGTTTGCATTTGCAATGTTCAGAAAACAACAAATGTGAAGCGACAAGACTAAAATCGAGAGAAAAACAACATGGCCGAGAAGCATCATGACCAGGGTGAGAAAGGGAATAGGATGGGGAATGGTTTAGAACGCGCCATTCAGAAAGGCTCAATAAGAGGACTCCATCTAAGACATACTAGGTTGAATTAGGGAACATGAGTAAGCAAATTTTCAGTGGAAAACGCCAGTAGAAAACGCAAAAAACTTTGAACGAATACCCATTCAAAGAATTAACATCAAGCATACTCATGTCTTTTCCCAAATGAAGACGGAATAGAATCGCAAAAACGTTGCAAGCAAATTTACACACCTGTCTTGATTATTATCACCATTTGCTGGATTGTACGGTGCAACAGAGACTTTGTTCCACAGTTGCAAACCACACTTAGCAACCAGCAGTTGCTTAGCCCTGGTGACCAGGATCATGCGAGTCTCCTTCTCCATTATTGGGAGCAAGAGCGTCACCACTGCTTCCTGCAAGATCTGCTTTCTTTGCTCATTCCAACTTTTTGATGTGCAACTTACTCCATCACTAAAGAACAACTGCTCACAGTCAAAAAGAATATTATCAATGGACTTTTTTGGTAGTTTCACTGTGACATCGATAAGCTTCTCTTCTTCGGCTTTTTGGATGAGAAGCCACTGCTCATCATCAAATGCACTAATTGGTTTGTCAATAATCCACTTTACACCTTCGAACTGGTGAAAAGCGTCGATGGCATCGATTCCCGTTGGAGTCGGCTTTGTGGTAACCACTGCATTTTTTGAATAGAAAGTCCGAACATACTCCCTCACTGATGGTTCTGAGCTGATCTCCACAGCCAACTGCTCAAGACAGCCTGAAACAGTTAATGATAGGATAGCTACTAACAAGTGAACACCAAAATATGAAAATAAATCAGAGGGCCCAGATTGACCACGCCATTAACAAAACACGAGTCAATAAGGAACCTCTAAACGCGACCAGAGGTCCCAGAGTATACCACTACTCATTCCTGTGCAGGATCTAATTCAGAATAGATTGATTAGAACCTACTACAAAGTTCACGATGGACATACTCATTCACATACCATGTGTCTAGCACCTCGTATCAAAGATGCAGGGTCCCGAAACTCAGCTCTTGACCTGCTTGATGAGGAAATTTTGGCAGCGAGATCATCTGGCAAAAAGGCCTCGTCCAAGACATCATGCTTCTGCAAACATTAAAAATCATCATCCAGCTCATGATGTAGATCGTCCATTTCTAACCAGTTGCATTGTTAATCTTATTCATATTCTTATTCTCTGCATCTAGAATCACCTTCCTCTATATCGGCTCAACCTATATCAACATCCGAGCAATTTGACAAGCTACTGGCTATATACAGTCGTCTATGTGACTATTAGATAGCTATTACTGAAGACAAGTGCAGGGTTAGATCTACTTCAAACACACATGGTTGTATGCTTACAGAGGCAAGCACGTACCTTGCGTAGAATTGTAAATGAAACCAGTACTTTTGAAAAAGGGGCGCAAATAGCCAGAACTTGTGAAGCAGACAGTACTAGAAAAGAGTAAATGGCATCCCAATTGCATCAATACACTGAGCAAAGTCAGAGCTTTACGAAGTAGAAGCAAAACCACAACGTTTACCTTATACCCAGATTTCAAATTCTCCCCCAAAGCCTCCGAGGCCAATCCAAAGTGCTTGGTAATAGTTCCTAGGCCTGCTTGATGGCCAATGCTGTAGAGGGACCGAAACCTCGGACGTTTGAACCGGGAATCCAGAATTTCTGATTCATCTCTGGGAAAGTGAAGGTTGAATTGAGCTTCAAAATCATCTAGTACTTGTTCTGACTCTGCATCTTCTATGAACCGAAAAATGTTTTTGACAAGTTTGTCCGTCTCAGGTGTGCTGCCGACATCCACTGGAACCCGTTCCTTAAAACCAGCTTGAAGTTCAGATTTTCGGCGTTGAAGGAGCAGCCACTTCTTGTTCCATTCTTGCACTGCCCACAGTGCCTGCAGCAATGTTTAGGTAAGGGGAAAGGTAAGGAATTCAAAAAGCACTTCATATGGATCGGCTCAAGTGTAATTGCTAAGATCTGTAAATGGTCTCGTCCACTATCAATCCACTGAAACGTCAATTCAAAGGAATGGCGGCATGTCATCAAGCACCCAATACGGAGTAACGCTTCGATCGAACAGTCAGCATGCCCTAAGCATGCACAGAGACTGTAAGTACCATTTTCTATTACCGTCAGAGCAAAAATTGTTCATTATGACCCTGACCTAACACGAACCTTGTACGGACGAATCGTCGGTTCCTCTTCCCTCGAAAACGGGTCCGTAGGCTCCTCTTTCAACAGATCAAAACATTCCTCTTGCCGATATAATGCAATAAATGGAACCTGTTCATCATTAAATTCTGACGACTGTGTCAGAGCAACAGAAAGCCAAATCTCTACCTTAATGTAGCAGGTTTAGACCCCTTGGGAGACACAGATAAACAGTTTAGAATTACCGGTACTAGAATTCCAAGCAAAGACCCTATTCCACAGGAACGGAGTCAGATATCCTTGGCCATAAGATAAGGCACGTACCTCCAATTTTTCATTGTGAACAAGATGTAGAACATTGGCAATCTGTCTCACAATTTCAGGCTTCTCTACATTTAAAAGATGCTCAAACTCCGGACGACATGGTATACGGAGACGGCCAACGGCTCTGTCAAATATCCATTCCGCCGCTTGTCTTAATTCCAAATCTGATGAAGGCAAGGCCTCCGCAGCCTCCTCCAATATCTGACGTCACGAATAGAATGGTTCATAAAGAATTCAGAATAATCAGTAAAAGTGCTCTCAGAAATATGTAGGTGATGCTGTTGTATTGTTCCAACCCTTTCCATCCTCTCTTATAAACGAGATAAACAACAGCAGCGGACAAGCTTACCAAACACCAAACAAGGAGACAGAGACGGAGATCAGATATATACTTGCAGTCTTTCCGGAACATCGGTTTGTCGAAGCAGGTCATCCCTTGCCGTAAAATAATTCACCTCAGGCAAGCTTGATTCAAATTGTTTGTCCAACAGTCTTCGAGACAAGGACTCTCGATCATTATCATCATTGTCGTCACTATCTACTGTCACCTCATTCCGGCTAGCTAATGCTTCTCTTTCGACCCTTCGTCGTTCTCCCAGGGACGGCTTGGAACCCTTGTTTCTCTTCTGAGCTCCTCGCGTACCGCCCTTCTTCTGCGATCTATGTGTTCATGCAAATGAAAGACTGAGGGCGAGTGGTCGTGGTTTGGGAACATGCAAAGCTGATCAATATAAATTCTTGATACAGAGGAGAATTGGAGGTACTGAGAAGGCTTGTCCAACGCTCAAATAAACGAGAGTCGACAATACTCGCGCAAATGAAATATTTTAATGATCCAGAAGTGAACATATACTGAATACAAATAGCAATTGACATAACATGTCAAAATGTCAAAATCCCGTTCAGAATAGGATAGTATCCATTGCAGATTCTTTCAAAAGTAAATCGGCTCATTCAGCGTTTATCCCAGGACCAAAAGAAAATATGAATTGAGGAATTAAGGCTTCTCAGTAACATAGATGCAATGAAGGCATCCTTTGTTTGCACAAACTTATGGTCAGCGTGAGGTATTGAGAGACTTCACAGGTATTGATCATACTTTCCCTATCTAAGATCAGCACGGTTGTTAAATTCTTCAATTACGATAGGTGATATCCAATTGTGCCGTTAGAGCAAACTTGACTATGTTCTTTGAACATGTTAATCAAGTCAGGGATCAGAGACACAAGAAAGATAACGGAAATCTTACTTAGAAATTACTTTATACTCGTCCAGTTCTTCATCGTCCAGTTCCTCCTCATCGACCTCCATTTCCTCATCCTCGTCCTCCGTTTCATCCTCTTCCTCATCACCTTTCTCCTCAGGCACTGCTCCTGTCATTTTATTAAAAGTTCCCTTAATATCCAAAACATGCCACTGGATTCCAAATCACTCGAGCACTAGTTGAACATGATCAAATAACTCTTAGTCCAAACCATAATTCAATGAAACAATGCATCCTCGTCAAAGAATGAGAAGTAAAGGAACAACTTTTACTACCTGAACTCTTTTTCCCAGGAACATGACCAGCTCTCTTAAGCCGTTTAAATTCACCTCCCTGTCCATGTGAGAAACTTGTACAAGCTCAGTGACGAAACAATTTTCTTTGAAGAAATAAATTTGAGAAAGCTGAAATTAACCGGTGGAATCTGGATCTGGATCAACGCAGATGATTAAAGCCTAAGATCAGCCTAGATGAACAGCAGTTGCCAACCAGACTCCACCCTTATGGCAAATATGGAGGGCGTCCATCTCACAAGGTTTGCAGGACGATGAAATCCCGTCACGTTTGCTTCTTCGAGTAGATCATAATCATCCTCTTCAAGCTCAAAGCGCTCTTTGATTCTGCCAAATACATTACATAACCAGTAAATTATGGTAATTATGGTAATAAAATAACAATCCATAAAATTTATTCAGTGAACGTCCTGAGAATTTCAAGCGAGAATGATTCCAGAAGTCAAATGCAACCTTTTGTGTCGTTTCTTCCTTGTGAGCCTGATGCCCTCCCCACTACTATACCCAGACTCTTCTTCAGCGTCATCATCTATGTAGTCATCATTCTCATAATCCTCTGCACCACAGACAACTAGATAAGAAACTCTCAACGCATCCAATGACTGAATATAAAAACGCAAGTAACTCCAAATGTCCAAGAACGGTAAAAAAATAGTTAAGATGCCCAAGAGCGCGGCATATGGAAACTTGCAGATTACCTTCTTCATCGTCCTCCCTCATGATGCTTTTCCCTTTGTCGAGAACACTCTTCTTTCCTTTGTCAGGGACCTTTTTCCCTTCGTCGGAGTCACATCTCTTCCCTTTCCCCTTCCCCGAGACAGCCATTGCGGGTGACTTGGGCTCAGTATCAGCAATGGAATTTCAAAACATGGAATTTCTCTACAGTGTACACAAGGAAGTCAACAAGAATTGCAAAGATGATACCAAATTCCTTAAAGTAAGCTTGCCTAGCACATTTCTACAACCAGACGCAAGAAACTGTCGGAAGTCAAACGCGTTAAGAATGCACACTACTACAACGCATTGCGAATCAGCAAGACAAAAGAAAACAACAGAATCTACAAAAAGTAATAAAAGACTTTGCAAGCACACAAGGATCACTCAAAAACTCAAAACTTATTCTCAGCAATGCCATTCACGCTCATTACAACCGCGATAATCGATCGACCTAACACCAAACCACTCTGGCCATAAATGTCTACCTGCAACCTCTTGAACGGCGCCCTAATCATCTATGCAGCTCACACCACTCCATCAAATAACCTATTTCACCTCAAAGAAACATCAATTCCAGGTTCATCAAAAGAAGAAGAAAGTGCATCTCCACAAACATCACAAAAGCGTCACATGTGAGGTCGAAGCGCAACAAGTTCATAAAAAATCGGCAACGGCAAATGGAAGTCATGCAAGAATGAGAGGTGAAAGAAAATGCACCAAATGTGCACCAATTTCGAAGCTGAGTGAGGCAGGAGAAGCAGCGCGACGAGAGTGGCGACGACGGCAGAGTAATTGAAGCGCAATCACGACACGCTGAACTGGAATGCGACGGGACCGGGAGCCGCAGAGGTGGTGATGGCGATGGTGATGTAGCGAGGCCACCATCAAGACTGAGTTGACAGCCTAAGTGTAACTTACTAATGGGGGGTCTTGAGTACCATTTTTTTCACAAAAGGTAAGAACCAATTCGAACGTGAGAACCATTTTCACAATCAGAAGTAACTTACAGTTTGTAAGCTTTTTGCATTGATCCTAAGCTTAAATGCATTCCCACCTGGGCCGCTTCACACTACAGCACAAGATCGAGAGTCCGTCGATTTCAGCCAATGAAATTGCAAAAATCCCAAAGTTCAGCCTCTCAAGCCTTCACACTAGGAGGCATAGTCCAAAGTCCATAGACCTCAAAACTGACAATATGTCAGAAAAATGTCTACATGGCGACAGACTCTCGAGGTGAGTTTGGGTCGAGCAGAAATGGGAACCCAAACTCTGGTCAAGAGGCCGTCAAATTTTGAAGAAAAAAAAATCAAAAAAATCAAAAACTAACAAGATCTCAGCCGTTAGATTCTGAATGGATTGTTTTTGCAAGGCAACAAATAGGATGCGCCTTCTTCTTCTTCTCTCTCTCTTGTGCATCTTGGTAGGAATTGCTCAATTTTTTTTGCAGCTCTTTGTTGTTTGTTAGCTCTCTAATTTTTTCGCAAGTAGAAAAGATGGACAATTTTTCTCAAAATCCTTTCTTTTGCAACCAATTGCCTTTGATGGGGTCAGAATTTTTTTTGACTCCAAGTTCTTACGAAGCATTTCAACCGTTTGCAATTAAAGTTAGAGAGAAGAGAGTAGAAGAGAATCAAGAGATAAATGTTGCAAGGATAGAAGAGAGGGTTGTCGAGGGAGGCAATTGTGAGATTACAAGATCCTCCCAAAAGAAAGTTGCTCCTAAACAAAAGGTTGTTCCGAAGAAAAAAGTAGCTTAAAAAAAAAAGGAGCAGTGAAAATTGAAGGAGAAATTGAAGGCAAAGAGGCAAATTGAATGTGGAAGGACTCGGAGGTGTTTCAATTGATTGCATTGAAGGAGGAGATGGAATCTAAATTCATCAGAAACAACAAAAATAAGGTATGAATTTTCTACCCTAATTTAGATTTTTTCATAAAATATTCAGATTGAGGATTGGGGCCAATTAGAGTCCTAAAGGCCTTTGCTGCTGCCGTGCGCCCATGCCTAGGCACTATGGCCCCCCTTCCCCCCCATTGTATATGCAAATGGGATGTCGCCGGTGGGATTTGAGACCTAGTCTCTACCACCACAATGCAAGAGCCTTTGCATGATATGCACAAACCCTCCACTTACTTCTTCTTCTTGATGAATGTTACCTTCTTTTCTCATTTATATCTTACATATTTCTTATTTCACAATGAGAATATGTGCTGTAATTGTTCTTCCAATGTTGTTTTTGACTCCTTCTTCATGATTTTTGAATCTTTTGCTTGCAGGAATTGATACTTGGATGAGGCTTCATGCTCGAATGCTTGTCATGGTATCTAAATTCAACCGCACTGTTGTGGCATGCCGTAAGAAATTTATGACCATTTTTTATTCTTACAAAGAAGACAAAATGGCCAATGGCATTTCTGGCAATAACTAACAAGAGAGCAAATTCTACGATGCTTTAGATCAATGGTACCACCAAGCCGAACAAATCATGAAGCATGTCTTGGCTACAACCACAGATCATGTCCAAAGTCAGACCAATTCAATCCCAGATGTGGAGAGTGCATCGACTCCAACAACCATATCTACACCACCATCAAAAGGTAAACAGAACTTTCATGATAGAGCCATTGTTATCTTTGAAAAATGACAGAAACTAGCACATGTTTGATGAAAAACTTTGAGAGAACAAATGAGCTGCTAGAAAGAGTAGACTACCAATTTGATCATTTGATCAATAAGCTTTAGAGTATGCTACTCCTCGTCTAAGCTACAATCATTGTCATCATTATAGGTACAATTTTCAAATTGAATGTCTGAATTTCTAGCCAAATGACTTTTGTAAAAAGTCTTGGCTAAGCAATAGATGAACTCGAGTTGAATTAGCCAACATATTCTTCATTTTCTCTTGTCGTTTTGTTCTTGTTTCTTTACATGCAAGATTTTTCTCATTTTCAATTTTTTATTCTTCTTCTGATTCTATGAATAGAGTTTCTTCACCTTTCGGATTTTTTTTTTGGTTTTTTCTCATTTCCCGCAATGATGATTCAAAAGAGTGAAACATATTAGTTTCTTGCAATTTTCCAAATGACATATTGTCTTCAATTTGAAGCTCTTTTTCTGCTTCTTTCGTCCAATCCATGGAAAATTCATCATTCTCTAGAATGGACAGATTGTGAAGACATAGAGATGCTGTAACAACGTCAGGCAAATTTCAAAGTGGCATGTCAATTCTTTTCAATAGTATGCGCTATCTTCCTTTCAGAATTCCAAATGCTATTTCTATGATCATACAAGTGCTCGATTAGATAAAATTTCAATGTGCTTTTTTTCTAGGCAATCCTTTTCTTTCTCCCTTGAATGGTGAGTAAAACCAAGGTCTCATAGGATACGCAATATCACCAATGAATTTGTAAGGTTAAAATGCACCTCTCATAGTCTTCTTCCTAATTTCAGATTTTTGAAATAAGGACCAGTCATGAATCTGTCCAGCCCATCCAAAATCATAGTTCTAAAATTTGCAATCGACATCTACAAATCCTTGTAGTAAACATGAATAATATCCTTTTCGGCAATAGTATGCAACAAGATGATGAGATGGTGCTAGAATAGGAATGTGGCTACCATCTATTGCCCCTAGAATAAGCGGAATACCATGTAGTGCTTCAAAATCCTTTGCTATTTCTTTCATCCAAGTAAAATTTGATTTTTTAAAAACCAATGGTCTCAAATGAATCCTAATAGTTAAAGAATCCTATGGTTAAAGAAGGTGAGACACAAATTTCAAAAATTGGATAGATTATTCATATGAAAAAGTTTGATACAAGCCAAATAAATGGTATGGGTTTGGACTTTGGACTTGGATTTTGGAGGCTTCACACTATGGCCGTCCAAGTTGAAAGGTCATAGGAGTTTATTGCCTAGGGCTTGGACTTTGGACTTGACCTTTGGAGGCTTCATACTATGGCCGGCCAAAGGCTCAAAATCCTATCATTTATTATTCATTTCTTTGGATTTTCACCAAAAGTTTGGCCACTCAATCCCACGGCCTCTCGACTTGGTCGGCCATAGTGTGAAGCGGCCCTAAAACTAAACCAAACACAAAAAGTAGTCCACAACTCAAGTCCACAAAAATAAATCATCCTCATTAAGAAGAAGATATACATACATAAACAAAGGAGGGAGAAGATGAATAGTACTCTTTTCCCATTTATCAAAAGGATTTATATCTAGTCATTAGTTGACTATCCAACTAGGATGAGAGTGTATTAAGATAATAATATAATCTTAACATTCTTTCTCACTTGACATAATAAGGATAAATTAATAAAATTAATATGGGTTGGTCAATGAAGGTAATAAAATCAATTGAATGTCGAACTCAGTCGCAAAGTTGTAGACTTGGTCGGTTGGCTTCATACGTCGGTGGTCAACCGATCAGTTTGCAGTTGGATCCTCATAGGCCTCGTTGACTGGTTTGGGAAATTTACAGCATGGCATGCTAATGAAGCAAAAATAACAATCGACCCGCAATCCCACCCTTGAGTTGTGATGTGACAAGATGCAGAACATCCCAAGATAGTTAGCAAGCTTCAACATTGACCCCCCCAACTGTGGTTCTCACCACGACCCCACCTTTTTCTATCCAAATTTTTTCGTAATCTTAAAAATTTACAATTGTTGCCTCATTAAGACCTTATCTGGGAAAACTTTGGTTATATTCAAGGATAAAATCACAAATGAAGAAAAAAGAGTACAACCCCTTTATCAATCCATTCTCAAAGTAAAATCCAGTGGGAAAAATCTATGGAAGGATATCAAAAGGATCAATAAATTTCATAATGAAAATCTATTGAATTTCTTGTTCCAAAATACTAAGTCGTTGCATTCCAATGTCATGGATAAGTCAACGATGAATAGATGATGGAAGAACCTTGATAAAAAAATCAGCAAGATTATTTGTTGATGCAATTTTTTTAATTTCAAGTACTTTGTCTGTAATCAAATCATTAGTATAGGTGAAATATTTTGGATCAATATGTTTAGTGCGATCACCTTTAATAAAACCTGCTTGCATTTGAGTAACACAGGCACTATTGTCTTCATATAAAACAGTTAGAAAATTATCATAAAATAATCCACATTTTGTTTGAATGAACTTGTCAATTGATCTTAACCAGATGCATTCCCGAGATGCTTCATGTAAAGCAATAATTTCTGCATGATTAGATGATGTTGCAGTGATTGTTTGCTTTATTGATTTCCAAGATATTGCAGCTCCATGTTACAAAAAAAATAGCTTGTCTGAGATTTAGATGTTGTAGGATCTGATCTATATCCAACATCAGCATATCCAATCAATGTTGGATCTAACGATCGAGTATAGTGTAGTCCCAAATCTTCAATTCCTTTCAAATAACGGAAAAAGGGTTTGATGCCATTCCAATGTTGAAATATAAGACGAGTATTGTGCCTTGCAAGAACATTAACTGCAAATGCAATATCAGGCCTTGTAAACGTAGCTAAATATGAAAGTGCTCTAACCGCAGCGAGGTATGCATAGTTTTCACTTAATGTTTCCTCTTCCTTGCAAGGACGGTAAAATTTTCACCCTTAGAACTCCGACCTATTATAGATGATGATAGCAGATATGCATCAAGCATGTTAAATCTTTTTAAGATTTGGTTGATATATGTCATTTGAAAAAAAAAATGTTACCATCTTTCAAATGAAGATCTTGTAAACCAATACAAAAAGTAGTTTTATCAAGTACCTTCATTTCAAACTCATGAACAAAAAGTTGAGTACACTACAAGAAAATGAGGGGTTCTGCGACTGCACTATGCAACTCATTTTGTAGTTGTATACGTCGTTTGCAACTAGGTGATAATCTGGAGCCCGCAGTTGCAGTGGACAAGTTGCATGAGTTGCAGTGTAGTTGCAGGGGGTTCATGTCATCAGACAGTATTCAAAAAACTTCATCGACGAATTGTTCTGACGTGGAGTTTACTGCCACGTAAGGTCAAGTCCTACATTCGATACTTCAGGCACTTGTAGTCGACTTCTTTGCAACTAGCATATACTCGTTTATGACTTATCATATGCAACTTGTTCGCAACTTTTTTGCAACTAGATTCTGTTGATGTATGACTTCTTTGCCACTACTATGCAACTACAGAGGGATCTGCGACTAGTTTCTGATGTGTCCAGCTACTCATCAAGTATGCGACTTTTATGCGACAAGTTTTCAACTCATGTGCTACTCCTTTGCTACTTCTAAGCAACTTCTGGATAACTCCTATGCAACTGATCGTCAAATCGTATGCAATTAAATTGCAACTCAAAGTTCACTCAGGTAGAACTCATTTGCAACTAAAAACCAACTCACATACAATTAATTTGCAACTCAACACCAACTCACATGCAACTCACTTGGAACTCAAAGTCAACTCATACACAACTAGTTTGAAACTCCATACCAACTCCCGTGCAACTCATTTGTTAAAAAAAACTTGCAACGGGCGACTCGTTTGCGATTCAAAGCCAACTTACATGCTACCAATTTCCAACTCAGAGCCAACTTAAGTGCAACTAGTCTGCAACTCAAAGCCAACTTACATGAAACTAGTTTACAACTCCTGTCCAACTTAAATGCAACTATGATGAAACTCATAGCCAACTTACATACTACTAATTTCCAACTCAAAGCCAACTCAGATGGAACTAGTTTGCCACTTTAAGCCAACTCACCTGGAAATAATTGGCAACTCTATACCAACTAACATACAACTAGTTTGCAACTCAAATGCAGCTACAATGCAACTCTTTTGCAAAGGAAGGCCTACTCATAGGCAACTAGATTGCAACTCAGAGCCAACTCAAAAGCAACTATGTTGCAATTCGAAGCCAACTCAAACACAATTAGTTTACAACTGAGAACTGACTCACATACATCTAATTCGCAACTCATAGCCAACTCAAGGCCAAGTGACATACAACTAGTTTGCAACTAAATACTTACTCCCATACAACTGGTTTGCAACTAAAGGCTGACTCACATACAACTAGTTTGCAACTAAAGACTCACTCACTTACAACTAATTTGCAACTGAGAGCTGACTCACATACAACTAATTTGCAACTGTAAACTGACTCACATACAACTAGTTTGTAATAGTGAACTGACTCACATACAAGTAATTTGTGACTCACAGCCGATTCCTGTACAACTTGCACATCACTAACTACCTTACACTGAAGATCATTTTTCACAAAACATCACAAATTTATAAAATAGTTATTAGCCACATCTGTACAGGCATCCTATGTCGCATGCACTACTACTACGTACTAGAAGAAGCACACACTACTTCCACAGTCAGTAAGTACAAAATTAATATTAGTACCTCCCTCATGTATTTTGTAGATCACAACAATTATTTCCCTCCAAGTTTTCCTTTCAAACTTGAAATACGGGGGATGATGACTAGGTATTGTTCATCCCAAATGGTATTTCCTCCCACCACATCTTTCAACTTTAATTCATCTCCAGCTGGATTCGGATGCATCAAGTCAACAAACCCCCTTGGTGCATGTTCAATGTCGAGCCTGCACCATTCTTTAGGAATAGGTTGTTCATGATATAGTTGTGAGTCAAGTCCACCACCAATCGCAGTAATGGTTGCTGAGGCCACTATTTGCTTTGGAGCAGATGGGTTTACAAGTGAAACTTGTTGTCCAATTGAAAACTGCACACATAATAAATAAAAAAATTGATACATAAAGATCACATATACACTTGAAATTTGTAAAGAGTGAAGGAACAATGCCAACAAAGACATTTGCAAAAGAATTAGACAAATAAGTTACTCACTCTATATTTTTTTGGAGATCCCATCTTCTGACTTTGTGTAGGACAGTCCACCTTCTCATTTTCTGTAGGTTGTATACGAGTCCTCAAGATTTCTTTCTTAGCCGCAGGCTTCTGCACCCATACATCACAATCATGGTTAGTATTTCATTTATGTGAAAATTTGTAGTCACTTTCTCAAATGTAAATCCCATGTTCCATGATGCTCACTCACCTGTCGATCCTTCCCTTTCCTTAGCTGCATAGAAAATTCTGTGCCTTTGCTTGGATTCTTTGGTACTTCATCAATACTACTAGAGTTTCAAGCACTATTATATCAATTCCAGCTTCGCCTTCAACTTCCTTCCCTTTTGTTAATGGCTCATCACTCCCATCAAGGTGGGCACAATCATTCTTTTTTGAAGCCTCAATGGATTGTTCTTCCATTCCGTCAATCTTCTGGTTGTTCTTCTCTGTACTACCGTTGTCAGTCTCTTGTAATGACGGTTGTTCACTTAGAGGCTCCAAACTGGGGTTGTCAATAGGCTCCAAGCTCTGGTCCATCTCAAACTCATACGGATCGTGGACGACATTGATATCTTCCATAGGTTCAACAAGTGTAGAAGGACCTGCTTCATCAATAGCTAGAGAAGGACTTGTTGTTTTAGTAGTTAAAACAATATTTTCGCCTTTAAAGATGCTCTCCTTCTATAAAAATTTCAATAATGTTGCCTGCAACGATTCGACAGCTTTCGTGTTACGATCTGTACTCGCAAGTACCTCGACCCTGAACTTTTCAAATTCATCTTGTTTATGTTCCAAGGTAACAATTTTTGCATGAAGTCCTGAAGATACTGCCTGTATTACACACAAGAACATTAGAAACAATAATTACACATGCTTGTATGATTCAAAATGCATAGTACAATTTGATTTTTGAACCAAGTACTTGTAATAGCATTATATGACTCTTCTGCAACTCTTCTGCAACTACTATACAATTGCAAGGACTGGCCTTTCTACAATCACAAGGACTGCCCTTTCTACAATCACAGTACAACTCTTTTACAACAAAGTTTTGATATTGGGCTGCTCTACAAATACAAGAACTTATACGCATTGAATTCATAAACTAACAAAGTCAACCTACACACAATCATATTAAAATTAATGATGCATGTTTTGAAATGAAAAGAAGATCAAGAACACTTACCAATGACCCTGATACTTGTAGCCCCTCTGCAAGTTCACTAAGCCTTAGACGCTTTTCCCTCTCATTCGCCTAATAGAAGGCCAACATTACCACAACATTGTCAAAATGATTTAGAGGAATAATACAAAGTACTTGTAACAAATTCATTCGGAAGGATGAGAATAAGCCAAAAACAACTTCAAAAATTAACTCACTACATTTGTTTCTTCACCTGCCTTCCCTTGTCGTGCACACTTTGATACATTCTGCACTTGTTTTCTAACATTAGACATCATCTCTGATTTCTTCACTTGGTCACATGTGCCCCAATAAACCTTTAACCGCTTCCACTGCTGAGGATCAATGTTCATAGGACAGTCATCGTCTTTCACAGGATCAGATAATTTCTTCAGTCTAAATCGCTCACCCTTCAAAAACTTCTACACTGCATTTCGAAAACCCTTGCTGCTAAGGGAATTGGGAACATATTCAAACTCAAGATCCATAGTATCTCTGAGCTTCTTCAAAGTTTGTGGCCTGTGTTCGTCCCAGTGAATAACACTCATATCAAGGATCAAAGGGGCAAAGGCCCTCATAGTTCAGTCCCAAGTAGTCTTTCCAGAAGAAGAAGCATCAATTTCACCATCTGACTTCACATGTAATTCATTCGGTCTTTTGCCATTATTGCTTCTCACTTCTGCTTCCTTCTCTAACTCTCTGTACCTCTTGCGCCTAGTAGAACGTCCACCACTCTGTAACTGACACACCACTTCTTGTGATTGTACACGCCCTTGCCACAAAGTTGAATTAGGGGGGACATGAGGTTCAACCATTGCCCGTTGTGGAGGTTCGGTAGGTGGTGGTGGTATGGACTGTGGTGGTGCCCATTGCCACTGCCACTGTCCAGTTGGGCTTTGGTGCATTGGTTGTCTTGCGAGTCCACCATGATGAGAAGGCGAGGATCTCTTTCTGCTACCACAGGCTGCTTCATGTATGCGACTATCATCCTCTTCAAGTTGATTGTCTTCGTCCCCTGAAAGAATACTACAACATTAGTAGTATTAGAAGTAATGTACAAAGGAAAAAATTCTTATCATTGAACCTTTATTTTCTTTAAAGGAAGTTCATTTCCATAAAAAAAAATCAACTCACCTTCTTTAATGCTGTGAGAGTCCTCTGAAGCTGACATGTCATCTTCTGCACTTGCATCTTCACTGACAACTTCTAGGTCTTCACTACTAACTCTGGCACTCTTACGTGTAGGCAATGTTGGAACTCGAGTATGCTATTCCTGCACACTTTTGCGCTTTGCAATTGAAGCTTCCCTGCAAACCAACCAACATTATAGCTTTAAAGGAAAAGGATATAAGAACAATCATCTATTTTTGGAGCCACATAATACATGAAGATTTCTGACATTACTTCGGATACTATGCTACGTTGTGTCTATTTTGCAAGGACATGGCAAGTAGCAACTGCATGCCAACTAGTTTGCAACTGCACGTCAACTATCTTGCAACTGCATGGCAACTAATTTGCAATTGCACGTCAACTATCTTGCAACTGCATGGCAACTAATTTGCAACTGCATAGCAACTACATGACAACTAATTGGCAACTACATGACAACTAATTGGCAACTACTTGACAACTAATTGGCAACTAATTGGCAACTGCATGGCAACTACATGACAACTCATTGGCAACTGCATGACAACTGCATGGCAACTGCATGGCAACTACATGACAACTAATTTGCAACTGCATGGCAACTAATTGGCAACTACATGACAACTCATTGGCAACTAATTGGCAACTAATTGGCAACTGCATGGCAACTACATGACAACTAATTTGCAATTGCATGGCAACTAATTGGCAACTACATGACAACTAATTGGCAACTGCATGGCAACTAATTGGCAACTGCATGGCAACTGCAAGGCAACTAATTTGCAACTGCAAGGCAACTACTTTGCAACTGTATGGCAACTACAATGCAACTAATTGGCAACTACATGGCAACTTGTTTGCAACTTCAATTACCTCTATAATACTACAGCAACTACTGAAACACAAATATTGCGACCACCTACTCGTAAACATCATTGGAAGAAGAAAACAAGGCTCAAATTTTTGAGAGGGCCTTACAGTTCCTTTGATATTGCTTTTATAGGTTGTACTTGTACTGCTCGCTCTACCACTCTAGCATCTCGACGACGCAATTCCCTCTCCATTTTCTCACTGTCAGCAGAATCCATTGATTCTCATTCACCTACTTAAGAAGTCAAGATAATGGTTCAATGAACAATTATTATTTCATGCAACTCTTGAAGAACTCTTTCTATCGCCAGCACAAAAAAATGCATAAAGAAAACTACTGTTCTATGTTGTTTATAAATTGGCTTGAATAGTTCAAAACCTCACAAACTCTCGAAACTTGAAAACCACTATCATTAATTGGAAATGGCATAGCCAATTCCACACAAAAGAGTAGTTCCATAAGTTGTTTAGGACTAAACCTATCACCAATGTACTTCACCAAAAATGATTTAATTTCTAAATCAATAGATGCATTCTTCATTTCTATACTAATCTTAGAAGTCATTCAACAGCCACTTTAGGTTTTAGGCGTCTTTGCAGAGTTGGTTTATTTCCTGATAAACAGTTTCGTGTAATGACCCGAAACCCTAAGCACAAAGGCTTACAAATGCGTACCATTCTAATGACCCTCAAAACATCTCCATTTGCAAAGTAAGAAAGCCAAAAAAGAGCGCAGAGAAACACCTCCAACGCAAGTTGGAACTCCCTCGCTCCACTCCGCTTACAAAATCCTCCACTCGCGCTCCGCTCCCTGACTGCTCCACTCCGCTCAGCTTGTAGCCTCGCCCCGCTCCGCAGCCCCGCAACCCCCGCTCGCAACCCCCGCTCCGCAGCCCCGCTCGCAACCCCCGCTCCGCAGCCCCGCCCGCAACTCCGCTCCGCTCACCCCTCCGCTCGCAAAACCCTCCTCGCACAGCACAGAATCCTCCGCTCACAAAAGCCTAGCAAGATGGATGGATGAGAGAGATAATAGAATTCGTGATGTTAAAACTAGAACTAGTCCATCTGAGAACAGTACGTTGACTCCAACTTGGCAACTACAGTGCAACTACATTGCAACTAGACAGAGTTTTTGTCCACTGCAACTCAAAAACCCGTAGTTGCAGAACCCTTCATTTTCTCGGCATCGATGCCGCCAAAATGAACCGAGGTATTCATCTTTCACAATCTGATCCTTCGGAGCAAGATTTATATGACACCAGCATTGCTATCCTAGAAAGCTTTGATACAGTTACACGCTCAAAAACGGGTCATCAGAGGCTCCATCGGGCTCTCGAGAAAGAGTTAAGAGGGCTGGCGAGAGCATACCACACTTATCATTTTCGTCAAACGAAACCAAACTTCCATTCTCTGGTGACCAATTTAGGGTTCCAGGATCATCATAGCACTAGCAACTAATCTATATCTCACAATTTGCATTAAAAATCTTCACAAAGTTGAAACCTGGAAGAAGGAACTTACACGCCACTATCTCGCTTCGAGCTTCTTGTGAAGTTCGATTCTTCATGCGAGTTACAAATGAGGGAATCTTGCCTTGTGATTTCTATGTCGGTTCCATTGTGTAAGCGTGTTTACAGAAAAAGGCTTCCAATTCAATGTTTGCAGTTGATTGTCGTGCTGCAAGTGGCAGCATTACACGGGCACTGGAACTCACCACTCATAGACAAATGTGATCTACGTTCAGCACAAATCAGGTGCACACAAAAGTCCAACAATTGGAAAATTCAAGATTGTCCATAACCTTTACATTATTTATCCAAACGAAAACGAACCAAAGCTTTACATGTAGACAAAAATATAATCTATGAGACCCCAAAATTCCAAAAATTCAGGTTTCTTGAATGAAGAAAGTTACTCAATCTCCCCGACGCCTCTGCGACAAACTTTCATGGAGAAACCTAATGCTGTAGTTTTGCTATATAACTCTGTGCCTCTTCTAAAGTTTTAAAACTTCTGAACTCCTGACCCTTATAACCATTTACTTGTCGCTTACACGTTTCCCAACTATCATACACTCTAGGTCGGAACCCCCTTCTCACTGCATAGAATTTCTTTGGCTCAATTCTTCCGGCAGCAGAATATGTGTCGACAGGTAGGGAATGTACAATATTTGGCTCGCGGACCGCAGAAGACTCCGCAGCAGCCCTCACTTCTCGAACCGCAAGAACCGATACAGGCAAATCCGACACTTCATCTTCAAGTCGACGCCACAATCGTGCACAAAGAATATCGCTCACCATGACAAAACAATGCGCCACGATTTTGTGTAGAGAAGCCAACAACGCCCACAGCAACAACATCAAATCGGCTGTACTTAAAGGACGTTCTTGACGAACACCTGATCTTTCATGGGAAACTCTAGCACCATAATCTGCCATAGGGTGAAGGAGTTGACACGTAATGCTCAACTGAATAGAGAAAAGATTGAATTCATATAGGATGGATTTCATACTTTTGGCATTAAGATTAAAGAAAAATAGGGGTTCTGGCCACAAGTACGGGGTTTTGAGTTGCAGTGGACACCAGGGTTGTCCCCGTCACGTCCTGTCAATCCGTCAGGATGTCCGGACGGACGTCAGGATTCAACCCCGGCGTCCGTCAGGATCCAAAAGAAAATTTTTTTTTTTTTTTTTTTGTGGACAGTCTGTCCGTCCTGTGGACGGCTGGTCCATCCAGGTCGACGGACAGGCCGTCCTTAAAAATTAAAAAAAAAAAAAAAAAATTTTGATCCTGACGCAATTCTGACGCGTCAGGACACGTCCGGACTGACGCCGACGGACATCCGGAGGTGAAAACCCCACGTCACGTCCGGATAGACAACCTTGGTGGACACAGTTGCATTGTAGTTGCACTATAGTTGCACGCAACTACAGTGCAGCTACAATGCAACTACAATGCAACTCAAAACCCCGTACTTGTGGCCAGAACCCCTATTTTCCTTCTAGTGATATTACCGTTGTGATGAAAGTTACACGTCATTGTTCTTTAACCTTTAGCTTATACACATGTGCGCTCTTTCTAAAAGAAGTTCCCATAGTGAAAATCGTGGCCCTGGAGGATGAAATCTATAGGCAGAAGTCACCCCGCCTACCTAGCTCCATTCGAAGCTTGTATGAAAGTTGCTAAGGAATGCAGGAACTCTTTGAAGTTAAAAGACGTTGGTCTACATAGCCCCGGCCTTTGGAGTGCTTGAAATCTATCAGTGCCAAAACATTTCATTGTGCGATTCGTTCAAATTTTGTCACTTGAATTATTCTTTCTTTTCATCGTTTAGGCTATATGGAAGAAGGTTTAGGGTTTATGCATAGAAGATTGGCTAAGTTGAACGCCTTCTTTTGTTAGTTTAGTATTTCCTTTCTAAGGTACAAGCATATTCAAAAGGCAATTGTAGTGGTTGCAATTTAAACTGCACTGAGATTGGAACGGAGCCAAGGTAGGATGGATACAGAGAATGATCGAGTACGAGTCGCAGAGGAGCGGCGAAAGCAACTTCGTGATGACAAACTATGGGTGAGAGAGTATCACCGTGCTAGGTTTCATAATTTACAAAGAATGAGTTGTCCATGTTGTAAATGTAAGGGTGGCAGGAAGTGGCTTGTTTCGACAGTGAAGGATCATCTAATCAAAAATGGGAGGGATTCAAAATTTCGTGTGTGGCGAGGACTTGGGAGTAGGGAGACATCAAATGAGGAATGGGAGATTGAATTCTGGAGGTCTATAGGCGAGTCTATAGGAGGTCAAGAAGTACCTGTCAATAATAAAGTGGACACTAGGAATATGCTTGACAACTTGTTCCAAGAAGTCAAAGACTCAGAGGCCATCAAAGCACAACTCCATGACGTCGAGGCCATGGAAGAACGACTACATGACACAGTATTAGAGGCTTTTACTATAGCAGACAACGTTAACAGCGAATGCAATTCTAGACCAAGCGTAGATGCTGCATTGGAGGTGCAAAATGCTATGCCGCAAGAAGAACCGGTAGGTGATACAGATGAGCAACCAGAGCTTCAAGGTCCAAGCAATTTTGATGCTCAAATTTTGGAGGAAGCTCTACATGAATTGTATGAAGGTGCTCAGTGTACAAAGTTGGCAGCCACAATTCTTCTCATGAATCTGTGCACAGTCCATGGAGTTAGTAACAATTTTGCAGATGAATTGTTTACTCTTTCGCAAGGACACATTCTACCACAAGGGAATACGTTGCCAAAGAATTTTTATGCAGCTCAAAGACTAACAGGCAAACTAGGACTGGTTTACAATAGCATCCATGCATGCGAGCAAGGATGTGTCTTGTTTAGAGGTGAACTCCAAGATGCTACAAATTGTCCAAAATTTAATCGTCCAAAGTACAGGGATGAGACGAGGAAGAAGTTTCTAGTAAAAGTTTTGAGGCATTTTTCCATCATCCCAAGACTGCAGCGCATGTTTCGTAGCCCAGTATTGTCAAAGTTGTTATTGTGGCATTCAGAGAATGCAAGCAATCTTCTTGGAGGAGACAATTTAGTGCGACATCCATGCGATTCAAAAGCGTGGCGCCACTTCCATGAAAATGTGGACCCAAGTTTTGGTGAAGACTTCAAAAATGTCTATTTTGCTCTTGCTGCAGATGGAGTGAATCCTTTCAAGCAAAACTGCTCAAGTTGGTCTACTTGGCCAGTGACTTTGCTGAATTATAATTTGCCTCCTTGGTTGTGCACCAAAAAACTCTTTATGATGTTGGCTTTGTTGATTCCTGGAAAGCAATCCGTAACTGCTGAAGTGTTCGACGTGTATCTGGAGCCCTTGGTGGATGAATTGTTGGAATTGTGGAAGGGGGTACCGGCACATGATGTTGTCCAAGAAATTGGTGCTCGTTCTTTCAACCTCAGAGCAGTTCTTATGTGGACAATACATGACTATCCTGGATATGGTACAATAGGAGGATTTGCACATCAAGGATACGCAGGGTGTGCATGGTGTGGTGTTGATTTAGGAGCACAGCATTCAACGGAGCTATGTAAAGAAATCTATCAAGGGGCTCGCAGATGGTTGCCTACGAATCATCCTTATCGCTCAGAGCGCATGAAGGATCACTTTGATGGGCAGTTGGAAACACGTGGGAGGCCCAAGATTGTGTTTGTGGAAGAACAGTTGGAATACGCGGAGCAATATAAGGCTTGGAAAGAAACAGGGAACAAAGACGGTGCTCCAGGAGATCCATCTAAATTGCATGGAGTAAAGCGAGCAAGTATTCTTTTCAAGTTGCCATACTGGAAGGTGAGTTGTAGCAATCCATCCACTAAAACAACTAAGAAGCAACCATGACTTATAAGTAGAATAGCTATACAGCACAGTTGTTAAAAAAATGATAGTCAATAGTTGCGTAACAGTTGTGCCATAGTTGTGCTATAGTCGCATATCAATTGTGACATAGTTGCATACCAGTTGTCCCTCAGTCGCATATTAGTTGTGTTGTAGTCGCATATAAGTTGTGCCATAGTCGCATAGTAGTTGTGCCATAGTTGCAAATCAGTTGTGCCATAGTTGCAATCTAGTTGTGCCATAGTCGTATATCAGTTGTGCCTTAGTTGCATACTAGTTGTGTCATAGTCGAATATCAGTTGTGTCATAGCTGCATATCAGTTGTGCCGTAGTTGCATATCAATAGTATCGTATTTGCATATAAATTGTGCCGTATTTGTTTTCAAAATGTAGTAGCATTGCATTTGTAATGAGTGCCTACAATGGACTCTGAAGTACCTGTATTGTACTACTACTGAACAAGATTTTCGACTAAAATCATCTGTATATATACTTTTGAGAGAAATGAAATGATAATAAAAGCATTGGGGAGGGAGATGTCCAAGTGAATGTGTCTACATATATAGCGTCAGTCTTTGTTCCTTGTCAATTTCATACTAATTTGAGAAGAATGTTCATGTGGCCAGAGACTTCTTATCCGCTATACACTGGATGTCATGCATTGTGAGATGAATCTAGCTAAGAATTTTTTGAAAACAGTAAGTGGAAAAAAGGATACAGTGAAAGTGCGTCGGGATCTATAAAGAAGATGTATACGGAAGCACTTGTGGTTGACACCGAGCCCTCGTAGACCTGGTAAGATGCTGAAACCAGTTGCAGGATACGTTCTCTCTGATAAAGAGTATGAACAATTTGCTGACATTCTTGCTTCTGTGAAGCTTCCTTCAAGGTACTCATCATCATTTGGAAAACATATGAAGGCCAAAAAATTTGGGAGCCTCAAATCACATGATTATCATGTGTTAATGCAGCAGTTGATGCCATTGGCATTGAGGGGTCTATTGAAGCCTGGACCTCGTATGGCCGTCATGCGGATGTGCAAGATATTTTGAAGAATATGCACAAAAGTTTATAATCCAGCGGAGTTTGAGTCACTTCAACTAGATGTGGCTGAAAATATGGCTCTATTAGAGATGGAATTTCCACCGTCCTTTTTTGACATGATGACACATCTGCCGTATCATCTAGTACAGGAACTTGACTTGTGTGGACCAGTGAGCACAAGGTGGATGTATCCAATTGAAAGATACATGAAAACATTGAAGAATTATGTTCGAAACATGGCTAGACCAGAGGCGTGTATGGCAGAAGGGTATGTGAAGGAAGAAGGTCTTGGCTTTGTAACAGAGTATCTACAAAGATTTGAAGTTCTCAAGAGGCGTATATAGGATGCAGAGGAGGAATTTGGCAATGCTGAAGACGTTCTTGAGGGAGCGGGTCGACCATTTGTAATGTCTCCTGCATTGTGGGATGCAGCGCATAATTATGTGTTGAATAATGTTGCTATTTTGGAGCCACTTGTCAAGTAAGTTGTATTAGCTTCTTCTTCCACTTGTAGAATCTATTTAATAAAACAGGGATAGGTTGCAATATATTGATATGAAATTAGTGTGAATAGCAAACTACTGACTACCATGCATTTGAAAAGCAACTAAAATGCAACTAAAATGCAATTAAAGTGCAACTAACATGCAACTACAATGCAACTGAAATGCAACTAAACAGCAATGGAACTGCAACTAACATGAAACTAAAATGCAAGTATCGTCACTTCAAAATTAATGTCTGAGGTAGGTGGATGGAATTGACCATCTATAGTATTTGCTACTACGAAATCTTTACATTTATGATTTTGAACTTCTATCTTGTGTGTGCAGGAAGTGGAAGGAAGAACGTGAAATTGATCCAAGCACAGCACCACTATATGCGTGGATAAGAACGGCTCTTTGCAATAGTAGTGCTGATGCTCACACTCCGGAGGACAGAGATAGGATGTTATTATCCAACAGACCATCGCAGAAGACACTTCGATATTCTCGTATGAAAGCTTTTGGAAATCACTTCAGGGTTGACGATAACTCTTCTAACCAATTGCGAACATATGATTGCGGTGTTGCATCTGTATTCGAAATTCCAGCTCCTGATCTTCGAGACGTGTCAGTGCACTACGTCGGAGTATTGAAAGATATATTCAAACTAGATTATGGATGTCTTAGCAATCCCGTGATACTATTGTGGTGTGAATGGATGAAAAAATCAGACAATCGAGGAAACCCAACATACATCAGGGACAATGATGGTTTCCTTGTAGTGAACTTTCGTCACAAAATGCGGAAGATGCTTGATCCTTTTATTTTTCCAAGCCAAGCAACCCAAGTGTTCTTTACATCTGATGTGCTTAGAAAAGAAGATTGGAAAGTAGTATTATACAAGCAACCTCGTGCTCGACGAGAATTTGTAGACACATCAGATGTATTCGTTAGCACCACTGTTCAAACTTCTGGTCTCGCTGCTCCAAAGAATGTGCCTCATCTACCTACTGTCCCGTCTCTGGTTGGAGCTATAGAGTTATCTGTAGAGGACAATCTCTTAGCATCTGCAAGATATTAAGAGCATTCATGGAAAATATTCATTTTCTAAACAAACTCTAATTGTTTTCTAGTTGCGTTCTAGCTGTTCTATAGTTGCATGCTAGTTATTTCGTAGTTGCATGGCAGTTGTTCTATACTTGCATGCTAGTTGTTCTGTAGAAGGATGTCAATTGTTCTATAGTTGCATGCTAGTTGTTCTCTAGTTGCATACGAGTCATTCTATAGTTGCATGAGAGTCAAATATTAGTTGCATGCTAGTCATTTTATAGTTGCATGTTGGTTGTTCTTTCCAGTTGCATTCTAGTCCTTCTTTAGTTGCAATCCAATCAATTTATAGTCCAATCCTAGCGTACACGTGTCTACATCAGCAACTATGGTGAATGTCGGATGTCTAAAACCTCACAGTCACTTCTCTAGTTGCATACGAGTCACTGTATAGTTGCATGCGAGTCATTTTATAGTTGCATGTTGGTTGTTCTTTCCAGTTGCATTCTAGTCCTTCTTTAATTGCAATCAAATCAGTTTATAGTCCAATCCTAGCGTACACGTGTCTACATCAGCAACTATGATGAATGTCGGATTTCTAAAACCTCACAGTCACTTCTCTAGTTGCATACGAGTCACTGTATAGTTGCATGCGAGTCATTTTATAGTTGCATGTTGGTTGTTCTTTCCAGTTGCATTCTAATCTTTCTTTAGTTGCAATCCAATCAGTTTATAGTCCAATCCTAACGTACACGTGTCCACATCAGCAACTATGATGAATGTCGGATTTCTAAAACCTCACAGTCACTTCTCTAGTTGCATACGAGTCACTGTATAGTTGCATGCGAGTCATTTTATAGTTGCATGTTGGTTGTTCTTTCCAATTGCATTCTAGTCCTTCTTTAGTTGAATTCGAATCAGTTTTTAGTCAAACCCTAGCGTACAGTTGTCCACATCAGCAACTACGATGAATGTCGGATGTAAAATACCTCACGGTAAATTCTCAGTTACACTTCCGTAACCCTACTTTTCATTCTACGACTACTTAGCGACTATAACAGCATAGTCGTAAATTTGGTGCAAATACAGAGGGATGTAGTCGTAGAGTAGTTGAATAGGACACGTAGTTGCATTTGAGTCGGTTGTGAAAGACCGCTTTTTCTTCCAGTGGTAGCTGCAATATATGTAGATTTGATACCTATAAGGTTCAAGTTATTAACATAAACAACAATGATAATAAAATCATCTTTGTCTCGTTTGATAAAGAGACATAGAAGCAATGCATCATTAATAAAGTGATTCTCAATAAAAAATTGTCGTAGGCGTTGATACCACATGCATCCAGATTGTTTGTGGCTATGTAGTGTACGTTGTAGTTTAACGCCACGATATTTGCATGTAATAGTTGTACTTGAATTTGTAGATTCAAGGCCAGGTGGGACTCTCATGTATATATTAGTATGAAATGAGCCATATAGATAAGCGGTAACAACATCCATAAATCTCATCTCCAAAATGGTCTGTACCGCCATTCCAAAAAAATATCGAAAAGTGGTAGTATCCATAACTGGTGAATATATGATATCATAATCAATGCCAAATTTTTGTGTGAATCCTTGAGCAACAAGACAAACTTTGTAGCGAATAATCTGACTTTTGTCATTTTGTTTACGTACAAAGACAAGTTTGTATCCAAGAGGTCATGAATTGAGATTATTCACGATAGGTCCAAAGACTTGTCTCTTGCGCAAAGAATCATATTCCTCTTCAATAGCAGCTTTCCGCTGGAGTCAATCAGAGCGATTCATAGTATCTTCAATAGTACGCAGTTCGGGATCATCTTTCTCGCAAGAAAGATTTTCTACAATCATAGAAATAAATGGTTCATCTATGTCAATACTTGCTCTGTCCCATACGTGACCAGTACCGTAGTACATCACAAATAATTCTATGTTCAATTTAGACATTTCTTCTTTAGAAGTAGATGGATGAGCAAAATTGACAGTGATTGCTGTAGGTAGAGAAGGATTAGCAGCAACAAATATTGCCTTATGTTTATGTGGTTGCTTATCTGGTCCACGAGTCCGTTTGCCCATAAATTGAGGAGTAAGTATGGTTGGAGTCTCTGGTACAAAAACTCGTGCAGGAAGATTTCGAGCATCATTCAATGGAGTTCTAGTGATTCTTGGTGCAGCATTGAATCCATTAGGTGTTTGATCTGCAATCTTTTGCAAATACAAAATCTTAACAACTTCGTTTTTGGTCAAAGATGTCCGTGGATCAGGATTTGATGTAAATGTTTGAGGTGCTTGAAAAGTAAGACTAGTAGAAGTTTTTTAAATAGATGTTACTCCTTTCAAAGATGAAAATATGTCTTTTTCAAACCGGTAGTTGACAAAACGCACACGAAGTAATGTACCGGTAGAAAGGTTTGTATAACAAATAATGCTAGGAGAGTCAAATCTAATATAGATGGCTTTTAGTGATGAGCGCCAATAGTATGACGTTGAAGTTCTTCAATTGAAACCCAAACATGGCATCCAAAGACTTGCAAATGAGATACATTAGGAACACGTCCTGAAAGAAGTTCTTGTGAAGAAACAATTTCCACAAATAAAGGACGAAGTTGAATTAAAGTTGCAGCATGTAGTACTGCATGTCCCTATATATACGCAGGCAAATTTGCATGTAAAAGCAAAGGCCTCATAATAAATTGGATTCGCTTGATGAAAGACTCTGCCAATCCATTTTGAGCATATTCATACGGAACTAAATATGTCAAATCAATCCAATGGCAGTATAATAATCTTCAAAAGATTTGGACCAAAATTCTTGGTCTATATCCATCCGAAGCATTTTGATTGGATAATCAAGAAAATGAGCCTTAAACCAGATAAGCATCAAAAGTAAGTTGACAAAAGCCAAATTTTTAGTTGATAGTAGAGAAACATGAGATTGTCTGCCTAATGCATCAACCAAAACCAAAAAATATCGAAATGGTCTAGTCATACTGTCATAGGTGTTATCGGACCACAAATATCACCATGTAGTCTCAAAAGCATTAGTGGAAATTTACTAGACAGCTTCCATATAGATGGTCTGGCAATCAGTTTTCCTTATACACATGCTTGACATAGTGTCATTGAATTTACAACAGCTAGCTGTAAATTATGACCAAGAACACATGAAAAAAAATTCCGAAATAAAGTGGAGCCTAGATGACCCAGTCTTCCGTGCTACAATGAAATTTATTATCTTTAGAAGATAAAGCAAAACTAGATACAGTTGGTGGTCTGATTGGAATCCGATACAAGCTACTTGTCGCAGCAAAGGCTATTTCCACTACTTTATTGTTTTGTATAAAAATAATAGCCTCTCGCCTATCTATATTTGTGGTCGAGAGATGAAAATCATCGGTGCGGATATCTCGATAGTTGATCAAGCTTCGAGGCGCAAAGGGAGAAAACATAGCATGCATGCATGTTATGGTGGTGCCCTTAGGCAAAATCACCTTTGCAGATCTCTCCTAGAAACGAAACACATTCGATTCAGTCATAGTTATTAAATTTCTGGTTTGTCAAGTTGAAAGATTATCAACATTAAAAAATTGTTTATTCTCTAGGATAGTATGTGTAGTTGCAGAGTCAAGGAGCGCTTCATAAGACTCACTAGTGGAGGTTTCCTGAGCAACATGTGTTCAAAATCTTTAGTTCCAAACGGACCCTTAGACGCATCCATGGTATCAGCTTCACGACCTTGAGCTTGAAGTTTCTTGTTTTCTTGAAACATCTTGACAAAATAGTCTGATGTACGGCAAACATTTGCCAAATGGCCAACTCTACCACATTTGTGGCAAGGACGCGTCTCTAATAAGGCCATGTTTGTTATATTGAGACTTTTTGCAGATTTTGAGACAAAATGCTAGTTATTAAAAAATTCATTTAAAAAAATAGTATTTGAAACCAAAAATAAATAATACTAAAATAGTGATTCTATAATGAAATCCTAAAAGTTGGTATTGTTACCTATTTATAAAAAAATACCAGTAAAGAAATAAAGCGGTTTATCTTTGAGTCAAGGATAAAAATGAGATTGCAAAAAGTCTCAATATAACGAATATGACCTTTAATGGACACTTACTATGACTGTTAGTAAATCTAGTATTATTCTTCTTTTGTGGCTGTTGGTGACTACACTATAAGAAAACAAACTTTTTTGAAACATCGAAAAACCTGCAAGAATGCGTTGTGTATGACGCAAAAATAATCAGCGTTGACGTTTCCAAAAATCTGTTCGATTAGACAGGATAAAAACATGTAAAAATTTAGAAGAACGCATCACTTTTGTACTTGCTTTTCCAAAAACGTAGGTGACAACAAAGTCTACTGAGGTCCTCAGAGGTCGACACATGGAGGGCACCTAAGTGCCATAGAGGCGCCACTTGGATGGGCACTGCCACGTAATTTATTTTCTTAACTTGACCACGTCTGATGTGGTGGATGACATGGAGGTCAGAGAATCTGACGTTTTTCATTCAAACTATTTTTTCATCTATCTCATTCTTTTCATCCAATCTATTTTTTTTTTTTAAATTAGTTAACATAAATTAAAAAATAAAAGTAAACAATAAAAAAAATATAGAATTTACCAGGAAGTAAAAAAACTTACCATTTATCGTCAATTTTATTTTGATGAAAAAATTATATAAAAATGAACATTTTAAGGGTCATATTTATACCCATTCTTTGTCCATGGTGCAACAAACGCTATGGGATAAATAGCCTACGTTGTTTCAGACGTCCAACCCAACATCCATCCATCCATCATTTTTTTTTTTTCCAAAATATGCCACGTGGCTACTCTTTGCTAAAACATTTGTCCATTATGAGACAAACGATATGGAATAATTAGCCTACGTTGTTTGAGACGTCTAGCTCGATGTCCAGCTTGACGTCCATCCATCCATCCATTTAATTTTTTCCAAAATATGCCACATGGCTACCCTTTTCTAAACCTACTTGCTGACGTGGCAGTTTATGTTGTATGCGACGTTTTATAAAAACATGGCCATGTCGCAGTTGACATTGTCACAAACATAGCCATCCACAGTGACATGGTCATATTTTCTGCAAAACACGTACGTGTTTTTTGGAACATCTGACGTTTGAAAAAACACGACGTGTTTGTTGCTAAACGCCACCAAAAACGTGTTTTTCTTATAGTGTTACGTTTATGGCTATGGCTACCGGGTTGTCTATAGCAATTTTTCTCATATTTATGTGCCTTAGGTTTAACATTGAAATCCTTGGCAACATGGGACTCAGGAACCGTAGTTCCAACTGGATAGGCCTCTGCATTATGTAAGAGGATTCCGTTTTGTTTTTCAACAAGAAGTAATAGAGACATGAAATCTGAATGATTTTCAAATTTTATGTTTCTGTACTACTCTGCAAGAACAACAAAGGCAGGCGGAAATGTTGAGAGAGTTTTCTCAATCATCTCCATTTCGCTAATTGATTGACCATACAACCGCAATTGAGATATAATGCGGTACAACTCATTATTGAAAGCAACAAGTGTTGGAAAATCCAACACTCGTAAGTGAGTCCAATCATGAAAGACTCTAGGAAGAAAAATGGTTTTCTGATGGTCAAAGCGAGATTTGAGCTTATGCCAAAGCTAATTTGGACTCTCAAATTCAAGGTACTGATGCTGCAGAGAAGGAACAAGATGGTGTTTGAGCAAAAATAAAATTTTTCAAGAAATGGAGGTGGAAATAGTAGCACTTACATCAGAAAGTCTGTCAAAGGTAATACAATCTGATAATCCCTCCGCAAATATATGCGCTTTCGCAATTTTTGCCCATAATAGATAATTGGCACCATCGGCTGACAACTGTGGAAAAAATAGAGGTTGAAGTTGTGGTGGCTCAATAGATTTAATTGCAACCATTGGAATTGTAGTAGAAGTAGCAAGAGAAGATGTCGAAGAAGTCATAATAGATGATGAAAAGATGACTTGTAGAGAAAAATGTAAAAATTAGGGTTTCAAACTTGGGTTTAAAATTAGGGATTTGAAGATAAAGATGATAAAAAGATAAAGATAAACCAGATTAGATAAAGAAGAGACTGAGACTTAACATCCCTGAGACAGGGCCTCATTTTTTCAAAACCTAACTAAATAGCCAACTATGCCATGGCAAATCATAGAATAGTATTTAAAATTTTACAACCACACCAAAATCACCAACAGCACCAAGTGCTAAAGTAGTTACAATGTTTTTCAGAGCCATCAAATATGCATAAGTACTATTATAAGATTGTAAATATCCATGTAGGAATGAACATAGACAGGTTGTCTAAATGCCAGTATAAACTTGCTCAAAAGTACTCCACAAACATGGGAGATATGACTTGAAGGCTCCGCCTCACCTGTGCCCGTCCCAAAAACAAAACAAACCAATGTGATGTCAGTGAGGATGCACGAGGTGTCTTCAGCAAAAAGCCAATTGCTATCTGTGTCATAGGTCAACGAAATCAAGGAATTAGAGCAAAACAAAGCAAATCAAGGAGCAAAAAAGCACAAATCTAAAGCAAAGTATGAGCATCCAATGACCTTTGCCATTCTAAGAAGCTCAAGCACACATTGGAAGTTGAAGAGTTGCCAAATAGAGAGCTCCACACCACCCAAGTTTAATACGTCACAGTGAAAGAGACTAACACAATGGTGAAGAAACCATTAGATGTGAGCTTACTAATTTGAATTTGGAAGGGAACCGTCAAGAAGTGGCCATAAAGCATTAGTCAGGCTTATTTAATGGCCTACAAATCAAAGAAGTGGTTAGTAAAGCACCCATGGTGGGTGGGTGGGTGCATCCACCAGGCTTACTTGTGATTTGATTTTAAACACCTAAATAAAATAAGGTGGAACACGTTGAGTAGTGTTAGGATTATTAAACCTTATAGAATGAAGGAACTATGCAACTCTGTAAATAAAATGAAAGTGTTATGAGCATAGATTGTATCCATAAAAAAAATTCTTTTTATATTATAAAGTGAATGATGAATTTACCAAGGTAAAAATGTATTTAAATAATTTAAAATTATTAAATTACATTTACCTTGTAAATATATAAAAAATACCATAACAAAGGATATAAGGCACAAGGTCTAATGGAACCATTTTGCAAAATTTAGCCCTAAGATATGTTGAAACTTAGAATATTTCAAAGGCTGAAGAAGAAGAAGAAAATCAAATAAAAAATTTAAAAATAAAAATAACAAATAATAAAAATAAAGAAAGGGGGAGAAGGGGGGGACTGTAAGGGGAAGAAGCAAGGGAGGGGAAGAAAGGGCATGCAGGTGCTGGTGGTGGGAGGGAGCAAGATAAAGTCGGTGAGTGCTTGGAGGAGCAGAAAGGGTGGGGTGCTGGCAGGGACGAAGGGTTGGAGAGGGCCTAGAAGGGGGGCTGTAGAGAAGAAGGGAGGATAGCACAAAAGAGGGGAGGGCAGGAGAAGCGGGAGAGTGGAGGCTGTGCAGAGCAAGAGAGTTGTACAAATTGGGGGGAAGGGAAGCACAAATTGGGGGGGTTGTAAAGCCCCCTTCTAAAAATGAAATGAAAATCAGAAGTATATGCATAGAAATTCAAGACAAGAGCACATGCTAATAACGTGTTAAGAAACTAAAACTAAACCAAACACAAAAAGTAGGCCACAACTCAAGTACACAAGAATGAATCATCCTCATTAAAAAGAAGGTATACATACATAAACAAAGGAGAAAAAAGATGAATAGTACTCTTCTCCCATTTCTCAAAAGGATTTCTATCTAGTCATTAGTTGACTATCCAACTAAGATTAGAGCATATTAAGATAATAATATAATCTTAACACCACCAATCCGCAATTTGCCCCGTCAAATGAGAAATTTGCATCTTTGCAAGAGTCACTTTTTCTTCTCTCTTGTGATCCTCCATGTAAACTCACCATTTGCGTGGCCTTTCAAGAATTTGTGGATCCACTTGCCATTTAGCCTACTTTTTGTGGGATCCGGTTGAGAGGTCTAAGGAAAACTCTGAGTTTGGAATTGCAACCAAATTCTGATTGAGATATGAAAATATAAGTGGGAAGATGTATCACTTCAAAATATAGCAAATGCGCCACTTGTTGTGTAAAATCTCATAAAATGTAAAGTAAATAGAACTTTATATACAAATGTATATGACTTTGTTTACTTCGTTTATAGATATCATGTATAAATACTTAAATGATATGTATAAGTTGAATACATAAATATTCATAAATATCTTATATAAAGATTATATAAATGCAATGTATTAAATTAAGTATTATATATACCATGCATAGAAATTGTACAAGTTGTATGTAAAGCATATAAGTCATATATAAAACCACAAACCCTTTTAAAACTTCTTAAAAATATAGTCAATCTTAAACAAGTCATCTAGTGAATGCTATAGCTACTTCAAAACACTAGTAGAAAACGCAGGAATTTTGACAGAATTCTGTTGATTTGGATGTGTTGTCCCGGTCACTGTTTTGTTGATTTCAACAGAAATCTATTCAAATTAACAGATTTCTGTTGAAATCAACAAAACAATGACCGGGACAACACGTCCAAATCAATAGAATTCTGTCAAAATTCCTGCGTTTTCTACTAGTGAAACTTCAAATCAAGAGTATCTTAGCTTTTAGAAAAGCTAAAAAAATATAATCCCATCTCTTTAACCTCTAAAGGATCAAGACCTTTTTCTTGCCAAAAAAACTCAGAATTCTCATTTCTATAGCAAAGAATTTTAAAAAAATTAATATTATCTTTTTTCACATCTAACCACAGAATCTTACACCTAACTAGTATGAAAATGTGTAGAAATGTTTTTAGAAAATTTGACAGCATAGATTGCAAGACCTCTACTTGTAAGTGAAGAAACAAGTTTTCCAATACATAGCGGGACTAGAATATTTGACATTGAACCTTCTTAACTTTAGTTTTTTGCACCATAGAGTTTTGAGCTTCAAATCTTTATGGTGGAGAATTGACTTGAGAGTAGGAAAAAAAATTCAAAAAAAATTAATTTTTATTCTTAAAAAAATTGTTAAATAGAAGGAAGTACAAGAAAGAAGGAAAATCTAAATTATTAATATCTCTAAGATAGAATTAAAATGCACTAATTCTAATGGTGAGATTGTTCTAATAAGCAAAGTAAACCATGTGGAACTCTTTTTTTGGAAAAATTATAAAAATTGCATTCACAAATGAATCCTCTAAGTTATTTTTTCAAGACAATGCTTTCATTGCCCCCAAAACAAGATTGTCCATAATTTTCTCATAACAAATCCAAATGGAATAAATCAAAGCTTTCTATGTCGACAAGAATATAATCTATGAGAAAAAAACAAATAAATTTTAAATTCAAATTTTTGAGGAATTATTTTGTTGTCCCCTCTACTTTCTTCTCTCCTATTTTGAATTGTTTAGGGCATAACTTTTGTTCCCGGGCACCGGTTGAAAAAAAAATTACCATAACCGGAGGTCACCTTCGGCACATGTTTGCCAAATAATTAATTAAAGTCCAAAAGGCAATTCGGCACTTTAAAATATAATTCCATAAATTTTTGGCATTAAATTAAAGTATATTGTCATTTCCAGCAACCACCTTTCAAAGATTCAAAAGCCACTTTTGTTGTGAGTGGAAGTAGATGTATAGACAATGTCTTTATACAAGTGAGGTGGTAGAAGGTGGAACAATCCATGTGGGATATGTAAATTAGGATTAGTAGAAGCTCAACCGCTCCTACCTAGTTAAGTCAAGAGCAAATATTGTGTTCAATGTCAAAATTTAGACCTCATTTTGACATAGAAGAATAACTTTTTTTATAAAACTTTAAACTAAGAAAAGTTAGTAAATCAAACCTAATTTCATCTCCAAAAATCATTTTGAGATTTTGAGTCTTCAGTAAAAAGTTATGGACAAAATTCAGAGAGGGGTTAGGAGAGAAATTTTCTTTGACATTTTCAAACATCCTCTCTGAATTTTGTCCATAAGTTTTTACTGGAGTCTTGAAATCTCAAATGGATTTTTGAAGATGAAATTAGGCTTAATTTATCAACTTTTTTTAGTTAAAGATTTTTTGAAAAAAGTTATTCTACTATGCCAAAACGAGGTCTAAAGTTCTACATTAAACACAATTCCTGCGTTTTGACAATGAGCGTTCAAGCTCATCTTCAAATTGTCCCATATCCTTTGAGGATTCATGATGGACAATGAACTTCACTATGAAAATGACCTCTCTACCCATCACTTAGTGGACATGTATTGGCATGTAGATGTCATGGAACATTATCTAGCATTTCGACTTTTTTAACAATTAATTTTCATTGGATTCGGCAAGGTAACTTGTTAATTGAGACCATAGGTACCTGCCTAAAATCACATTTGTCCCTCAAAGGAACAAATGGTCCTTTAGGTGTTAAATTTCAAAATAAAAAAAGATGTTCTCCACAACTTATTATGGAGTGCTAAAGTCAACATTCCTAAATTCAATAGCAACTGTACATACCTTCATGTGGGAGCATACTACGGGCTGATAAAATCTCCAAATAATTTTTCAATATTTCCTTAGAAATCTACTTTCACCATATACATCCTCCCAAAATCTTAGTTTCAAAAAATTGAAAACCTGCTTTTAATGCTTCTTAAAAGTTGGAACTTTTTTTAAATCTTAGAATCCACGACAACTCTATACCCTCCTTCACTTCCAAATTCATAACTTTTTCATTAAAATTCTAAAATAAGAGTGTTATATCTTCATAAAAAGCTATAAACTTTATACAAAACTCATCCAAAATTCAAAACCAGAAACATTCTAATCAAACTTCTATAAGCCTCTGAAGTTTAAGCCCTCAAAATTAGTTGACAGTTGACCTTTCATTTCTTCAATTACAATTTTACATACAAACTTCAAATAGAATAAATCATAACTTTCTGAAATTAAAAAAAAAACTTCTTTTAAAATTTCATTGCAAAATTTATTAAATACAACACGTTATGGCTCTTCAAAACCATGGCAAACCAAAACCAAAACTATGAAAGAGGACGAAAAAGACTCTAACTCCTTAACCTACCTCAAAGAGGCCACATCAAACCATACTTTGGCATCTATATCCTTATCTTAACCTCAAATTTCAACAGTTAACTCCTAAAGGCTTGAGACCTTTTTACCATTGAAAAACACTCAAAACTACCATTTCTATTGCAAAGAGCAAAAAACTTTAAAAATTATTTTTTTGCATATCTAACTATAGGATACTATACTAGATTAGTATTAAAATGTATGGAAAAAAATTTAGAAACTTTGACTGCATGGATTGCAAGATATTTGCATCCAAAGTGAAGAAAACAAGTTATTTTGCAACTTGTTCAACTAGATTTTTTGGCTTTGAATCTTTTTAATTGAAAATTTGTACTATTGATTTTGTTTTTTTAAGTTTTTATGTTGAATATTTGAATTGAGAATCTGAAAAAAAAAATTCAAGAAAAAAACACTTAATTTTACTCATTAAAAATTTGTTAAATAGAAGTAGGTTCAAGATTGAAAGAAAAACTAAATCGTTAATAGCTCTAAAATGGAATTAAAATACAATAATTCCAATGGTGAGATTGTTCTAGCAAGCAAACCTAATCCTAACTAACAATTGATTTTGGAAAATTGTAAGAATTGCATTCACAAATGAATTCTATGAGTTATTTTTTCAAGAAGATGTTTAGATTGCCCCCCAAAATAAGATTGTCCATATCCTTCTCATCACTAGTTCAAATAGAATGAAATAAAACTTTAAATGTAGACAAAAATATAAAATTTTAGGAAAAAATATTTTGACTTTCTATGATTTTTTTGTGTTGCCCGCTGACCTCCATTTTTGGCTTATTGTACCATAATTTTTTCTCCCGGGCATCCACTGAAATAAAAATTATATATCCACAAAGTTTTTGCAAAACCGTATATGCTCAAAAATATTCACTAAAAATTGAAACAATAGGAATCCAAATTGTCCTCCAAAGGGACAAATGGTCTTTTAAGGGTTAATAAAAAAGATAAACTATCTTCATCCTTCTTTCTTTAAACATATGAAACAATTTTTGAAAATATCTCTAAGCCCAAAACTAAAGTAACTAGGATCTAGCATATATTTATTAAAGGTTAAAAAATAGAGTTCCAAGAGGAACATCACTATATCTGCAAGGGCTTAAGGATGTGTCTGCAACATAATGTACATAATCTGCTTTAGTCAAAAGATTGACTAGACTTTCTCATTAATGTTGGTGGTTACAACTTCCTTTGATCGGCCAAACCATACAATAACATTGACCATCATTGAGAGCATGAAAACAACCTTCAAACATCATTTTTCTATTGTCATATTCAATACATGCAACCTACAACAAGATCAACAAGACCTGAATATTTTAAAATTCTTGTGCCATCATTGCTCCACGTAAAGTTGCTTTGGCGGTCAAGAAGGCCTAGCTTCTCCTTATGAGCGTCCTTGTGGTGGTACAAGACACAACGGCCAAAAAGGTTGATCTATCAGTTGCGATAAAGGCAATTCAAATTCATGTTTGGGTTGAGATTTTATATCTTGAGGCTCAAAAAAATTCTTATAGCTTGACATACTAAAACTAGAAAAAGTGAAAATGAAGATTGAACTCAAGAGCAGTAAAATTCTATAGCAATGAAAAGTTACTTCACATTAATGAAGCTCTCAAGTAGCTCTTTTTTCTAAATAGTTTGCCTACACCTACTAGTGATATGGCATCACCTTGAAGCCATTTGAAATGATATCATCAATGTGACATATCTTTCTTTCCCTATTATTATAATTAAAATCCATCAAAACAACATATAAATATATATATTTTTAAAATTCCAAAGAGTTTATTCTTTAATGTTGACTAAGCCTCTTTCGCATGTTGTTCTGATATTATTTACTAATTTTTTCTTTCTAGAGTTGACATGCCAAGGACAAGGTGATTGACCTATAAAAAAATTCACATCCTTTTCTCGTCATTTAATTTGCCTTTCTACAATTTCAACATCATAGACTTGATTTAGTTGTGACCTGCAAGTCATGCTTTAAAATAATTACATCTAAAATCATTCAAATAAACATTATGAGTATATTTTATTATTAAACTATCTAAATTTTTGTTGGATCTTGAGAGTCAAAAGAGGATCATAATTCTCTCAACATGCATTATTTGGTAATAAATTAGAAAAACTTTGTGTTTGAAATTAATCTATCCAAAATTGAAACTACACTCATATGAAAAGAGCCTTTACATTCTAGGTATAAATATGTAGGATTTAATTTTAGAAACGGAGATGCAATTAGGTGTATGTTTTTTAACTTAAAACATTCATCTTTCTTAAAACTAAAAATGCTAAATTCACCAATCTTTGATAGTTAAATATTTATTTTGGAAAAAAGGGCTTTTAAAATTTAGTGTCTATTCTGCTAAAGACAACCAAAAGATCCTTGAATTGATTATTTTTGAGAAAATGCTACCATTGACAAGATTGATGAAAGATGTTTAGTTAGGGACTATTTTATATGTACATTGAAACCAAAATGTTAAAATTGGAATGCTCAAAAGTGCTCCAAAAATTCTGATTTTTTTCTCACATGTGCATATCATCATATTATTTGTGTGTAATTTTTTTCAAATCATTTTGAGGTATAGAAAAAAAGATACAAGAATGTGAAGTAACGGCCCACAATACCTTTTCTATTCTAAAAAAAAATCACCAAAAATTGCACACTCAATCATTTCTTAATCGGAATGCACTGACGGATTCAACAAAAAAAATCATCTAGGGTCTCTTTGTTGCTTATGGACTATTAGTGAGGTTCACACATCAAAATTTTTACAAATATAGTTGTAGAAGCCATGAAGTGGCCTTATGGTCCTTTAGGGGTTAAGTTAGAACTATCTAAAATTGTGAGCCTCACTAATTATATTTTGTAGGGCCTTCTACAATATTGCCAATATTATTTAAACTAAGAAAATTGACTCTTCTAGTGAACTATTTGTATTATATTTAGCTTTTTAAAAGATTAAAAATTAGATTTAAAACTATTTTATTCAAACCTACAGATTAACGATTTACATCTTAGAAAAATAATAATTCACAATTTGTAAGTTTTTTTGTATTGAAATTTTATAAATTTACAACTCTATAAATTTAAAGACTTACAAATTTAAAGATTTACAAATCTATAAGTTAATTTATAGTATCTTAAAAAATTCATGAAAATTACAATAAAATCAAATTTATTTAAAAAAAATCAAAATTGATGATTTTAATTTGTTTAGAAGTAAAAGATACACACAGTTGTATATAGTGAAAATTATAACACACTATATATGTATATGCAAATTGTCTTAAATGGATGGATTTTTGGCATTTCAAAATTGATTTTTTAATGTCTGAATGGTACAAACAATAAGGTTTAGGATTTAAGATTATTGAGCATTGATTTAGGGACTAGGTTGTAGTTTTTGTTTCACTTCATTTGAAATTTTCATAAAATCCAAAATTTCGTTGAATTATTATAAGTTCAAGAGCTGTTTACTAGAATCCAAATTATACTCAAATGAGTGCTTTTCATTTGTTTGTTTTTACATTAACCCCTAAAGGCCCGTTTGTCCCCTCAGGGGACAATTTGGGTCCGGGTAGGTTCCTGTGACCTCAATTTGTAAAGAATTTTCTTGGGATTTTTTGAGGTTGTGCGGTTTTGCGAGAGCTTTGTGGATATATAATTTTTATTTCAAATGGTGCCTGGGAGAAAAAGTTATGCCAAAAATAGAGTTTGGCGGGCAACACATAAAATCATAAAAAGTCAAAATAAATTTTTTAAATATTTTTTCCAAAATCTATGTCTTTTTGTGTACACTTGAAGCTTTGATTAATTCCATTTGGACTAATAATGAAAAAGTTATGGACAATCTTAGTTTTTCAGGCAATCTAAGCATCTTCTTGAAAAAATAACTTTTAGGATTCATTTTGAATGCAATTTTTACAATTTTCAGAAAAAAATTGTTAGACAAGGTTTAATTTGCTTGCTAGAACAATCTCACCGTTGGGATTCTGGTATTTCAGTTTTTGTCTTAGAGCTATTAACGATTTAGTTATTCCTTCAATCTTGAACCTACTTCTACTTAACAATTTTTTAATGAGTGAAAATTTAGTGTTTTTTTCTTGAATTATTTTTTCTAGATTCTCAACTGAAGTATTCAACATATTAACTTAGAAAATCAAAATCAGAAATACAAAAAATTTAAGTTAAATAGGTTCAAAGCCCAAAAATCTAGTCAAGCAAGGTGCAAAAAAACTTGTTTTCTTCACTTTGAATGCAAATATCTTGCAATCTATTTGGTCAAAGTTTCTGAAATTTCTTGCATACATTCTCATACTAGTCTAGTATAAGATCCTACGGTTAAATATGCAAAAAAAACAATTTTTATAGTTTTTTGCTCTTTGCAATAGAAGTGGCAGTTTTGAATGTGTTTTGATGGAGAAAAGGCCTCGGAGCTTTAGGGGTTAATAATAAATTTAAAATTATAAAATTATAAATTTTGACCTCTGGTTTTTTCATAAATGTAATTTATTTTATTACTTTGTACATGTTGTAATTTCTATAATTGTATTTACACGTTGCACCCCTAAAAATCATAGTAATAAGATTTTTCACCCAAAAATCTGAAAAAATCTTTACACGTAGAAGTAATGCTTTTTCACATACAAAATATCAAAATTAGAGTTTTTAAAAATTGTTGTAACATAGATTTCAACTAAACGAAGTATACACATGTTTGTCAACTTGTAAAAATAGTGTTGCTAAGATTTCTTATTAATATATCAAGTTTATGTTGCTTCTATAACATTCTTGAATAGAAAGGCAAGGGGGCCTTATACAATAGCATTGTAAATAGAATATATTTATTTTATAATGGTCTATAACACATGACAAGATTTGCATTCAAATTTTCTATAGTGAAAGGGAGTTTTGACTCAAAGAAAACAAAGGATCCTTTGCCTTAATCATTTAATGCTTGAGAAGGTCAAAAATGGCCTATACTTTTTGATACAATACAATATGCATGGGCCTTAATGGAATCCATTGTTCAACTTTTCTACTTTTCATTCATTGTATAGTAAGCTTATTGTTGTTTCTACAGTATGGTTTGAGTTAGACAATTGTAAATGAATGGCTCGCTCAATCATTCATTTGTAGCCTATAGACACCCTTAATGCTTTTCATTAATGCTGAAAATATTGGGATGTAGAGCAAGAGCACAAAATTGTGGATACGAAGAATAAGCAATTGGTGAAAATTTGTTGTAGTGTCAAGCTTTTAGTTTAATACTTTATTGTCATGCATACTCTATTGTATCAAAAACCATAGGTCAATTCTCATGCGTGAAAGTGTTAAAGCTCAAAAATGTTATATCAGCTTGGATTCATCAACAAAATGCTTATTCTAAAGCAAAATGGATAACTAACATTAATAAAATGTTTTGTTAGGTGTGTGCTCATCAATGCAATACTTTCTCTAAAACAAAATGGGAGCATTGACAAAGTGTTTGCCTCCAATTAAGATTTGTGTGAAGATTGCTAGACATTGCAACACTGAAAGTCAATTTACATAGTGGCATTGAATTTACTACTATACATAAAACTAGTGTTACCAAAGGCAAATCTATATTTTTTGAAGATTTTAATTGTCTATAGTATCACTTGATCTTTATTTTAATTGGTAAAGAATAGTGTTACCCCTAGTCTTAGAGATGGTCCCTATGCCATTAGAGATGTCAACTACGTTTGGCAAATAGTGAAGAGTGTCTATGCAATTTCTAGACATTGTTTATTCTACTTTGCTTTCAAGTATCCTTGGCAAGAGTTGAATCTGGCCAAGCCCCTACCATCCTAGGGCCAACGATGTAGCCTTCAGAAAATACAAGGATCTAGAAGAGGGTCCAAGTATTATTATGGGTTGGTTAATATGGTTAGTGTTGCAAATCAAGATATCTTAGTATCATTACCATCATTCTCAAGCGCCTCGAATGATGGGAATGATTACCTGCCATCTGATAAACCAACGAATCCTATAATACTTCTTTACGGTTTTCTTGGCATCAAACAATTCTTTCTGCAAGGTCGTAAGTACATGCTTGCGCTTACTGGACTTGTTGAAGAAAGAGGATATTGAATTCAATAATGAATCCACTTTGGCAGACAAAAGCTTGCAATCTAACGTTTTTGTTGCATCTAGGGTGGCAAGTTTTGTACAATGAATAATACAATGACAATTCAGTAAGAACTAATTTACTTTATTTTGGATACAGGTAGCAACACCACCTTAGGAGCCAACTATAATATTCACTCCATCGTTGCTAAATGCCATGAATTTACATAGATTCAACCCCCAATTCTGGAGATGAGATTTAAGAGTGTTAAAAATGATAATAGCGTTCTTCTTGCCGCCCTTTATTTGCAACATGCCTAAGAATGGGTTACGAGCAAATCTTCCTCCACAACCATTGCAAAAACTACAAAATGTCTAATGATACTCATGTCAATGAACTTGTCAATTATAATGCCAAAAAATAGGGACTTGCAGATTCTACAGATTATTTTCTTCTAAATTACTATTGAAATGCAGCAAACAAGGTCAGTACAAGCTTTTTTATTCTAATACATGCTAGCTATGATAGGAGCTCTCACTAACAACAACAATTTGCGCAATGTAGACAATTTGGAATAAGGGAGAGATTGCTTCCTTGTGAAGTATGCCACTCGAAAAAGGATTTGCAGTGCGTCATTACAAGCACGTTGATTGTTCAAAATCACCTTCTCTATAGTTTTCCCTCCATTGTGGGATGTCCAAGAAAGCAACCTATGCTCATTTAATTGAATATGATCCAGGAAGACACTAACTTTGAAATTTTTGGACCCTTCTTTAGCATAGACCGAGCGACCTGCCTTTTCCATACAGACTTTGCAATAAAGTTTGCCTACCTTGACCCTAAACTCTAACCACTTGAATTGTGTAGACCACTAATCTTTCCACAAACCTTATGCAATTTTTACTTCAAAAGGAGAGCGAGGTGGTCCAGACCAAACTCAAATGGTCTACTAATTAAGAATTCTCGCACGCAGAGGAACCGAAGTTTGTCCAATCCATTTCACGGGACTTGGCAAAGTAGCAATCATGAATGGATCTTTGCCTCTTAGCCATAGCGGAAACTTACAAGTCCTCCATTCTAAACCAATAAGTATGGACAACTCACAATTCATAGTTTGAAAAAAAAACATGGGAAAGAGAAGAGGGGAAATAAGATGGGAAACAAAAAAGATGAAAAAAATTGGGTATAGTGCAAGGTTCGAGCACACAAATCTAATTTGAAGCGCAGGAGGCCTTGTCAGAGCAGAATTAGCAAGCTCGAGTTCTACAATTTACAAAAAGCCACCATGGTGACCGTGACCGCAAGTAAATCGCAAGTCCGCAAATAAGCACCTCCACAAGTGAATCGCAAGTCATGACTTATGGTTTTGTTGTTTCGCAATCCACAAGTGAATCGCAACTCAAGCTTTGAATCAAATTTGAAAATTGGAATGAATAGACTGACCTAATTGCCACCACAAAAGTCAATTCTAGAGGCGCAAGAACACTAGCGTCACATACAATTATTTCCAAGCTAACTTGAACAATCAAAAATGCACAATTGCACACAATGCACTTAGAAGGGGAGACAACTTATGCACTGAGAAGGAGACTAGGGGAGACGAAGAATGCATGATATGCACTAGAAAGATTGGATAAGAAATCTTAAACTGACAGCATGACCGCGTGAGAGAAATTTCGAAATGAGACGTTCAAAAATCAGAACTCTCGCTTCCCAACCATTGTGGCGTTGTTTCATAAATCCTCAGCCACTAAATGGAGGCATCAACAATCAAAATCACCCCATTCAAAACAATAAAGAAATAAAAGTCTATAATAATTTAGTTAAACTAGTATACTAAAAGCTAAATGCCAATGATGGCAGTGAGGTGAGTGAAGCAATGAGCTAGTCATATACTCTATTACTTAGTACTCACAACAAATGCCAGTAAATAAAGGATAATTGGCACAATAGAATACTATGCACTAATAATAAGAATTTCCTAAAAAGTATAAGCTTGATTGGCGGCTTACTAGAAAAAGGATTTTGAATTAGTAATTTTTCTACATACTCCAAGGGCCGATAGCCAAAATGCTGAAATTTAATTTTCCTACTTGGTCCATTTCCAAAAATCTTCTTCTTTCATTCAGAACCTCACCATAAACATTCCTTTGTCATTCAAAAATCTTCAAATAATTTTGGCTAGCTCATAACTAAGGTAAACCATCCCATTGCGGTCAAAATTTGAGTAGGTCCCATTATGGTCAAAATGTTAATGGTGGTGTACATTTGAGTTCTCAAATGTACACCACCATTAATATTTTGACCACAATGGGATGATCTCAAATTCTGACCGCAATGAGATGGTTTACCTTAAATGCCGGTAAGCCTTGTACATTGTTTTGCATATGGTGTTCAAATGATGTATTCTTTAGTGCATTGAAAGCTCACATCACATGAAAAAATATAAAAATTTCACCAATATAATAATAGAAACAGTTCACACACTAAAAGAAATTGGCGGTTTTGGATGTCCCTCCCTCCATTTAGGGGTTCCAAGAACGTCGCGCATTGATGACGGCGACCGATTGAGGAGGCTCATCGTAGCATATGTCCAGTACTGTATGCCATTTGTCAAGAAGAGCTTGCCGGACAGAATTCCTTTTTTAAAAAGGCAAAATGAAAAGGCATGGACTAATAAAAAAAAGTATTTGCCGTCGTTGGTATCATAGAGTAGGTAAGAGTCAACTGAAAGCTAACTCTGTCAGTCAATTTTATTATTATTGTATTCTATATATAAAATATATGAATAATAATAATAATAGGGCAACCACGGTCATGGGACACTCAGGTTCCGACGCCCTCTTGGCCTTTGTCTCTCTCACTCAGCTGCTTGTTTTTACCCCCCCTCCTTTCCGCTTGTCTCCTTGCTATCCCCGCCAATCCCCCTTTGAAACAAGCTCCCAGCATAGCATGCCCACTCAGAGTCCCTCATGTTGGAAATGATTTCTCACTTTCCTAGCATCGTCCCCAGATCTCTCTCTCATCAGGCATTCTCCAGGCTGGAGCTCCTCTGTTGGGTCTCTTCTCGAATCTCGAGTGCAAGTCGCTAAGTGAACGTTTCTTGCAGCTGGATTGTGCGTGACGAAGGCAGACGTGGGAACCGAATTTTTTGGAGGAAGCTTGGCTCGGAGATTCGGAGTTGTGAGCGTTGGAGATTTCGGAGTTCGTTGCGCTATTTATTGTTGGATTGCGTAGCGGATGGCTTTAGGTATGGATGGAAGCTTGATTTCTGGGGTACATGGGGTGGGGTACTCGAGATCAGAGATGGGAGGTTGGCTAGTCGACAGGACGGAGTTTTGTGGTGGCAGACTTGCAGACAGACTTGCAGACAGATTTGATCCTTGTCATCTGTGCTAAGACTGCCAGTCGCTGGGCTATCTGTCATTTTGGAATACCCAATCGTAAAATTCGGATTTCTTGGCGGGATCCGAATTTTGTTACAATGGTTTTTTTCCATTGGATTTTTTTTCAATGTTTCAATCCACTGCAACCTCAACTGTAGCTCTCGCATTGAATAGAGGACGTTGCTAGACTCCTTGTGGCCTAGCAACGGCGGACATTGTCCGAAGAGCATTTTTCTAGGTTTGTGCAGCTCGGTGTAGATTCTGTAGTGTTCTGAGGGTATGAGGTACTCGTAGTCAAGTTTGGATCCAGCGACACCGTTTTCACAACCCTAGAGACCGCGTTTTCCGTTCGAGTTGACGTTGAGTTTGTTGTAGATTTTTCTAACTGGGAAGTTAGTATACTTGGCTCAAGCGTGAGACACCATATGAAGAGTTTTTTCTCATTTGTGAGGTGATCTCGTAGGCCTTGTACGTAAGGACATTGAATCCCCGCTTCCTAAATTCGAGGTTTGGATACCGTGTGGATTGGCGTCTAAACTGAGGTGTGCAATATTTGCAGCTTTTGAAGGATGGAGGATCGGAGGATCAGATGGTACCTGTAGTAAGAGGACTTGAGGGCTGAATGAAACTTTTAAATTGGTGGATATTATTGCGATCGGGAGACCTTCGGAGCTGCAGTTTCGTGTGAATCGAATGTATATTTGATTGTCTGTGAGTGATGTGACAAGATTTTGGGCTTAGGGTGGATAAGAACTCACGCAAAACTGGACAACATTCTTCACCACGTCATGGCGGTATCTCTGCTGCCAATGGATTTCACGAGGTGATCTCTCCACACATTTGATTCAAGTATTTGCAGACCATTGGTTTTCATCATATTTGAGATGACTGACAGTTTGTTAAAAGTGCGCATGAAGCCCAAATTCTTATCGGGTGGTTCTTGATTAAAAAATTATTGATCACAAGGAGACCAGTAGATCATTGCTAATCTTCAGTGCATTACTAAACCTGGTTTTCACACTTTGAAGTCTCCCGCTGAGGTGAAGAATTCGTGCTCACTTTTGTAGATGGCAAATAGTCACGTCTATACAAAAATGAAGGAGGCTTTGACTACTTTGCTGGTACTATGAAGGTAAACGCTCCTTACAGTATGAGTTTCAGGTTCTTCAAGATGCTAAAAATTGTTCCTATTTTTGTTGTACACCTGCAAAGCTACTGGTATTCCTATTTTGCTGTTCACCGGCAAATTTATTAAAGTGCATGAAGCATAAATTTTGCTGAAGCAATTTTGTCTCAAGTGACCATCAAAGAGTTTGGGAAAGGAAGTAGACTTTTAACAAATTCAGTGCATTTGGTATGACTGCTTTGCAAATCCACTCTTGAATCCGTTGATCTGGTAGATTATTCTTGGGTGTTGCCATTTTTGGGTAAACTGTGATACTGGTGGGGCATGATGTTTGCAACAAACAGGAGTGGAGAAAAATATCGTCGGTATGGAAGCTTCTTGTTTTGGTAGTGATAGGGGCTTTGGGTTTATACACGTATATGGTGGTCGTGGGCGCAAGGCAATTTCCATACCAGTTTGGGGGAGAGTTGGTAGTCCAAGATTGGAGACGAGAAGATGCTTCTTGTTCTCAAAGAGGCTCTTCTGTGGATTTTTACCGACACTTTCCTCTTCCGCGTACATATGAAAGGTCTGTTTCATTCAAGAGTTTTTTAGGAACTTTTATCCAGCATTACAATGAGAATCTTCTCCATTATTCATTGTGAGGTCTTTCTATGATCACGATGATCATATGGAGGCTTCCCATAAAACATAGGGAGACCTCCATGGGATCATCGTGACCATACGGAGATCTCCCGACAAATCATGGAGAAGACTGTCTTCTTCACCATGTTGTCTGAGAGAAACTATCTGCTTCTACTAATAGCCCTGTTATACACTTCGCTGGTCATGTGAATTGATAGGGTGATTCATTTGCAATTACACTTTTATAATGAACGTGCTTTTGCTTTTATCATTGGACTCCATTCACTTGTGTGCTTCTTGTGGGAAGCCAGTCTTCCTGACGCCATCTTGGCTTCTGTTTGCAGGCGAGAGTGCAAATGCACACCTGTACACTATTTTGTAGTATTATCAATGCAGAGATCTGGTAGCGGGTGGTTTGAGACACTTCTCAACAATCACCCCAACATCACTTCCTACGGTGAAGTTTTCTCAAAAGCACCACAACGCAGGGCCAATTTTTCAACCGTTGCAGCAACCATGGACAGGGTTTTCAACTTGGACTGGCAGAACAGTGCCGCTAAGAATGAATGTACTGCAGCTGTTGGTTTCAAGTGGATGCTCAACCAGGTGGGTTTCATTAGAAGCTGTTCAGTGTGCTTTTTCTATGATTAAGTTTTAAAAGTATGCTTTGATCGAGTATCAGTTGCAGAATTTTCAGGGCTGCAAAATTCCTGGAGCAATTGTTTTTCGTACAGTCTGGTTCTTCTAAGTGGCCATCCGAGCATTGTTCAGTGCCACACCTGTTTTCCATGGAGGTTTGATCTTTGTTTACTTTTATTGCAGGGACCGATGCAATACCACACTGAAGTTAGAGACTACTTTGAGAGTATGGGCGTTTCTGTCATTCTACTACTTCGACGGAATCTGTTGAAGCGGCTTATCTCAATCTTGGCAAACGAATATGATCGTGTTTCAATGCCCCTGAATGGCACTCACAAGGCGCATGTCCACTCAGTGGAAGAGGTACCGTCCGTTCTAAATTTCCGAATTCACTTCATTTATTGTCTTGCATCCCGTGACAATACTGTATGAGTGGAGCATGAGTGCTGAATTGGTGTATGTAAGAATTATGTTTAGTAAATTTAATGGTTTTCTTGCAGGCTTTGAAACTGGCAGAGTACAAACCAGTCATAGACGTGAAGCTTCTTGTCGACGACCTGGAGCGAGTTGACAACACAACTGATGCTGCTCAACGCTTCTTCAATAGCACTCGAATCCGAGTTGTTTACTATGAAGACCTTGTAGTGAACCCAAAGGTTTGCCTTCAAACCGAACTCCGGACTTTGAAGTATTAGTATAGTAGAATACCCCCAAAGTTATACTAGAAAACTTCGTTGCGTTAAATGTTAACCCTGCTAGCTGTAACCTGGCTAGGTTTTCTGCAATACATTTGAGGGGTGGCTTCTCTAATACTGAAGTAGAGACTTGGTTTCATGAGTGAACATAAGAAGTTTCGCTTTGAATCATTTTGTTTTCTTAACTCTAATTTTAGGTTATTTGGAATGTTGTTGTGCAGCGTCTGATTGAGATCCAAGAATTTTTGGGGGTTCCACCGCGGAAGTTAGAAAGCCAGCAGGTGAAGATCCACACACGACCTTTGAGTGAACAAATACAAAACTGGGATGAGGTACTAGCATGTCTGAAAGGGACCAAGTATGAGATTCTGGTCAATGATGATGATTACTCTGAATAAGTTCCACATTGGCGAGCAACCTATTTTGTTTTATTTTATTTTATTTTTTCCTTTATTTGTACATTGAGGATGGTGGTCTGGAACTGCGTCGAATACGATTGAGACTTAGAAGGTGAAGTTTAGGTTCTGCTTGTCCAGCAGGGACCATTGCAGCTCCACACCAATAATTGTCCGACAACCTTAGACACGCTGCCCCAAAAGTGGACCATTTTTATTTTGCTTTCTGAAATCATGACCATCTGGTTGCTCGTGAGGTTCAGTTCTGGTACGTATGATTGCCATCTAGGAGACCATTGAATTTCAGGGGGGCGGTGGGGCGCTTGCCTGTATTGTTAGAACTTTTGTCCGCAATGAGGATTCGTGTATAGTACTTAAAATTTGTAGATTCTTCTTCTAAAGAATGGTCTATGTTAGTTATTAGAGGTCGCTACTGCCTTGTCGGATGGATATATTGGAATCAGTTTCATGCTGCCTCAGTTCACATATTGAAAGGGAATCTGGTGTTCCAAGAACTGTTCTTCTGGAGGGCCCATTTGTAGTGTTGATAATTGAAGTAGTCTGATCCAGTAAGAGTACTGTAGGACAATTGTTGCAACCTACCTGACAGGAATTGGAAGACCTATCTTATTGCAAGCAAGCATATGTCAGATGGTGGCATCTCTCAACTTGAACGCTAACTTAATAAGTTAAGCTTGTCTGACCTCAAGACTCTCCCACAGCAAGAATTTTTAAACAGATTTCTAACAGATTCAAGAATTTGTTTGGACAAATGAGAAGGTATTTGAACTAAATTTTGTCTTGAAGCACTTTGATCAAACATGCACTTGTAGGGACACTTTAAGTGTTGTTTTTTTCTAATTTTGACTTTGAAAATTCATAGAAAATACCAAAATTGTCCAAAATATACATTTAAGAAAATTAAAATTAATGATTATTTATTGTCTACAAGTATGAAATGACCCCTAATTGTAATTTTGACTCTATCTATGTGCATCAATTTAAATGATTGGTTCTAGGTCATTCTACTTTAGATTGCTTGCTAACCATTCACTAATGAAGGAAGTCTCATTCTAAATATTTTGCCCATTCTAAGTATTTAGGTTTGGATCCATGATAGTCATGTATTCAACCTAAATAGGTCATAATTGAGAATAATTGAGGTTTAGGCTACAATGGGATGAATTAGAGCCACTACTAAAGCTTTGAATGACAATAATGGAGTGAATGAATGACAACAATAGGAATTTTTATCTTTTGGAGTAAACCACCACAAAAGTGACTATTTTATTGCAATGAATACTACTCCCTCCGTCCCAAAATGATCTTCCTGTTGGCCTTCATTTTTTGTCCCAAAATGATCTTCCTGTTGTACTTTGTGAGCTACAAATTGGTCAAATTTAACTTTTGGTTGTTTTCTAGGACTAACAAAACAATTCCAAGCGATAGTTCCCCCTCCATCTATGCAATCACTAATCAAAAGACAAATAAAATGGTTGAAGGTCTCAATCAATACTTTTTGTTTTTATTTTTTGCATTTCTTTGAATATTATCTAATTGAAGGAGATGAAGGCTTTGGGAGGCAAAATATAGGTCCACATATGGTCTTTGACTTATACTAACTACCCACAAAATGGCAACCTCACACTCAATAATTAAATAACCACTGGTGCTCCTTGAAAATACTCAAAAAATTTCGCTTTTCAATAATCTCAAACTACACTTTAAAAAGGGCTTCAAAACTCAAAGTTTCAAAGGCAATAGGAGTGTACCAAACTCTATATGTAGTGCAAAACAGGCTTTAAAAATGTTATTTTTAGTCTTAATCCAGAACATTTTGTCTAACAGGAAGATCATTTTGGGACGGAAGGAGTACTTGTTATATGAAAATATTGTAATAAGTCATTTATATCATTTATATTTGTCTAAGTGAGAAATAATAAAAAATAAACCATACTACATCGATAAGGGAAGGTAAACCAACAAATCAACTATTGATATTGTAGATAATTGTTACAAACTTAGACAATACATTTCTTCTTTTATTAAAATACTATCTTAGGGTATCGCCACCCTTGCAAACCAAAGTTGGCTTGGCTAGCTTTTGACATGCCCAGGTTGAAAATGGTGCCCTACTTTTGCACATGAAGCTAAAAGAAATTAGCCAGACACTTCAAAAAATGAACTTGGCGTGGAATTTTGGAGAATTGTCCTAGAGAATTGCTCATTACCTTGGCCATGGCCAAAAATTTTGCATTTATTATTGAGATCTTCTAAATTCCATAATTTATTGGATAAGATCAACATAAATTGGATACAATAGGCTTTGACTATGTAAATAGTGCCTTAGGCTATTGGATATAAAGAGCAAGAGTAGAGCATGGGTAAGTGAAAGGGACAAAATAAATAAATTAAACCCGGCAAACAACACTTGGTGAGTCAAATTTGGAGAGTAAGGGTGGCATTGCTCTTTGAGGTAGAATCACCTAATCTGAGCATGTTGCAAAAAGCCAAACCTAGAAAAAATAGAGAAAAAGTAGATGCTTGTTGCACTCTCTTCAAGTTGTGAACATTGAAAATAGGACACAATTTTAGAAAATCTGCCAATTCAACTTTGACTTCTTATAACTTTTGGATTTCCTCCAACTTCATTGCAAAATTGTCTCCATGTAATTAAAAAATGAGAGCTTTCCAACACTCAATAGTGCTTGTCAAAAAAAAAATTGTGGTTTAAGATGATCCTACCTTAATTCTAGAAGGATGCTATGGACTCTAAATGTTCAGTGAATGACAAAGAATCCTTCTATATAGGATAGAAATGTAATTGTCCATCTTTGAAATTTTGTGTGAAAAGGGGAGGTCTTACACAATAGTTTGACCTCCAATGAGTACTTTGGATTTCTTTTAGCAAATAATTCATATGGTACCCAAAAGGTTGACTTCCATGGTGACGAGCTAGTCCTTCGATTAAATGATGGGGCAATCATCATAGAAATAATCTGTTGGGTACCGTGTGAATTGTTGGCTTAAAAAAATGAAAAAGCACTCATTGGAAGACAAACTACTGTAGAAGATCTTTCCTTTCTACACAAAATTTGTAGGATGAACAGTTGCACTTTTGTCCCACATGAAGAGATTCTTTGTCATTCATTGGCCATAAAACATCCTCCATTTTGTTTATGGGTTAATCTTTTATGGAATCGGATTCTCAAGTCGCTAACCTTGTAACGCCGGGACAACCATTTTGTGGCTTTTGGATGATTGTGCAGTCATCTGTGCATTGCTTGGAAACTTTTTTTCATCCATTTCATTTTTGTTCACCCTCCATGGTGGATTACAAAGAGTGTATAGTAGAATTTGTAGTCATGCAAGTGTCTATCTTCACATAAATGAGAAGTTATTAAAAAAAACGGATCACAAAATATGCTATTTTAGTGTATTTTGGGAAGTTGTTGTTCCTTGCTCTAAATCTGAAATTTCTCCACAAAAATGATATTTTTTGAATTTGAGCCCAACTAACAAAATGAAGGTCATCTAATCTAGTTTCTTCTCCAATTTGAATTTTGAAAAAATTCTTAATATTGCATATTTTATTGCAATTTGAACTTCGGGTGTATTTTCAATATCTATTATTTTCTAATTTTAGAATGAGACGGAAATTGAGTTTACACCATGATGTCTGTCATTGTAATATACACACATGGTGAAATTTTCATTTTTTTTGAAATAATTTTCTATTTGATGTGATTTTTCTTCTCTTTTTCTTCAAAAATTCTCAAAAAAATCAATTTTCCACAAAAAAATCTAAATTTTTTGTGAAGTAAAGAAAACATGTAATTTCATCTCTGAAAAATAAATTAAATTTTTTTCATACATATCTAGTTGCAAAATGGCAGCAAATTGAGTGATAGGCAGTGGGCCTGAAATCAGTGGTTATAGGTCCGTCATTTAGGGGCTAATCAGCTCTGACCCCGTTTGTGCAAAACAATTTGGAAAATTCACCCTGAAATGGGAGTCCCTACCACGGTCATACGGCCATGAGAACTCATCCCTACCACGGTCATGCCTTCATCCTGCACTCTAACAAACCGCAAGAGTACTGCTCCAGGAAGCTCCAAATTCATTGCATCTACCTCACCTCACAGAAACACCACTCTGGTATTTTCTCTCTAGATCACAAAGTATCCGCAACAACGCTGTTTGCAGCAGGATCATTACAGTACCGGAAGTTGAAGCAGTTTCTGTAATTTGAGCTACTTGTTCCATCCTCGCAAAGGATCTTGAGTCTGCATCGAGAGGATCCACGTCCTGGATATTATTCTGGGGTTTGGGGGTTTGGAAGGTGATATCATACCCTGATAAGTTTTGCTGTCTAGTAGTGGCAATGTGAGTATCTCCATTCTATGATATTGACAGTCTTTGGATTAGAGCGAAGAGCAGATACACCGATGTCGATTTGGAAGACCTAATTCGAATTTGTTCGCAGATTTGAATTTGCCGTGGTCTTCGCATTTGCTCTCATTCGAAACAATTTTCTGAATTTCAAGGTTTGGAAGAGATATGTTACCCTTCTAACTTTCGATAGTCTAGTTGTGGGAGTGTGGGTATCTGCTTACTATGACATTAGCGGTCTTTGAACTAGGGCTAGGAGTGGATGTACCGATGCCAATTTGAAATACCTAATTCGACTTTGTTTGCAGATTTGGAAGATGATACGATCCCCTTCTTACTTTCGATGGTCTAGTAGTGGCAGTGTGGGTATCTGCTTACTATGAGATTAGCGGTCTTTGAATTAAGGCCAGGATTGAATATTCCAATGCCCATTTGAAGACCTAATTCGACTTTGATTGCAGATTTGAATTTGCAAACTTGCACACATTTGGAAAGCCCCAATGGCGGAGGAGGCGCCCATGAGAGTGGTGGCAGGAGCAGACGGATTCGGATCGGGCCTGAAGGACAGCCTGGTGGCATATCTGAAGGAGAAGGGCATTGAGGTCGAGGATTTGGGCGTGGACAAGTATTATTCCATTGCGGTGAAAGTGGCCTCGGAACTGGCCAAGGAGAAGAAGTCTTCTTCCGAAGGAAAGCTTCTCTCGCGAGGCTTGTTGGTGTGCGGAACGGGCGTGGGTGTGAGCATCTTCGCCAACAAATTTGGGGGCGTGTATGCGGCGCCGTGCAACTCTGTCGACGAGGCTTTGAATGCTCGATCCATCAACAACACCAATGTGCTCACCCTCGGAGCTAAGGTCTTCTTCAATCCTGGCGTCTGTAACGCCGTGATTATTGCTTCCTGCAATTTGATGTTAGTCCTGTCTGTGCGTTGTGACCTAGATCACGTTTGTGAGCTTGAGCAAGACTTTCTGTAGGATCGACTGTCCAGTTTCATAGAAAGGAGACCAATCCTATAGACCATGTTGCTCATGTTCACATACATTATCGGTCGTAATTGGCGACAGGGAGAAATCTATACGCATTTTGCCAATCGCTTAGTACTGGGCGCCAATCACGTTGTGTAATTGAATCCCTGTCCAAATCAGTTCAGATGCGGCTAGAGTATGTTGGTTATTTTCTACTTGTCGATGCTCACAAAGCCGAGTAGATAATGTCAGTCGCTTGTCAGTTGGTGCATGTCACAAAGGTCGTAGATTATGGTGCACAATCACTGTGCTCGGAGCCAATGCCCGAGCGCCTTGTCGTGGAGGTTTCTCCTCGTGGCCAATACTAATGATCTACCCTCAGACCGGAATCTTGTGCCATACAAATCCATCCGAGATCAGTAGTTGGAGTTTCCATAACATTTTGAGAAACTGCCTGAACTCCTCCTGAAATGAATTACATCAATGAACAATGAGGCAAAAAAGAAAAGGAATCCAGATTCTTTTTGTGCACAATCTTGATCAAATGTCATAAATTGTGTGGCTCACGTTAGAGTTATTTCTATTTTCTTTCTTTTGATCCTTGGTTGGCACTTTTGCAATCGGGCTTATGTGACAGTGATTGCATGCTCGACAATGGAATGAATTCTGTCGCAAGTGGGCTAGTTCTTCAATATCTTAGTGCTCGGGATTCTTTTTGTGCTACAGTGGAAAGAGTGCAAGCTGTATACTACTCTAGAATGTCTTCAAGAAGCACGAATGATGCTTTTATCAACCCTGATTTTTTTAACTTTAGATCAGGCGGACTTGATTTTAATTACACCTCTAGGCCAACTCTATCTACGTCCATTCGAACCTTGTGTCATGGATTTTGACGCTACTTAATGTTTATACTCGTTGTTCTAATTACAGTATTGATGTACAGTACAGATTTCATCGTCGGAAGAGGGAAAGAAGATCTTGGACGCATGGCTGGAAACGCCATTCAAAGCACCTTGCCCTGCAAGCGATGGATGCCCTTGGAACGACGAAATTGACCAGTTCCTGGATGCTTCTATTGAAGAAATGGAGAGGATCTCACAGGCAGCGCTAGAGAATGCTGATGTCCCTGTTGGAAACTCAACATCGCCCGTAAAGGACGTAGGGCTGGTGGAGAAAACCTCGCCATCGCCCCGGTCCTCCATTGACCTTCTCAACAGTTTACTTGAAACCATTTCTATTGCACCATCCACACCTGGTAAGCCATTGCCTTCTTTGGTGGTGTTTGGATCTCTTTCCGGTGTCATATGTCCCATATTTGCTATTGGTACCGATGATCCTTGTATTGGTAAAGAGTGTCATGATTGCTTGACACACAATCTAAGCAATTATAATTGCTGTGTAGCCAATACAGTTAGGGTCTCTTTTGAAATCTCGGTGACATGGGGCAATAAATGTGAAAAGTGAAACATGTCTACACTGAATAGGGGTATTAAGGGGACCCATACTAATTAATCGACATTATACACTATATAAATATCTACCTTTGCTGCACATCAATAGTTATTGAAGTGTCCAGGGGCTGTACATCATGTTTCAAACATCTACAGTTTTCTACAATAAGTCCCTTTAATTTTTTTGTCACCTTAATACCCCTATTCAGTGTAGTTATCTTTCAAGATCCCTTCCAAGTACTTTTCAATGCGGTCACCAATGTAAAGTTGCAAGTCTAGGCATAAGTGCAAGTGTTTTCTCCACTCCGTTATTTTAGTGCACATATGTTATGTTCTGAAGTGTTGCTATGATCAATCTCACAGGTTCCGTCCCACACTCTGAAACAAGGGCCGGTGTGGGACTAGGCCTCACAGCCATTCATGCATCTGTTTCAGGCTCTGAATCTAGAGCCGGTGTGGGAGAAGGCCTCACGTCAATCCACGCACCTATCAGTTCACAACTATCTACCGCAATCTCTACGTCTGAGTTTGAGCTGCCCCGGACGACAGCAGTCAGTAGCCAAGATCCCCAACAAAGCCTTGAAGAAAGTAAGTTCTATATATCTCGTACTGACCATTGTTTTTTATGAGTCCCAGACGTACCAATCAAGTAGCTCTAATTAGCTAACTGGGGTCTTAAGTTCCAGGAAGTTAACTGAAGTGTGTTCGCACTTGCAAGCTAATTAACGGTGAGTTAGGGTTTTCAAGTTAGCTAACTGCTGCGATTTGCTTGGTGCTGGTGGAAATGAAAGTAAATCCATTACACGTTAGTTAGCGGAACTAGGACCAATTTGCCAACTGACACAACTTGGGCAATGCGGGCATTTCGGAACTATTTTCAATTGCTTAATTGTCTCACTTGGTTAGGTTTTATGGAATCTTTTGGATTTTTTTGAAAGGTACGGTAACCACACCTAATATATTGTGACATCTACCATATGTAACACTTTAAAATATCGCACATTGATATAACTTGATCTGAACTTGTGTTGGTTTTAGATCATCTACAAATAAAATTTCAAACCCTTATGATTTGAGCATATGGTAACCAAACAATGCCTTCATAACATCCTTGAACTTCAACGCAGGGACCCTTTGTTTTCCATGAATCAAGACTCCTTTCGTTGTAGAACATCTTGAATGCAAAGCTGCCCATGGATTGTGGGTCACTGTAACACAAATATATTCTTGTTACAGTCCTACTGTAGGAGGGTCCCCTGCCTTCCCATTCAAGAATGTTATATTCTTTGGTGCGCTTTGGAATACTCTTTCATTCGCCACAATAACATTTAAAGATCAAACTACTCTAATAACAGCAGAAACTAAATAATGAGGTGCGGTTACCGTACGTCCTGTTACATGGCAGGAGCAGATGAAGAAGGGAAGGCTGGAAATCACAGATGTGCAATTTGCGCATTGGCCAGTGGGCGAGAATTCGAGGATGTGAGCATCATGCCCGGCGGGTCCTGGAGAATTGTGCGTGAAGACCCCACCTCGGCTGTGGTGAGGTTCAAAGCAGGGAGCGTGGAGCCTGCGCATCATCACACCTTCGGACACGACTTGATCGTCACGTCTGGGAAGAAGACGGTGTGGAACCTGACCACCAAGGAGAAGTTCGACCTTCAGTCTGGAGACTTCTTGTACACTCCTGCTGGGGATGTGCACCGTGTCCAGTACCATGACGACACCGAGTTTTTCATCAAGTGGGATGGTCACTGGGACATCTTGCTCGATGAAGACATTGAAACTGCGAAGGCTGCTTTATCTGCAAACCCGGCAAGCTCTTCTTAAAAAGCCTCGTAATTAGTGTCAGCATCTTCTTCTAATCTCCTGTGCGTTGTCTGGTATGCCTTGGTGGATGGATATATCTTCACACCCTCCTTCACTAGTACTGTCCCTAGGTTGTTGATGGAAGTCCGGTTGTTTTCCTTCACGGTAACGGTAAATTGGACCATTTCATGTGCACCATCAACCGTGTTGGTATCCTCTAATAGCTAGTCAAATTTTTCATTATGTGCAGTCTGACAAAGGACTTGGAGTCTTAGCTGCTACAGGGTAGGTTGCAGAGAAATTTGTTATATTTAAAGTGGTGAGCAGACTCAAGTGGAGGTCAACAAAACTGAGGATTTTCTCGTTAATGTATTCTCTTGTTGCTACCGAGTGTTAGCTGCTAAGGGGCAGTTTGCAGAGAAGGTTGTTATAGTTGAGGTGGTGAGAAGATTGCGGTGGAGGCCAGCGAAGCTGAGAATTTCTTCTTATCGTTTATACTCGTTGCTCCTGAGTGGAGTTCTTAGTGTAAATATTTGACGCAATCGCATGTTTCTTATGTCTCACTACCTCACAGATGCTATTCCTGTTTGCAATCGCATGTTTCCTCTCATCACCACACATGCTAGTCCTGTTTAGCTTGGAATTATCCAGGTTTTCAACAAATTTATCAAGACCTTGAATACATGTTATTAGTTCAGAGTGCGACCAAACCACCGCAAGAGTTTAGGTAGTGTTGGTCGTCCCAACTTTTCACTGGGGTGGCATTATGGTTGGCAATACTTAGGATTTCTATTATACCAGTAGTTGTAGCAGTACTTGCCTTATGTTGGCAATACTTAGGGTTAACACTTAGGTGTACTTACCTTAATCCAAAATTCTTTAGGAATTGAGTTGATTTGATGCATATCCAATGACATTTCATGTGTCTATTGTATTGATGTTGAAATTACATATATGCAATATTGAGAATGCATTGGAACCAACATTTTTTAGTGAGACCTATAAACCTATAAACCTTTGGATATTTTGAGGTTTGGATATTTTGAGGGATGTGTATTGATAGGGCAAAATCTAATGACATATTGCCGACAATAAGAACATTGATTGGACTAACAATTGAGATGTGGTTCTAATGTACTTTTAATCTTGTTTTATATTGGACTATCACAAAATGATTTTAGTGTATATACAACAACATTATCTTTCTAATGCTTTTTATTTTATGTTGATCCTTTTCACTTTTGATTCTATGTAATGCAATTTGGGTATCAAATTTTGATAAAAATCATAAGAACAAAAAAAACACATTGAATGAGATGCCTACACATTTTAGGGATTAGTATCTATTGGGAAAATGTGGAGAAATTGGAGCATCTTGGATGGTCCAATTCTTCTTGAATTAAAGCTTTAGTTAGTGATTTTGACTTGAGGTGTTTGCATCTATAGTGGAGCCATCCTTGACTGATCAAATAAGCAATTGTGGACATGATCTGGAGTAGTGTAAGATGAAGCAAATATTTCCACGAGTGCAAAGATAGAAATGATGAGGATTGACAAAAATTTGGTAATTTTATCACTTGAACTTAAATTACTACAAATTTTGGAAGCCAAAAGTTGGTTTGGACCCATATTCAATATGTAAAGTCTTCCAATTCCAATCATTCAAGAATTATTTTTCCACTCTACTTTCTTGCTCACTACTTTGGGACATATGTCATGACCTTACTAGTCCCAACCTTGAAAAGGAGAAAAAAACGCATTCAAAACTTCAATTGGAAATATGTTCCAGCCTTGGTTGGAAATAACTACACCCTAAAGTTGGGTATGTGGCTCTGGTTGGGAATGGGTGGTCCTACCTATACTCTTCTGCAAGGTACCGAAGCCCGACTCCTAAAGTAAAAGTAAGTGAAAAAGACTCTAAAGGCAAAAAGAAAAAGGCTGAGCCACCCCAAGCATGAAGCTGCACTTGTCAATCCTCGCAATCTCCTCATCTCCTCTCGCGGCGAGTGCGTCCCCTCATCGAAATCCACCCCATCAGCTGCACAATTGTCACCGAATCACATTTATTGCTTCACCTGCCGCCATGGCTTTGTCATTTGCAACAATGCAGTTATGGGGAACGACAACAGCAGCAGCTCCAGCAGTCCAGCACTCGAGCTTGAATGACAGAAGCCACTCGTTCTCGGCTCCTGCAACGGCGCGCTCAAGCTCCTCAGGTTTGTGGTTTCCAAGAAGCCTGTGAATTTGTGGGAAATTGATTTGTTGATTGATTGAATTTGTTTTCAAATTTAGTAGCCATAGCCAAAGGTCCTTCGAAGTGGCACTCAGAGTCGACATTACCCCCTAAAAAAACAAGAATCTCAAAATGGTTCTCATGTTTTGGAATAGGTCATACGCAGACTTTTCTCTCAGTCGTAGGTCAAATTTTGCTTAGTTTTCGACCAACACATGCAATATTCTTTGCTGATTCTAGTGATATAAGATTTGGCTCTAAACTTTGACTCTGAATTCTATAATTTTAGTACCAAGAATCCCAAATTGGGTCTCATGTTTTGGAGTAGGTTATATGCAGACTTTTCTCTCATTCGTAGGTCAAATTTTGCTTAGTTTCCGATCAACGCATGCAATGTTTTTGCTGATTCTAGTGATATGAAATTTGGCTCTAAATTCTACGATTTTCACCAACTGATCAAATTGAATTGGTCATTTGAAAACCATGAATCCTAGGTTAAGATTGGTTGCAAGTGAGCTTATGAGGTGTTGACGGAGGAGAGATTTGTGTTGCAGAGAATGGGAGGAGCAGGCGGGTGTCGTTGTTGAGGGCGGGAGTGGGAGGTGGAGGCGGGGGTGCACCAGGATCTTTTCTTACCATGGAAGAAGCGGGCCTTGTCGAAATGGCCAACATCGACATGCACGAGAAATTCTTATGTCGACTGACAGTAAGTCATCTTCCCACTCCCGAGAAATTAGGGCAAACAAGAGTGTCAAGAGACTGCTGGGCAAAATTCCACCGGGTTCTTCTGCTCACTTCCAATAATTTGCAAATGTCTTAACAATGACCTAACTTGACATTGTTGAGTTTTGTTTAGGGTCCACCTATTCCACTGTAGGGTTTGTCATGGCTGGATAATTGGATGCCATTGGATTGGAAGATTTTTCACAACTGCGTATTTTATCAACAACACTATACCCTAGGTCACTTTCAACACTTGTGTGTCGAAATAGTTTAATTTTGAAATTCAGTCTGAATAAAATGCCATTTGGGATGTTTTGAAATTTTGGAGTTTTCAGAGTTTCCAAAGAGCTAGAAGTATTCCAATAAAAAAATCTTCTATTTTTTGGGTATTGGTCTACAAATTTATCAAAATTTGTCAGTATTGGACATGATTAAATTTTGCTAGATTTGTTATAAAACTGACCCATACGTAGGAGAATGAGAGTCTGTTGGATTATTAGGCTATATTCCTGGAGGACCTAGAATTCAAGAGGGCATGGTTTGTTGAGTGCAAGAATGTTGTGAATGTTCGAGGCACATGATCTCATGATTATGGATATTCAAAATGTGTACACTTTTGGAAAGCTGTATTTTTGAAATGCTAATACTTGATTTTAATCAACTCTGGTGTATATATATATATATATATATATATATATATATATACATGAGATTTTGATGTTGTCCCGGTTCTATGAATTGACTGAAACTGTCATTATGCGGCAATAAATTTGAATTTTTGTGACTTTAAAAGCTTCCATGGGGGCCTACTGGGATTTGGGCGTTAATGTTGAAACTAATGAAAGGTTCAATCAGTAATCCATCACATGAAACTTGTACCATGCATAATCAAGACATGTGAGACTAACCCGTTGTGTTTGGTTGCAGATTTCATCCTTGAATTTGCTTAGAGTGATAGCAGAGCAAGAAGGCGTGGCCATTGAAGAGCTCAATGCTGGCAGAGTGTGTGATTGGTTCCAAAAAGATAAAGTCAAGCGAGAAACAGACATGGAGACGGCCACTTTAAAATGGGAGAGCAACGATTGGTGAAAGCCTCTATCCACAATGAGATTTTCATAGCAAGCATCCCAGGTGGCACCCATTGTATTCCATGCCAACCCAAAGACGCACTCAACATCCACATTGGAGGTAAATGACATGTATTCCTGCACTTGTGGAATTAAGAACAACGAGTTGGTGAGCAGTTTTGCTTGTTTGGGATTGTCCTGAACAAATGTAAATGGTTTGAATGTATCTCCAACTGATGAGGTTGTCGACACCCCTCTAATGTTGTTATCTGAGACATGTTACCTCTGTTGAGGTAACGACTGAATGGAAGCAAAGACTTTTTGCTTTTCTTCATTCTCTTTGCAATGTGAGAAACGACTAGTGTTGACAATGCTCGCTGAAATCTGTTTCTTTGAAGTCTCTTGCATCTTTTTGGCGAGCTTGTAATGAGAATTGAGTGTACACCCTTGTTGTGTACCATCTTGTTATGTTATAGGCAGCATTGTTATAATGCACATGTTCATTGTTCCTCCTATTTCAACTTTCTCTTTGTCTTCTTAGTGCCTTTAGTGGCCTCCTTTGTTGCTTTCAGAACTGGATTTAGAAGGAATGACCACTGATGCGATCATTTTGTGAATGTCAGCTCTTGCAACCTCCTGAGGAAGGTGGCATTTGTTGGAGCGTGTCAAGGTTTTATCTACTCAACTTGCATATAGGAAATGTGTCACATTAGGAGGATGGTTTCTGGATCCTATCATCTGTGCCGAATATCTTAATTTTTTTTATATTGGATCTTCTTTTAACGAATTTTTGATGATAGATTTTATCTTCGCACCTCCTAACTACACTTTTGGGGGGGCTATGAAAGGATTTTTTTAGAGTGGCAATGGAGAGTGACGTGTAATAATTTGAACGTGCCTGGGAATAGTCCGTATCATCTATTAAATGCATTCTTTTAGATCTTGTGTATCCGTTCTAAGTATTTCGAAGAGACATAATGGAGTTTCCGGATTTGAATTTTACGTAAGCCTCTGAATGAGACCCAAGACTTGAATGGGGAACATGTTTTTTTGAAAGGCAGTGGCGTAGATAGTTTAAGGTCTATTTAGTTTCTTTTTCAAGTCCAATTTTTGGTGTTCTTGTGTAGGGTAAGCCACTCAATTGGCATATCCTGTGTTAAGAATTGAGGAAATTGCACCCCGCGGCACTCAAGGCTTGACTCACGCCAGCCTTAAATGCATCTGGTGGCTTATGTTTCTACTCACACCGATATTGAAGTACTTGATGTTGGTACCCATGTTGTGGTTTGATGAGGGCAGCTGAGGCACATGCAAAACTCAGTCCTCCACAGAAAGTCCATACCAGATCTCAACCTGAATCAATAAGAAGGTACATGCCAGCAACCATTTTGTTTTCAGATTGCCAACGCATCCTCCTACTGAGTACTAATATCAGCATGTCGTCCTCAAACTGCTCCAAATTTGTCCTGATTGTACACAACATGTACAAAATGTGTACGAATTGCAGCTTGCTCAAGCAACTATTGTGTCAAGCAAGCTCCCCAAGAGGCCATAGACTTAGACACCATGTCCACCCTGTGTCCTACAATTTTAAGACAAACTGTACCCCTCGATCTAGAGACTTAATTGCCTGGACATCATTGTATGGACAGCCCAAGAGCCTGAAATCTGGATGTGGTCCATGTACTTGGATCAAATTAAGGTAGTCGGCTCTTAAAGCGACCTTTAAAAAGCTGATTCTCTTTTCAGGGAAGCTAAACTCCTTGAAATGATTTTCAGTAAATTTTTGTAGGAAGAAAAATGGTCTTCTAACCCAAGTCGTTTCATACTTTTTGGACATTTATAGAATTAGTTATTAATTTTTGAAGATGAAATGCATTGGTCACTACAAGCGACCACCTCTTGAAATGTACACTATTGGTACGTTGAAGAAAGCAAAATGTACCCTTGGGTCATGATTTCTTTTAGAGCATGGATGCTTTTAGAGGATACTTCCTTAGTGCTCATGAACTTGGAACATATGAATCAATTCATATTTTTGGCATAGCTATGAATAATGCTTAGTGCAACTAGTTTCACTAGGACAATTACATCCAAATGTGTCCAAATAAGCAATTGAGCATTGTTTTCATTAAATTGTCTAAATTTTTTGTTAAATCTTGTTAAAAGCCAAAAGAGTATCTTAGATTCCCTTCTTGTGCATTTTTTGGACATTGTATGAATACACTCTGAATTTTCAAATTGTTGAAAATGAATGAACTCAAAATCATCTCTAGGCTCTCATAAATGACTTGAAGAAATGAGGGCTTTTACAACTATAAAGAACAAGTGTTTTTTAAGTTGCATGGTACATTTGCGACTGGTGAAAATTTGGAGACTTGTGGTTGATGTGGACAAATTACATGTGGAATTGTAGTTGGAAAAATGAAAGGGTTGTTTCTCATCCAACAACCTAGCTAGAACTTTGTCAATGAATTCTTCAGACGTGGTTGCTTATGTGGTATTTGTTATGTTCAACTTATTGGCAACTCATTTGTGACTTATTTGTGACTTGTATGTGACTTCATTGGAACTTGTTTGTGACTTATTTGCGACTTGTTTGTAGCTAATTTGCAACTTGTGACTTGTAGAATTTGTAGATTTTAAAATCTACAAAATATAAAAATCTACATATTGTAGAAATCTTAAAATTCTATTAACCAAATTTATTACATAAGAGTACAACAACTTACAAGTCTTATATGTCCAATCTAATTGTATTTTTGAAGATTGATATGGGATAATTGATATAAGACAATCACAAAATGACTTTGAAAATGATTAGGAAATTACTACAATACAACTATTATCATTTTCTAATTGCAATCGTTTCCTATTCATTTCCTAGTTGTATTTGCAATTGCAAATTGACATGGTGGATTTCACATAGTATAGACTAGTCCACATCAGCAACTGGGATGAATATTGGATGGAGAGTAGCTCACATTTATTCTAAAATTGAACTTTGTTACAACTCTTGTAATCTTGCACTTTTTTGTACAACTACTTTGCAACTAAAAAAATGTTCAATACTTCATTTTACAATTACTTTGAGACTAAAATAATGTACTAATGATGTAAAACAATGATGCAAAACAGTGAAGCAAGATTTTATGCAAATAGAAAGGGCTATAGCTGCAAGATAGTTGTATAGGACACTTAATTGCATTTTAGCCGGTTGTGGCGAACATATTTTTTTTCTAGAGAATAGAGGCAATACATTTTAGGTAAGCATTAGTTGAGAGGTCGTTTCTGAAAGGGGTCAAAATTAGGTGTAGTTACCTCGAGAAAAAAGTGCAAGAAGTTATAAGAAGTTATCCAATCTCTCTTTGAGATTGATTTGAATGGAAAGTCTTTGAGACCCTAAGGTAATTACACCTAAAACAATCCATATGGAATGTCACATCCTACTTTTGGAGAGACAATGAATCATTAGATGAAATTCAACTAGTCTACAAGCTTGTGAATTCTTTTGAGATCCCGGACTATAGGAACTCAACCACAACAACAATCTGACATGGCAAAGAGACTGCCACATCAGATAATAATAATAATAATAATAATTTTACAGTTTTTATAATTAAATTTTTTTAACTATTATTTATTGTGGCCAACATTGTCTGATTCACAACATTGGGAATAGGCCTAAACAAGCCCTCCAATGCCCTCAAAAAACATCTAACAAAGCAAAGTACTAATAGTGGTAGTCACAGCTTGTTCAAGGTGCATGTGAACAATGGAGATTCAATAGCGAAGCATGTTTGTAGTAGCCAATGAGAAGCCACGTTTTTAGAAGAAGCTATGACCACCCTCTTTGAGGTAGAATGTGGAGAATGGATAATGGAGTTACCTTGGAGTCCTTTTTGGAGCCAAAAAGGTGAAATGAAGACGAAATTAGAAGTCCAAAGGTCAAAGTGGGAGTTCAAAAGGAAAAGTTAAGATAACAAAGGAATATTCTTAGCGTGATATTGATTGTTCACCTTCAACATCCACCTCCGGAGGTGGATGTTGAAGGTGAACAATCAATATCACGCTAAGAATATTCCGGTAAAAAGAAGCCAACCCTACGTCGCCACCACATAGGTCTCCATTGTTCACACACACCTTGAACAAGCTGTGACTACCACTAATGAAGAGTAGTCACTAAAAATTTGAAGCCTTTTTTTACAATACATTGGTGGACTTAGGAATGGTTCTAGATAATGGATGGTCAATTGATGGAAAAGTGGTCAAATTTATGGTCAAATTTCTTTCAATTTATCTTCTTACTTTGGAAATGTTTTGATACTATGAATATATTTGTTTAGTATGAATAAGGTGGCTTTTGGATTGGCCTAAGTTATACTTATAACTTCCTACAACCTTTATATGTGATCATTTGTAACTAAAATCATCAATTGTGCCTCTAAAATTATGTAACCACTTGCATTTTGCTACACAAGTGTTTGCCAATCCACAAAAATTCTTCATCATTATTTCTTGCATGACCAATGGTAACATAGAGCTCATAAGGTTAGTTTTAAATGAATCTATTTTTTTATCAATTTCCATGTGCTTGTGACAAAGATAGCAAGCGCTACAATACAAAAAATAATTTGAAGACAGAATATACATTCATTTTACAACAAATGTAATTCCTTCTTCAATATCTAATTTTTAGTATTGTAAACCCAAAGATACTGATCAGATTTAAACTACTTCAATAAAAATTTACTTAAAAATAATATAATCTTTAAATGCAGAGATGACAAACAATAATCACTTCCACACTTCTAGATTTTGAAATGAATTGATGAACACCTAAGTTCCAAGGACATTTTTTCATCAAAAAATACTCAAAATGCCATCAATGCAAATAACAAAAACTTTAAACATTGTTTTTTTTGCAAATTGCAATATGCAACCATAGAACCTTGCACTAGACTAGTATGGAAATGATTGAATAAAATATCAGAATCGTTGACCATATTGATCACAAGATACAAACGTTTAAAGTGAAGAAAACAAGTTTTGGGGCATTGAAAAAAAATTATATTCCTAGAAAGCCAATCAATTTTCCTATCTTGAAAAAAAAATTAAAAAAATCTAGCCAAAAATTGAAATCACATGTACTTGCCCAAATTTTCAAAAGTTTCTTCAGAAGACTCTTGGGACTTTAGGAGTCAAGAAGTTTTCAGAATAGTGATATGTATATTAAGAGGAAGGAAAATCATACCATAAACTAGCAAGATTTTTAAAATTAAACCATATATTGATAGTATTGTAAACAAAGAAGAAAGTACAACCAAGTGGAATGGATGGAACTTCCCTTGTTGTTCTAGAATGTTGTCATTTCCTATGTGATATTTAAAATTGAGTAATCAAAAGCCATGTTCCCAAAACTTTGTCCCTTATTTTGAGGAAAAAAATATGAAGAAATAGATTTTTCCCATAAAGACTTCAAAGGTTGTATATCTATAATTCTATTGAGTGCAAAGTGTCATGATTGCATTATTTTCTTCTACCTAACCCTTTGTTCTACCTAAACCCTAATAACTTCCCTGCAACTTCTCAATGAAACTTTTGCAAGTTCATGAAATCTTTTTGATGGTATTCCTTCTATCCTTGAGCTTCATTTCCTATTTTAGTAAACCCCCAAGAAAGAAAGCTTCCCCGGTGGCGACAGAGTGGCCAGCAACGAAACGGTGGCCATGTGAACCATGAGGAGCAGCAAATGAGTGAGGACTGAGGACGGAGAAAGGGGCAGTACAGTAGTGGGGCAGATCCCGGGACGGGTGGAGGAAGGGAAGGACCCGCGAAGGGTCCCCGGCAACAAGAGCGCGGGTACTGCACGGCCCGTACCCACGGCTTCGTACTAGACGGGAACGGACGGCGCGCAGAACGCAGCTGAAGGGACGGAGAAGGGACGACAGTTTCGGACGGGCAGGTACACCTACCCCCGGGCACGACACTCGGCAGTCAGACATTCGTACCCATCATTATTTCCCCTCGCTGCCCGTGTTCCCTCCCTCGCGTCGTACACTCGTACTCTCTGAGCTCAAAGGGGGGACGTGCCAGCACATCAATTTCAAATGGTTTTTTTGTATGTAGGCCGGTGTAGTGAAGTGAGTGCCTGACCTCACTCCACTACCCCAAAACGGTTGTTGTTTTTGGCACGTTTTTCGACACGTTTTTTTCAGACACTAAAGTGTCAAAAAAAACGATGGTTTTGACACTTCATGTACTTAACCCTAAAAAGATGTTGAGGTCAAAAAGGGGGCCCATGGATGTAGAAATGAAACACTTCCCTATCCAACAATTTCAAAGACAACAACAAAAGTGTAGCGACAGCAATTCATTTTGAGGCTAAACTCACAAAGACATCGAGGACTAACAAAAGTTTTTCAAAGAAACTATTAAAAAAAAACCAAAGAATACATCCATATTCATCTAGCATTCTGATGGTTTTGAGTTGACTACATTAAATGGTGATAGGGCCTAGTCCTTCTAGAATACTTCAAGAGTCAACTCTGAAAGGACGAGACCTATATATCACCAAGGTCCTAAAGTTTGCCAAGAATAATATGATTTTTGGACTAATAGATGTAATCTTCATTTCTACAATGATCTAGAAAGTCATCCACCAACCACTCTTGGATCTCCGCGCCTAATAGGGTTAATAACAATTTGACCAAGACAATTCTAATCTACGAAGTCCTTTTTAAACATAAATGGAGTTATTTTTTATTTGTTTTTTGACATAAATAATTCATTACTGGAAGAGAAAGAGTGTACATTCAAACTCTCGAATTTTGAGATGAATTCATACAACATAGATCATATGAGTATTAAGGTAGGAGGTTCGAAAAATGCACGTGCTCCAAAATCGCTCACCCCCTAAATGTACACCTTTTGTACATGAAGTTTTTCAATAGCCTTCACTGATGTACAAAAAGTGTACATTTTAGGGGGTAGGCGGTTTTGGAGCCATATGCCAATTCAACTTCAAAATTCCATAACTAATTCCACAAAGCTCCAAAAAAATATGAAACGACTTGGGTTAGGTGCCAATTCTACTTCTCTTTCAAGGAAAATTTACTGAAAAAATATTTCAAGAAGTTTCACCTCCCCAGAATTCAATTCCAACCCTTAGGTGGTCGATTTATGGACCTACTACCTTATGTGTTCAACTAAAAAGACACTTATTGATAAGTTCCAGGATCAGAGTAGGCAAGCCGGTGCCGGATCTGCTGCTAACGACATCACCATACTGGATTTCTTTTTTTCTGGTGGAGATGGTGACAAACTAAGGCACACAATTCCAGTGATACAATAGTTTAGGGTTGGCATTTGCAGAGTTTGGACAGTTTGCTTTAGAGGAAATGTTGTGTGCTTTGCTGTGGGCTAAAGTTGTACTTTGAAATATGAGAAGGGACCACAAACTGCGATTTTGTTTTGAGAAAGCAAAGACTGGTTTAAATGGGTCATATTGAGATAAAAGACAAGCAAAGTACTTACTTAGGAGCATGTTAGTTAGCTTTGTTGTGTCCGCATTTAGGGAAAAAGCTTGGCTTGTTGCTGAAGCTTGAAGCAACAAATGCTTGTACAGATTTATTGAGTGCTTGTTATGTTGTCAGAGGACGTGTGCCATCTCTTGATTGAAATGGAGGTGAAATTGTCTTCATTGAATGTACATGCCACGTATTATGTTTAATTGACATGGCAAAATTATATTAGCACATGAAAATATCTGCGAAATATCTGCAAAGGTTCCCCCCCCCCTCACACCACTGGCGGAGAAGGCAATGTCCTTCAAAGGTGACTTCAACTGATTTGATCAATCAAATGCTATAATCACCAAATTTGCCTGGTGTAATCATGATCGGACAAGAGTCCAAAATACGCAATCTCGACGACTCACAATTTCAACAATGAAGTCCCCTCATTTTGCTCCAATCTTTGTCAACTCTACCATAATTAATCTTAACATGATTCTAGGGTGTGATTCCTAAAACATGTAGAGACAACCGTAGGTAGAGAGGGATTAATTAAAAGTGTATGTAAATTTTTCTGCACAACTCTTCCTTGCCAACTTTGCATTTATATTGCATTTGCTATGATTGTAGATATTAGAACTACCCTACATTCACATGGTTGTAAGAGCTTACATTACTCATCTTCCATGCACGTACGTTAAAACTCCCAAACTTTATCATTTACACGTTCTTCTTGATCACAAACACTACAAAGCAAGCTCGAAGGAAAAAAAAATCAAATGACCAGCATTCACATGGCAGTAAACCAATTCTTCATTGACATCCATACTAACTTTAAGAAAAACTCCTATTTAACCTTAAAAAACTTTGATCTTTTTTTCAAATTTTGACACATTTTTGCTTATATTTTTGTATAGAAAAAAAAAATCATTCACACCAATTTCTTGAAATTGGTCATCAAGAAAGGTTGTCTTTTCAGCATTTGAGTATTACATTGGATGAATTGAGAAGTTGGTTGGACTAAACAATGCCTGCAAGCCCTCCCATTCATCGTCCAGAATATGGACGTCGGAGCACCTAAGGGTTGCCCATTTGCGCCCCCTGTTTCATGCCAGTAAGTTGCACACTGCATAATTATCCCGCTTTCTCAGAGCTTCAATAAGCTCCTTCAATCATATCCGACCAACTTTCTCACTTGCTCATAATCTATGTCTTGTACTCTTATTCAGACGCCAGGAAATCGAGCTTTTTTTGCCTGCCTGCCTTGCTAGCTCACAAATAAGTTATGCCTACAAGTACACAAACAGCACGTGTGAGCCGTCTAGCAATTCTTTTTGGGGGTGTAGCATTGTGTGACTGTTTAAAATACTAAACCCAACTACTCGCCCTTTGATTCCTCAAACAGACTGGCGTGCAGGACTAAACTTGTTTGAAAATGACTGAAAATGAATTCCTTGTTTGGAACACCAAGGAGGACCGTGTTTTTTCAGTTTCAGACACACTTCAACTTCACCGTACTGGCGTGCATCAACTGCTTTGAGACTTACACAGGAAAGAAAGTCTCAATATTCAAAGCACTTTGGACAACTCTTCTTTTTTTTTTGTCTTTTTTTACTTCTTCTGAACTTGGTGTACCGGATTGTACAGAACTGTACTGGACAGTACTGGAGGTCCTGCTCGGCCAGGGCCACAGGCATGGCACAGCCTCATAATATGTATAAATAATGTAAGTTAGTCTGTGTGACGAAAACTCTGTGAAACACGTGGAAAGGAAAAAGAGGCGAGGGTTGGAGAATTGACTGATTTGGGGAGAGAGAGAGAGAGAGCGATTTGGCTGCCACAGCTTTGCCTCTGCGGTGGATGGCAGAGGAAATGTTTTGTGGATATAATAAGAACAGCAGTTTTTCCGAGGTGGGGATTTTGCTGGAAAAAAAACAACCCGTCAGTCGAGGAGGGCAGGTGGAGCGTGTGGAAGAGGCGCTTTTTTTGCATGAAATCCCCAAAGATGAGCGGTGTTGCCTGGCATAAATCGTGTGGGGATGAACAAAACATGATTGGATGAAAACGCGCAATGCTTGATTACGCAGGCAAAATCACATGGTTTAGCAAGAAACCCTAATTATGACGTAGAAACCGCCTAGGAAATGGATGGGATGCTTCCCACCAATGGTTTCTGTATAGGGCAATGCCCGAGGAGGAGGGGATTGCGTGAAAAAATGGACCGACGAGGAGGTGCATTTTTTCACGCAATCCCCGCCGACTAGGAGCCATTGCCCGACGTAAATCACGAACAGATGGATGAAAATAGGGGATGAGAAATCGAAGCCGGATGAGAAATCCGTAATGCCCGATTACGCAAGAAAACCCGCGTAATCGGGCATTACGCTGCAGAAGCCTCCCGCAAAATGAACAGCGCAAATCTCGAGAGTGGTTTACGCAAGGCTAAACTGATCACTGAAATTGGAAAACTGATCCATTTGCATATTAACTTGCTTCGGATAGAGACAACACACTATAACTCCTCCTTAAGTGAGCTTTTTCCATTATCCATAGGATTTTTTTTGTAGTTGCATCCTACATCATGTTAGTTTGTATGCTTGCCAAAATAAGAAGTACAAGGGGAATTTTGCTAATGTTGCCCGAAGTTGTCTGCTTTAGTTCAAAAAACTTTTGGACAATGTAATTTTTGATCTAGACATTTGACTAGAAAAAAATTATAATTATATTCCCACAAAGAGGATACATATCCACACATGGTCTCAATATTTCAGAAAAATTCATTAAGATTTTACTTTGTAACACCTATCCAAATTTAATTGGTCATTCAACAACTACTTAGTCTTAGTAAAAAAATAATAATATTATTATTACATTATGAATACAGATACAATACATATGTAGAATTAAAATAAACAAATTGATAGTATGTTCTATATAATCTTTAACCCCTAAAGGACCAACATGCATTTTTTGGCCGTATAGAATTTTTGGGCAGGTACGTACGACTAGAGATTTCCATATTTTTGGCTGAAATTTTAATAGAAGGTGGGGGCGAGGAGTATCTTTCATATGCACCAAATTTCATGACATTTGGAAATACGAGTCAAAAGTTATGGCCTAATATGTTACTTTTTTTTGTAACTGGGCAGTCCGGGCAGATCAGAAAAAATCACTTTTTTCGAAAATAAAAATTTGAAATTGGTTTTCTAGAGTTATATACAGGTAAAAAGCTTCGAATCATCCCATTCTGATCAATGTGTCAAAAGTTATGAAGATTTTAAGATTGCGGGCAATTATGGATTCTCTACTCTAAAATAAACTTTGAAGTCCTTTATCTTACTCAATTTTCAATATTTCTTGAAAAAAATAAAATCATTGGATGTAGATTGTTTATTACAACATTGCAACCATTGGGATTGGCATTTTTCAAATCTATAATAAAATTCTTGACAATTTAGTGTTTTGAATCATTCTCTACTACTATCTACTTACTATTTTTTTCCTATATGTTGGACATTTCCAAATGAAGTGAAAATTTTCAAGCATGTAGACAACTTGTCTAGGAAACAGAATCCAAAGAAGCACCATCATTTTGGACATTTTTTCATCAAAAACTGGGCTTGTGAAGTGCAGCTGCCCTATTTTTCGCAGTGCCAAAAAAATAGTTTTAGTGAATTTGAATGCTTATATCTTGCAATCCAAGGGGTGGAAATTTCTGAAATTTTTACCACATGTTCTCAAGTCAGTATAATATAAGACACTACGGTTACATTTGTCAAAAAAAAAGTTTTTTTTCAAAAATTGGGTACTTCTACTGAAAATGGCAGTTTTCGAGTGTTTTTAGTGAGAACATAGTCATGGAACTTTAGGGGTTAAAGTAGTAACATCATAGCAATATTTGACTTATTAATAAATCTAGTAGATTGCCAAAATTTAGAGCTTGTAAAGTCTAACTTCTAAGTTGTCACATTATTTTGCTAACTAAGTAATATTATCACATGGTCATGTTAACATTGCACAACTCCTTGTAAACATAAACTTATTGGTTGCCTAGTGTGTAATTACATAGAATTATTGTATGGGACCATTCAAAACCAATCATGTTTCTAAAAGTGTACCCTAATAAACCACTCTATGTGATAAACAAACACACAAGTATGACTACTCCTACCCAATAAATTTTTTTTTTTATATGTCTCTTTTTTATATCTTTAGAACAATTCGTTTTGTAAGGTTTATTAATTGAAAATTTTTAAAGCCCTATATTGCATAACAATATTAAAATCTTATTGTTGCTATTACTTTACAAAAAAAAAATTCTTTTGAATGAGGGGTCTAAACATGCTACTATTGATTTGATCATATGTTCATTTCATTTGGCCTTTTATGTCACTATTCCTATAACCACATGATTATAATTATTCTAGTATAATTAGTGTTTTCTTTTGAATGATGGACTCTAACTTGCTACTATTGTTGTTTATACATATTCCATTTTCATTCAAATTCATAAATTTTGAACTTTTGAACCATTATATACCATTGCTTAATCTCTCCCTATAGTTAGTAATTATAAATGTTCTTCGCACAGTGTTCAATACTAGAATTTGAAAATGAGGCACAAGTACATAAAGGTTACCAATTATACTTTGTCTTCTTATAACTTTTGTATATGATGTTCAAAATGTATGCCTTCTACAACTTCACCTAAATTTAATTGCAATTTGTCTACAAGTGACTAAACAATCATTCCTTATTCTTATACAATTATGATTGTTTGAGAGTTTTTCACAATTTTATAGGTACTAAGATAAGAACACCTATCCCTTACGGACTGACATTTTGAATCATAAAGAACCCCAAATAGTGAAGAGTAGAAAGGCAATAAGAATACAGAGTTGACAACCATTTTGGATAATGAATAGGTTCATTTATGGTATTATGAAGGTAGAACTCTACAAAGGGTTATTTTGGGGTACAATTATTTTCAATATAACTTCTTTTTTAGATAATAGTTAATTTATATAATGCTAACAATATCTTTTACTAGAATGCATCAAATGGATTTTGGATTCAATGAAGCCTAGTTTAGACAAGTGACTAGAGAAATAATGAGCAATGACATTAAAGCCAGTCTTTCATCCTCCCAAAACATTTCCACATCATTAGATCATTGTGAATGTTGTTAAGTTCATTGGATGCAATTTTAGGCCTACCGTAGCCTTAATCCCCCAACAAACTCTTCTCTTCTACTGGAAAAATTTGGAGCCAACTCCTAGGCAAGCCCAAAAACTTCTCCATCTTATCCGCTAAGTTGTCTGCATTGGTTGGTGACTAGGCCACTTGGAAAAATAGACAAACCTTAGGTCTAGACACTTCACTCAACAAGGATGCTATTTCAACCAATGACCTTTGAAATTATTTTGTCTAAGGGCTCGTCTGAATTGGGCCTAATTACACTTACAAACTCTTCCAACCTTCATCTTTGAAAATTGATTACTAATTCATCATACCTCCATGATTCACTCAACCACTTCCTTTTGGCTTCATAAGCATTTACCAATGTGCACAAAAAGTTTTCCATGCTCTCTCGTGCATCCCCCTAACATGGCACCTATTCAAACAACTCTAGGTTCAATTACTTATAAGAAAATTTGGTAAAGAATATGGTACCTAGGTTACATTTAAGGTAGACATGATTTATTTATTGACATATAAAAAAACGACCTAAATCCAAGCGCAACTGGATGCAAAGCAGATAGGTGGGGTTACAAGAAGTTGTTCACAGTCATGAGGGTGGGTTTCGTGTTGGCCAATCTCCTCCATGTGATACAAGCTTACGGTATGTTGCTTTTGGGTGTTTCCATGACCACTTGTGTGTTAATCTACGGTCCACAACATGTACATCTCCGCAATTGTTTCCACAAATTCATATTATACTCATACAAGCTCGGAAAAACATGAAACTGATTCAGTTGTTGGTTTCTTAAACCATTTCCTAACAAGCGCACATCATTTTTATTCCGTAGATTTGCAGATCTTGAACGAGTGGTACTTTTGGGTACCCCTACCTTGGTTGAGCCGGAAACCGGGATCAAATACATGCATCCAGTGATTGAGGAATCTAGGATTCAGCAAGTGTTCCCAAAGATGCACCGTGGATAACTACAAACGGACAGACCCATATGAAGCAGCCCAGATTAGGCATGGAGCCGACCCCCAGAACATGGTTCTCATCATTGAGAGTATCGTCTGCAATTCTGCATTGACCCTGACCTTGCATTCCCCAACATAAGGTAATTGGACTTGGCATGTTGTTTACTATTAGCCTCATGCCACAAGATCGGGGTGGATTGACCTCCTCGCTCGGCCTTACCAGGGGTGCATGTAAAAAAAAAGCCCCCTATTTTGGGTCGTTCCAGGGTATATTCTCAACTTCATTCCACAAATTTGGGATCTCTGATCGCAAATATGAATTCAAAATTAGCAAAAAAAATCATGTGCAAAAAATAGGGTTTGTCCCCAAGACCGAGCGAGGGATCAATCCACCCCGGCCATGCCACAAGTCCACAACACCCCGGACCACGCTACAAGGAAGGTGCAAAATTACTGTTACTACCCAAAATATTTGTGGAAATTGGAACAATACAATAATATTAATATTGTTAGAGTTAATTAGAAAGTGGGAGGAAACTTGGATTTCTTCTCCTCTCATGAATAGGAAAAAAAATAAACCCAGACAACTTGGGGGATCAAACTCCTTTTCGGTCCCAAATAGGTCTTTTTTGAGTTTTGTCCCCACAATAGTTTCGCTTCCACCAATGAGAATTCATAAGCATGCGGCTTTGAGACTAGGGGATTGTAACTCATGATGAGAATCATGAGTTCAAAGCTTTAATTTAAGATGAAGTGTTGGACTACAACACATTTATTGTTGGGACCACAACTTAAACTTAGCATGCAACTCCAACCAAATCCATACCACTTTGCGATTAACTCTATTACTACTAATATTCCTTTGCATTTTGTAGGCTCTAAGGGAACATCAAGTCGTGTTGTTCTTGTCGGCATCATCATTGTTATTGTTATTATTTTATTTTTTTATAATAGTAGTGATTTTTTTAACAATACTAATAATCCTTGTGTCATTGCGATATTTGCGAAGGACCTTTTGTAGTGTTAGGTATGTATTTATTTTTCTAAAATTTTGATTCTTTTAGAATTCATAAATTGGAAGTAAAAAAACTTCAAAATTTAATATCTATGTAGGACCAAATTAGGCAACACCTTGCACATGAAGGTACATGGAGACATCTTTGTTGGTATCAGCACCCCCCTTATTGGCCCCATATTACAAAGACATATGGACAAATGATGGTTAATCCTTAAAGGACAGACTAGTGACTCGAAATCATTCCTTTGGTTACCTTAAGAATCATTTGCTTACAAAATTGAAAAAGCACTCATTGGAAGTCAAACTATTACAGAAGGCCTCCTCTTTTCACAACAAAATTTTGAGGATGAATAGTTGCACTTCTGTCTCTGTCATCCATCAGATGCCAAATGTCCTCGTTGACGATTAAGGATTAAATGAAGCACACTTAGTGATTAAAAAAAATTAGAAAATTTCATTTTCGCAACTTCAACCTCCCAACTTATGCAAATCCCTATTTATTGAGAATTTTTATTATTTAAAATAAAAAATATTGTTGCCATTTGTATCCAATTGCCATCTTTTATTTTTGTAATTTCTAATAACATAACTACTTTCAAAATCCTTTGTCTATTGGATTATAATACCAAATAAATGCTTAGAACGCTTGATGTTGCATTTTTTTTTCAAGAACTTTCTAATAGTGCAAACAAACATATTATTCCTATACTGGTAGTTGGAGAGATATATGACAACCATTGGCTAAGGTGGGTACACCCAAAACCGCCACTTTTTGCTACTAAGCCTAGTTACTATTATCAGACTGGTCAAATTTTCATATATTCTTGTTGGCAAGTGAAAGGAGGTTTCAACGCACCAGAGAATGTGGCATTTAGATACCGTATGCAAAAGTTATTAAGGGTCAAAGTTTGTTTCTGAAAGCACTCCATCCAAATAGGTACATAACTAATTTTGGAAATGTACACAACCTGTAGATGGCGCTTTAACCCCTAAAGGACCAAAGTCCCCTCGGGGGACACTTGGGATTTCGGGCAAGGTCATTCAAAGTGGTTTTTTGACCTGATTTTTTGAAACTTTTTGTGTGCGTGTAGCTTCTCACAAGCTTCGCGTACATATAATTTTCATCATAATCCGACATGTGCTGTAGAAGTTATGATGTTGTTTACCTCCAAAGCAGTTCGTAGGGCAGCTGTGGCAAAGGAATCGCTGTTTGACTGTGCAAGGGCAACTGAAATTTTTGGCAAAAGTAGAAGCCACTCTGCCCCCATTATTGAAGCCATCTGTCATGAAAATCAAAAGAGAGAGAAGTACTTGGTTGGAAACTGTGGGATTACACTAAAACTGAATGAGAACTGCCCGGGAACCTATTGGGAACATCTTGGGTCCCTTTCTACAAGGGCTGCCCACTCTGTAATCTATTTTGGTGACTGCTGCGAACTTTGGAAGGTCATAGAAATTAGAGATTTTCACTTTTTTGAGAAATTTTTGTTCCTAGTAGTGAAGTCTGAGTATATCCATGTATCCACCGTTCGGATTTTCTATATCTCTAAGTATGTGTGGGAAATTTGATTCGAAAATTCAGTAGTGTATTGCCAATTCTTGGGACATTGTGGCATTACAAGAATTTTTGGCATGTGCTCGGGATGTTGGATTGATATGAAAATTGGTATGAATATGACTAACTTCATTACCTATAAGAAAAAAATTTAAACCTATGGTGTGTAGTGCAAAAAATTTGAGCACAAGGTGGTCAAAGTCATCTGAAATTCTGGGGCACAGTGGAAAAAAAAACACTTTTCACTTTGTATGACAATATCTCACAATCCGTATGGTCAAATTTGATGAAATTTTTATATCATCCTCTCAAAGAAGTTAAATTTAAGATCCTACGGTTACATTTACAAAAAAACTATTTTTGAAACTTCGTGAATGAGCGCAGCAGAAACGGCAGTTTTCAGTGGTTTCGGAGCCAGAAAATGGCTTGGTCCTTTAGGGGTTAAGGTCAGGTGCCATTTGGGGGGTGCCTACCTTATATCCTTGTAGCTTTGGTAGAAAACAAAATGGTTGAAGCTTGCATATGTAAGGTAAACCAGCCCATTGTGATCATAATTTCGAGTCTGCCCTCATGCCATTGCTGAAAATTTTCAAATTTTTTCTCACTCAAAGATAAGTGTGAGAAATAGTGAGAGCAATTGAAATTTTATTATTCAAACAAAGTGAAAATTAATTATGTATTTTTGAAGTGATTTTCCCAACACGGTCTACAGGCTGCCCAATAACCAACAAAAGTGTATTCAATATGCTCATCTTAATCACCTAAAGTAGTCACAATAATTTCTAATGTGAAATGCCATGAAAAATCACTTCCTACAATGATTTACACTGAAAAAATTGGGTGTTCCTAATGAGGTCACTAATCACTCCATAGGTGTCAAATTAGATATTCATTGTGGTCTGAAAAACCATCATGGGGTCATAAGATGTCCACTATGGGTTTTCTGGCCGTAATGGGCTGGTGTACCTTATCCACGGGAGCATCATACCTCCCTCACTGGGACACAGGAAAGGGAATCCAAAAAGCTACCAATGTCGTGGAAACCAATCCCAAGGTGGCATGTAACATAATTTGGCAAAAATATTTAATGTATTCCATATTTGACCCTCGAGAAAGGTGGTAAAGTACTAAAAAGCTTTTTACACTTCCATAGGGAATCCAAGAAGCTACTAATTGTCATGGAAACCAACCCCAAGGTGGCAAGTACTCCTATTTGACAGAAATAGTATGCCCTATCTGACCCTCAAGTAAGGTGAGAAGGTGAAAATGTAAGGCTTTTTTTGTATATTTATGCCATTGTTCCGGTTCAAATGTGAAATGTACACAACAGATGGATTGGCGGACTTCCCATGAGATACGTATGTATGTAAGTTAATGGGTGCATGCCATCCCAGTGACACTGTTGTCATGATTCGCAATCATAAGTGGCCCACAAGAAATTGGGATCAGTTTGGGAAGAAAGAAGTGCGCAAGCAACTTCTCGAACCCAATAATAAGCTTAAACCCTGCTGGCTGGAGTGCTGTGACCAAAAGGGTCCCGGGAATTATTCATTCCATTTGCAGCGATAGCTATCCCAAACGGAAAACTGAGACTAGGTAAACTAGTTTTAAGGCCTACGGTAGGGCCGGGGTGAACTGACCCCCTCACTTGTACCCCTTGGAAAGCCCTGAATTTTTATTTATTTTTCATGCATGAATTTTTTTGCAAATTCTGAATTCATATTTGCAATTAGAGGTCCCAAATTAGATAGCGTGTGTGCGTGTGTGCACTTTTTTTTTGGGGTGGGGGGCGGCGGCGGCCGGACGGGGCGGGGTGGGGCGCAGAAAATAAATTTCACACGACACAAAATAGGGGGCTATTTTTATATGCATCCCTGGATGGACTTTGGCGAGACGAGCAAGGGGGCTACTTCACCCCAGTCTAAGGTAGGAGGTTCATAAAGCGCCCATTCAAGAATTGAAACTGCATTTGGGGAGGTGAAACTTCTTGGAACATTTTCCAGGAATTTTTCTTTGGAACACAAATGGAATTGGCATCTAACCCTAGTCGTTTTATATTTTTGGAAACTTTGTGGAATCAATTATGAATTTCTGAAGTTGGAATGGCATAGGTGTCTAAAGTGCACAATATTTGAACTTTCATGATTATTAATTTACTTTGTACTAAAAAATATTTGGTCAATGTTTTCTTGATCAAATACCACCAAGTTCATAATACACTATACGGCTGCAAAGGACTTTCAAGCCTTTCAAGGGTTAAGAACCTCCTACCTTACATGCTATAATGTAACTTAAGGGTCAAATGTGCCATTGACCCCAAACCACCATCATTACTCTAGGTACATCTCCAAAATCAATATGTACATGTGTGGAAGAAACAATTTTAGAACCCCTACCAAAAAGAAATTTGATCCTTCAAAGCTTTTGCAAACATGATCCAAATGTTGTGTTCTTTGGTTTTTGAAACCTCTTTCTACTTGCCAACAAAAAAATCAATGAAAATTTGATCAATCTATTAAGAGTACAATAGCAAAAAGTGGTATTGTGAGGTGGGTCTACCTTATTAGACGACTCTGGTTTAAATTCCCAATGGGACAGACTCTTGACTATATATTCATGCAAGCTCTACAATAAAATAGAGGTCTTCTTACCCAATTAGAAGGTTGAATTGGCTACCCTGCTTGTCCATGTTGAGAGCACAAAGATTATATTGAACATAATTTTGCAACCACTTATTCAAAGCAATGCTTTATGGGCATCAATGTGAAAAAATTTCAATTGTAGGGTTGAAAAATTGGCATTGCAATTGCAAGTCTAAAATATCCTTATTAGATTAGTTTTTTATGGTGTGATTATGATGTAGGTTGGCTTGGGTTCTTCATGACTATAAATTGTTTGGAGTATTTGTTTTTTTTCAAAAAGTATTCAAGTTCTTTATAATTTACCATGAGCTTGTATGAGTCTACTAGACAAAGTAAGTAAAATTTGGAATATGTTAACCAAAGAATATTTCTAAAAATTAGTGCCTAAATGATTGGAAAACTGTTATTTTTATGTGACTTTTATTAGAACAGAAAACACTTTCAAAATTGAGTGTCATTGATAATTCAATGGTCCAAGTGAATTTTGTAATTTTAGATCCATAGCACCCCTCCCATTTCAAATCTTCAATTTAATCAAGCATTGGATTTTTTGAACAAGGGATATCAATCCCTCAAGGCCCAACAACTTTTTGACAATGGAGGTTTTCAATGAATTGTCCCACTTTGATATTTTTTTGTATATGGATGTGCTTTAATTTTTTAAATTTTAATTGTATAATAGTTATGGTTAGTTTATCTACTATGCATGGAATTAATTGTAGAAAATATTTACTATTGAATTTTTAGATCATAAATTTTTTGGATGACTATCTGTATTGGCAAAAAATGCAGCTTTTGGAGAAGAAAAATTACAAGATGGTGAATATTACTTTTTTATATACACATCCAAAAAAATTTGTATTAGAATCTTAGGCAAATGTAGTATTTTTCAATTAAAGAATTAAAGAATTAAAAATTCTATTAAAATTGTACACATTTTCAAACGGAAGGAGTAGAAAACCAAAATTAATCAAACTGGATCAGACAAAAAATTTCAAATTTCAAATATGCGTCAATTTTTGAAATTTGACAATTGATATTATTAGCATATTGTTTGGAATATCTTTAAAAAATTTGGAATCATTCTAATTATTTAGTATTCTTAGTCACACCAGATTGAACCTTGTATTTTTGAAATTGTTAAAAATACAAATGTGAAATTATTTTCTCTAAATTTAGTTTATTTCTGCAGAATAAAGACTAAAAATGTCTAAGAAAACATTTTTTCTCCATCCCACTATTCCTTTCATTAGAGAAACATTATATTTCCTTCCTTTTTCTATTAGACTATATTTTTCTGAATAAAATTTTAATTATTTCTCACATTAAAATTTTGAATTAAAAAAATGCAATAACTGTCATTGTCTACTTTTTACTCTATAAGATCTTAGTTTTCAAAATATTGAGATTTGTTTCACCCTACTGAGAATTTGCCATTGAACATTTGAAGAGGACACATTATGTCCTCTTGGTCCTTGAGGGATTAAGGATTGAATGATGGAAACAAAAGCAAAAGTCAAATTTGCACCTTGGAGGGTCAAATTTGAGTTTTGCACATGTTTTCATCTTTCATCCTTCATATCACTTGTTCCATAATTCCAACGTATAATTTGATTGCCAATTTGAATTTGTAGGGGTACAATAGGTTTAATATAGTAGGATTAGATCCATAAAATCATCAATGATATTCAAAAGTGAAAGAAGCAATAGAAGATGTAAGAAGGCATCAACTCATTTTCATATTTAAAACCAATACTAGCAACTTCAAATTGCAATGAATCGTCATGCTCACATCAAGAAACAACGCTTAATGTGAACTTGTCAAGCTCTTAAAGTTTTCATTGTGAAAATTTGGATGAAATAATCGGATGATACTTTGTTGGGATGTAAATATGATGGATTTTGTGATAGAAGTCGTGATAGCGGTTGTGACACTACGTACTTAATATAATTAATAGATATATCTTGTTGTATAATTAGAATGACTGATTTGTCTGACAATTTGAATTGTGTGGTGCAATTTCTCTATGACGATATAAATGTTTCAGTAAAATTTTCATACGTTTCAGGATGTGGAAGTGAAACACAAGGGATGCTCTTTAGACAAAACTCTAATGTTTCTTCATTTTTTGCAAATGAGTTGATTGGATTGGATGGAAAGTTTGGATCATGCAAATGGCAAGGGCCGCTTTGAGGCAATGCCAGCAGCCACTGTACACATAGTATGGTCAAGTAGTACTTACGAGGACACAAAGCTGTCCTTCACGGTCCCTGTGCTTCCCGGTTGGAGAGCTGTATCAGTCACAACCTCTTCAGTTAATCCTAAACTGCCCAAACCATAACCATGAGGTCAAGCTTCAGTTTCTGTGTTGCGTTGAGGTCTTTACACGTGTACAAAAATGGCCATTTTATACTTTACCACAAACTCATTTTATACTTTACTACAAACTTGAGATAATGACAATGCCAATCTTAACTCCTAAAGGATCATTGTTCCTTTGAGATAATGCCAATGCCAATCTTAACCCCTAAAGGACCATTGTTCCTTTGAGATAATGCCAATGTCAATCTTAACCCCTAAAGGACCATTGTTACTTTGGAGACAAACTTGGATTTTGGGCAGTACCTACAGTCTCAATTTTGGTCATGATTTTAAAAAACTTTTTTTGAAGATAGAAAAACTGATTATCTTTGTAAGGATAGTGTAACTAGGCAATGGCCCTTCATATGCTTGAAAAATATAATACTTTGCTAGATCCCTCTCCATACTAGGAAGGAATTATGCTCTGCTAGATTTTTGAAAGGAACTTATAAGTTAATTCAAGGAATGGAGATGGCCAAGGTGCCATCAATAAGACTATTTAGTTTGTTGTAGGGGGGCCACTTTTCAAAGATGCAAAAGGGCCCCATGCCTCATTGATAAACAATGTCATATTTGTGGCTGTCATCGATTTTTTTTTCCCAATAGCAACAAATGTCCAATTGCATGAATCTTGACCCCGATATTTTCCACCACCACCACCACAAGTTACCCCGAGATTGGACGCATCGCGGTCATGATATCATACCTATACAATTTCCACTAACCATCATACCTTGTGTCTATGCCATCAAAACACGAAGCTCCCTTTCAAGGTTGCACCCAGATTTTAAAAATGAGCTGCTATAGACCAGGCCATCCACGAAGCCTCCACCCTGTCCACTTTAATTGAAGACCCACCACTTTTGCAAGGAGATATGCACACATGGAGGCTTGAATAAAGGGGATCATACCCGTACAACTAATGCTGTAACAACACTTGGCAATCCCAATCCCACAAACATGAATACCACGGCCTGTACGTACGTATGTTACAACAAGTAACAAAGCTACCTGTTTTAATACCAAACTAAAAAACTGAAAAACTGAAAAAATCCATAGAGTTTTGCAGAAGCCCATGGGAACAAAACTCCATAGAGTTCTGCGTTCCCAACAGAAATTTCCGCGTCGTGAACATGGTAACAAAATCTAGAGAGGGGGAAGATGAGGGGAAAATCATGTGGTATTTATATATGTAGCCGGAGTCTTCCTTCTGCACCACAACTCATTCATCTGAGCCTTGCCCTTCCAACCTGTCATTTGCGAATTTTCCATTCCCATAGCTGCCAGCCTGCTCCTCCTGCATTCACGGCCGACACATTGTAAGAGAGAGCTTGTGATTCAGAGTGCGCTTCAAACAAGTCAATTCTCTCCCCTGGATTGGAATCCGGGGCGGAGCACTGAGAACGGAGTGTTTCAAATTTTTCATCAACGAGCTGCAGAATTGGTCGTTGTCGCCGGATTTTCTGCAGACAATCCCTTTGGTAAATGCCCTGACTGATACCAGTTATGTGCATTGGTTGTGAGTCGAACAACGAGGGTCAGGGCGAGTGAGGAGGAAGAGTCTTGAGAGAGTTTGAAAAGAATGGATTCACTTAATTTTATGGAAGAGAATTTGTGAAGATAGAGGAGAGGGTGTGTGGTGCCGGGGCTTAGGGATTGTATTCCTCCGGGTTCGCCGCGCGCGCTCCTTGCTTCTAGGAGTGGTGCCGCTAGGGCGGTTGGTTGTGGGGAGCTCTAGGGGTTGAAGAGTCGTCTACAGTGCTGACGTATGACCGTTTATGTGGAAATTCGGTATTTGTTCGCTTTTCTGTAGGTCCTATGCAAGTTGGCTGGTGAAGCTTGTTTTTGTGAATCGGTTCGTGTATTTTTTTTCTTGATTCCTTGTGGTCCCCATGTCCCTCAGGTGCCTTCGCACCACACGCTTTGAGAGGAAATGGACTATATGACCTCAAGGCGGCCATCTGCATACACCATTAGTTTCAATTGCCTCTTGCTAGTGTGCTTAATTCTTTCTTCCTATCGTCGAGAAATATATATACGAGAGCGTTTTGATCGAGTTTAGGCTCTCCGTTTCCTCTTGATTTTCTGTGTGCTTTTGGAAAAGCTCCGGATGTATTGTAAGCTTGAGCTTATGTATCTCCAATTGGAAACGCTAGATCAGAATGGGCTTATGAGCTCCGTGTGTTTGTTCTCTGGTCGAGCACTGTCTTAACTTCTTGAATACTCTCTTTTGTCTGTGCTTCAGTCATAGTTTCTGCCGAAAAGGAGTTCCTGCGTGGAGGCTGGACCAACGCCCTTCGACTTTGCACCTGCTGAAAATGACCTCTTTCAGGTTGTGATGCTTTCTTTTCGACAATAGCATCGGACGAGCAATTTCGTAGGTTCTTTTAAGCGGTTTTCGCACAATCGATCCCGAAGTAAGGCACTGCGAGATATTTTTTCTTTCGATCACAACAATGGCTGCATCAAAGAAGCTTACCAAATTTTTGAAGAAGGTGCTCCAAATCTCACCCATGAGCCAGAAGCCCTCTTTCTCTCGGCACTCTAGCGCGACGTCGAACTCGTTTGATTCCTCTTCTCTCGGAATCAACTCAGGGCGCTCATGGGGAAGCATCGCGGATCTCCACAGCTATGACAGCGACACGGACTCTTCATGTGCTCCCGCTGATGTTCCAAGTGGTTGCCTCGCGGTTTATGTCGGCCAGGAGCGACAAAGGTTCGTCATCTCGACTTCGTATCTTACGAACAGAGTCTTTCGGGCGTTGTTAGCGAAGTCCGAAGAAGAGTTTGGTTTCTGCTGTGACGGAGGCCTGCGCATCGCTTGTACTCCGGGTGTTTTCGAGCACCTGCTGTGGTGGCTGCAAGGTGCTACCACAGAGTTTGTGGATGACATTGAGATCGCCGGGCATGATGATAGCTCTGATTAGAACAACAATGAGTCTCAAGATAGAACTTAGGAGTAAGTAGGCGTTTATCCTTGAAGCATACTGCACGCCTGACTGCATCTTTTGGGGAGATAAAAGCCTCTTTGACCCCGTCGAGGGTGTGTGAGGATGTTTGCTCCCGGAGTCTCGGTATGGCAGAAAGGAAGAAACATTCCGCTTGGCGCTTGCAGTTTGTACCACAGTCAGACAGTGAAGGAAAAAACAGAAAGCGTATTTAGGAACTTTTTGCAGGCGTAATTCTGCTAAGGAGTTGACTGATCCATCACCAACGTTGCTGAGAACCAGTTGGAGCCGACGACGTTCAAACGAGAGCCGCAGTTCATTGAGCGTTTCGCAAACGAGATAGATTTTTGTTCTTCCTCGTTCCATCCATTGCGTTTGTGTTTGCTCATTCCTTGAGCGTGTCCCCTGCTGCTCTTGCTTTGTTCCTGAACAGACTTGCTTCCGAGCTTGCTTTACCCACGAGGATTTGGTCGAGGGACTCGCAAACTGGCTCAAACGGCAATTTTGTCTCTGAACACAGGCTTCTGGAGCTGATGGACTTTTTTTACAGCGAGCGCATTCCTTAACAGAATTTTTTGTTTTTTCTACAAGGTAGCTCTGCTGCTTTAAAATAGAGAACAGGATCTAATACTAGCTGCAGAGTGTTAAGGATTCCGGATGGACTCGGCGCTTTCTATCGCCGTGCTTCACAATTTTGATAGAGATAATGATGAAGATGCTTAGTTGCAATGGGGGTCTAGTCCCTTTCTCTACACAGGAAAGGACAATCCTTGCTAGAAATTATAAACTTGAAGTGCATGATGGACCCTCATCCAAGGGGTTTGCCTTGTTGCCTTGTTACATACAGACTTGGTCTGTATCTGATGAAAGGAATTGCTACTTAGATAGTAGCAGAAACTGTTCACTCCCAACTTTGGGATTTACTTATGTCTCCTGCACATACTCTCGATGCTTCTGGATGGAGTTGCTCTGTGTGTATGAAATCTGATGCTGGACAACTCGAAGCTTGATCTTTTCTTTCATAGATCACGATACTTTTGGTTATTGTTGTCAGGTCCGAGTTTTAAATTTCAAATTACCTTAGCCTTCATGACCTTCTGTAAGTGTATTCGTCTTGGTTTAAAAATGGAAGTCTACAGTTGTAATTAACCGCATCCCCACCCAGTGCTCCCAAAGGGTTGTTGATCTCCAAGAACTGCCACTCCCAATGTAGCTGATAACCCTCTTGGGCCTACTTCATTATTTTCTTACATCTTTGTAGCCTACGATCTTTCACTCTAAGACCTCGGGGTGGTGGGGTGGGGTGGGGTGGGGTGGGGTGGGGTGGGGTGTGGGGGTCAGTGCCTTAAGGATATAGGTGCGACGAACCACTATTTTATAGGGGGGTATTACTATTTTATTTATTTTTTGGACATGCTATAATTATGTAATTTTTTACTTTGGGTCAATAGAGAAGGGGCTTGCTTTACTTATAATTTCAATTTTCTATGAATAAATGATATAGTAAATTAGATTGGAAAAAAAATTCTACTATAGTTTTTGGCTTACATCAAATAGGCTGGTTTGGTTTCCAAAAAAAAATTCAAAATATATAATGCAACATGGCCAATGACAATTCAAGTTACAACCAAATTTGCCGGAAGAAAGCTTTTATTGTAAAATGTTTTTTGAGTCAAGCTTCACTTAATGTCTCACATAATTAAACCTAATCTTAGAGCTTTCAAGTGTTTATAGTCTCATCAAAAAGCATTTGAATTTATTCTGCTAGAATTGACAAGCTTACTATAGTATGATATCAGTCATATTAGGACACAACAAAGTTTTTGTGCACAATGATGTAGTAAGAAATATAATGTTCTCATTGTGTTTACAAACACAATGAGTGGTACCAAAATGTGCGCATCATGCATGCATGAACAAAACTAAGGTTTAGGGTCTAGATGCTAACATGCACTACTATAACCTTTGTTCAAAATCCCCTACACCGTGGTCACCATGGTGAAACCACAACTTCAATATCCTAAAAAAGAATGACACTTTGCTAGCAAGCACCACTCTCTCCCTCAAAATCAAGGACACGGAAAGGAAAATGTCGATATAGTCAGCACAGTCCCCAAAGTTCTCTCCTGATGTGCGTCCCTTGCAGTTCTAAGTTCATGCAAACAAGTTCTTGCCTTCTTTGCACAAATGCATTGTGCACCCGCCCAATTTTGTCTGTCTGTTCGCTCCACATCTTCTTTTTTGAGACCATGTTGATCAATACCGAACCTTTGATAAACCTGACCAAGGTGATTTAAGTAGCAGACATCAGCCTCTAGTTGAAGGTTCTTTATATCATTGTCAAGGGGATTGATTAATTTCTTTCCATTGTGGATAAAATCCTGATCATGTAAGCCTCTAACTTTATTCTCCCCAAGTCATTCACAAGATAAGGACCAACCTTCCCATGGAATTTCATACATGAATCCCACCTTACTACAGTAATCCTGGACCATGAGTTGCCTCCTTCTAGAATCCCCATCGGAAGAATGCCCTACAATAGGTCCGAGAACAGGCCCACAACTGTTTTGCCAGAGCGTGTCAATAGTCTTCCACTGATTACGGACCCAATTGGAATTGAAACGATTGTAGTGCAGGACACAACAAGTACAAGTCTAGGCAACGAAGCATGCAAAGGATTCATTATGATAACCCAAGCAAAACTCCCCTTGTCATTTTTTCGGAAAGAATCTACTATGGCTGCATATCCACTCTCACTATTCCCTACGTGCGGCTTGAAAGTGAATATGCACAGATGATTCTCCTTCACTCCACAGAAGCCCACCAGTCCATCAGATCGGGCGTCCTAAGATATACAAGCCTTGACTTTTGTCTCGTCTTCAGCCAAGATGACTGGAATAGGTCCTTCCACTCCGTGATTCACTTTGGTCTCCCTGTAAATGTTTGCCACAACAGCAAACAACAAAGAATGTTCCCCAACAATGAACTTAACCCCTTTCTTGTTTTCCCGTTTAGTACAATCATACGACAGCCCACCAAAATTCAAGCTAAACAAATCACACATTCGCCTACCACCATAGATCCTCATAGCTTGAGCAAATGACTTTGAATTTTTCGAGAATCTGTGACCCTGCCTCATACGATTCAAGTTTGTGGCAATGTCCCTGAGGAAGTCCCACAAAGCTGGCTTTCCCCCAAAGGCATTGGTTTTGTGAGCCACCAAAATATTGTTACAGAAAGAGAGAACATCCTTTCTATTAAAACTTTCTACAGTACTAAGTTTCAAACCACGCTGACTTACTTTCAATTGCGCAACCCTAGACTTCATGAGCCAATGCCTAGCCTTTTCTTCACGGTATTTCCTGCCTAACGTCCTAGACTGTGAGGCCAGTTCAATGCCTTGCAGATAGTCTATTCGTCTTCCAGGCTGTGTATCCCTACAACCACGTTTAACAAGAGCACGACTTTTCCTCTGCACCCTAAACCTTAAATCATTGGCTTGCTCAATTTCCATGCAATTAGAACAAGTGAAATCCAGAAAGGGTTCTCCCGTGGCACACAAACGTTTACACTTTACTTGGCGGAAGCACCTTCTCACAACAACAGTTTGACCTTCAAATACAAAATCTGCAATTGTATTGGGCTCAACTATCCATAGCGATCCAGTCTTTGAATCATTGAGCAATGAATCGACTATGTAGGACTTTCCAGTGTACTCAGTGATTTTCTTCCTAAATCCCCAACAAAGCAATGCCAAAATAGAGTCAGAGTGCATACCTAACGGAGATTCGCCTACTGTTTCAGCATCTGCACTGCCCGAACTACTGGAATCGCTAAACCAAGAATGGAGGTCGCGTTGATTTCCAGTGGTCAATCTGGACCGTGCAGTGGGTCTCCCCCGTTTTCCGGAGCTGAGTGCACATGAAGCCTTCGACGAACTGTTTGCCGCAGCCAAGTCTTCACAGCACTTGGTATGAAGAAGGCCATGGATGTCATTCTCTAAGTTAGGTCTAAGGTTCCCCTTCTGCGGGCACAAGAGTATTAGTTCTCCATCTAGCTTACAGTGCACCTTGAACCAGAAGGACTTCAACTGGGGAACACCCACATCTCCTACAATTACAAATGGAGGATTATCTAAAGAGATCGAGTTGTTCACGCTTTGAAGATTGTTGACACCTTCCTCCACGAGTCGCTTGTGATCTACTGGTGTCAAGATTATGGGTTTGCTAGACTTGCCCTCCTTCTTTGGGTGGTTGCTGTACATGATCTCCTTCTTCCTGCACCACTACTTGATGTGGAGAGTTGAATGTAGATTACTCTTCTTGAAATTTGAAAACAAGTTCTGCACGGCACTGCGGGAGTGATCACGGCCCGAATCCCCTATTTCTCTCTTACACTCCTCGCAAAAAATCTTGACAATAGCCAAGCCATGGTGATCGTAAGTTTTTAGGTCCCACTTGTGATCTGCAAAATCCAGTGACTCCAGCTCCCTTCTCAGCTTCTCTGCACCCTGCTTGTAATTCTCAAGCACATTATTAGTTAAGAGTTTCGATTGCAGCAAAGTCTCCTCGTCTTCAAGAAATTCATGAACTTGAATCGGATTCCGTTTTGCGCCAACTTGTATTTCCTCCAACGTCTGTGCAACACAGGCTTGCAAGACATCCGTGCCACAAGGTTGGACACATTCACCAACCCAATTTTGCACTTCAGGCTCTGTTGCTAAGTTATTGCTCGTTGTTTCGGCCTGGTTTCCAACACGACACCGCTTGTGAGGTCTACCGTCCACTATAACAAAATATGGTAAAAAAAAACCACACTCAAAATCGAGTGTGGTTCTTTTTGCCACGTTTTTGTGCAGGCGCGCGTAGTAGGCAGTCAACTTCTTTTGCAATTTCCCACTGTAATTTTTGAAATTTGAAAGCGTATAATATACCGTTGAAAAGGTATTTTTAAGACCTTTCCAATGGTATATTACACATTCCCAAATTCTAAAAATTGCAGTGGGAAATTGCAAAAAAAGTTGACTACGCGCGTAGTGGGTCTGCACAAAAACGTGGCGAAAAGAACCACACTCGATTTTGAGTGCGGTTTTTTTTTACCATGTTTTGTTATAGTGGTCGCCTTCCAACGCATGAATGATATAAACACGGTCAGTTACAAGATTCATGGCCTCAAACCTCTTCAATATTCGACACTCATCTTGGAAGTCCCAAAAGAGGAAGGGCCACTCCACGCATCCCCCGTTCTCTAAGCGCGTGCGCAAATCCGCGTAAGTGTCGCCCGAGTGGCAAAAAAAGGGACTTAGCAGCTCTGACTGCCCAACATTAGCTTCCACCGAGTAGAGTCTAATTTTGAAATTGAGCGCCATCATAAACCCTACCTTGAACAAAGAGAATTTGTCATTACACCCAAAACCACATTTGGATCCAATACGCAAGAGAAAGGCAGCCTAAACCCTGAAAGCTAAACCCTACACGCAAACGCAGATTCGCCCCAAATCGCAACGAGGGTTGTTCTAGGACGCCCCCACCGAACCAACCCTAAATCCTAAACACCTCGGCCAAAGCAAACTCAACAATGCACACGCAACAAACTCCAGCAACGAGCGGGTTCAGGTGAGGCAAATTGAACTGTGGAAACCCTAAATCATACAGCATCCAGATTGCCCAATTCAACTAACCCTAAGTTCAATCCAGCAGGACGTGCAGTGTATGCTGTAAGAAAAAGTATTTACAGTAGTCAGACATTAAATTTTGTGTTGTATACAGTGTATAACTTAGTTGTAAGAGTAGTTAAGTTATTGTAGGAATCCAAGAGAGGTAAATGAACTAAAGTATATTTCCTATAGTACAATACTATGCTCTTAGTAATAGCAAATTTAATTTTTTTATCCTCACTAATATGCCACTTTCAAAGTAGCCGAGAAAATAGCAATTTCAGACTTTTGGCCAAATTTTTTAATATAAAGTGGGCTATTTTAGTACTACTGCATTTTCTAATGCGGACTATTATTCCATACCCTATAGTACTTTAAAGACGTCCAAAGCCATTTCCTATATCCTATATTACTCTAAACTCTTTTACAATTTTTTGACCAAATGATTTTAAAATATCCTATCATTTGTTCGCACCTATATTGCTACTCCGCCAGTTCACTACCCACCCCCACCCCCCGCGAGTCTAAGACCGAGAATGATCATTAGGTTTTGATTTTGCATATTGTGTTTGCTATGTTCTTAACCCTGCAATGCCAGGCTGGTCACCGTAGAAATCATCTTTTTGGCACCGGATGAACCATTTGCTTAAAAAAACATCCAACCAAGAGCACTCATTAGAAGTCAAACTCTTGTGCAAGACCTTCTGTTTCCACACAAAATTTGAAGGATGAACATTTATGCTTTTGACTTATATAGAAGGATTCTTTGGCATCCATCAACCACTTAGTATTTGTAGCAATGTTATAGGGTATTTGAAGGATGAACATTTTCAATTTTGTCTTATATAGAAGAATTCTCTGTCATCTTTCAGCTAGTTAGTGTCCGCGGCAATGCTACAAGATTATTTGAAAGATGAACATTTGCACTTTGTCTTACTTACACATATAAGGATTCTCTATCATCCATGGGCTACTTAGTGTCTAGAGCAACATCGCAGGGTTATTTGAAGGATGAACATCTACCCTTCTATCTTACATAGAAGTGTTCTTTGTCATCCATCAGCCACTTAACCCTTTAGTGACCGGTCGACCACTTTGTGGTCGATTTTGGGACTCTTGGTCTAATGCTATTCAAAATACATTTGATCACAAAAAACTCAAAGAGTAACGCAATTAGAGTGTCTTCATGCGCTTCAAACAAAACCAATTTTAAGGGAGTTGGAGCATTGATGAATTAGCTATGAGGTTGCAAACTCAAATGGCCGGGACCTTCAAATGGAAAGTATTCAACAAAAATACAAAAAAATGTCAACCAAATTGTGAGATTTCTTTGTAACTTGATGTCTTGACAAGGCATAAGTGTTTCTTTGTAATCTCATGAATGCCCAAAGTAAACTTATGCATTGGTATTTATGTAGCGCAAATTCTAAAGGGTCATTCAAATCATTGATTTTTGATAATTAAGAAAAGCAACTCAAACTCTAACAAGGCTCTAGAAGCAAACATGATGTAGAGGTACATTTCACTTTCTTCAATGTACCAAATCTGCACATTTTAGAAGGGTATTTGCATTGATGACCACAGATGACTATTTTTTGTGAACTTCAAAAATTTGTAACTAATTTCACAAAGCTTGAAAAATATGAAACTACTTGGGTTAGATGCCTATTCTACTTGTCTTTTGTGGAAAATTTACTAAAAAATATTAAAAGATGTTTCACCTCCCCAAAATTCAATTTTAGTCCTTAAAAGGTTCATTTATGGACCTTCTACCTTATTTATAGAGATTTGTACCGTTGGATGAGTTTGATTTTTTGTTAGGTTGAAGAATCTCCCTCATGGAAACACCTTATACGGTTTGATCTAAGACTACATCTTTAGAGTGGCCACAAAGTTCACTTTCTTGAAAAACTACGCCCGCCCCCCAAATCAACCACGGTCACTAAAGGATTAAGGTAGGAGGTCCATAAATTGCCCATTTAAGAGTTGAAACGGAATTTGAAGGAGGTGAAGTTTCTTGAAATATTCTTCAATAAATTTTCCTTGAAAGTCAAGTGAAATTGGCATCTAACTCAAGTCATTCCATATTTTTTTGGAACTTTGTGGAATTAGTTATGAAATTTTGAAGTTGAAATGGCATAGGGCTCTAAAATCACCCACCTCCTAAAATGTACACTGTTTGAACACTACTCAAGGCTATGAAAAAAGAACATGTACAAATAGTGTACATTTGAAGAGGTGGGCGATTTTAGAGCCTGTGCACTTTTAGAACCTTCTACCTTACTGTCCGCAGCAACTGTCACAGGGATAAACTCAAAGAAGTCTGTCAGAATGTTACTACTAGATAAGCATCTGCCATCTACTTTTGGTGAAAATGAAAACTTTCGGATAAACACCAGGAGAGGTACACATGCGGTAGTTGAAGTAGAAGTCGGTCATTTTTCCGGCTGCAGAGAAAGCAAGATCACTCACTCTTCATTCATGAAACGGTTGCAAGTACAGTGTCTGCAAGTACAGTTCAGTGTCTGTAAATTGACAACGGTACTTTCGGACTACTTGGTGGATGCTTTCGTTGAACGGAGGCTGGCATAACTTTTGATTTCCATGTTATGGCGCTCTCTCTTTCTTTCTCTCCCTCCTTCCAGTGTCTTTTTCATGCTAATAATGGCAGCATTCTTGTCTCAGGCTTCCCCTAATTTGACCCCTTCCCGCTGACGTGAAGAACTGAAAAAACGATGATGCATTGGCCACACAGGCACAGACTAGAAGAATATAAGACATAATGTCATTGAATCTTGAATGTTCAGATTTGCACTTTTTTTATATTATCAAATGACTCACATTGAACAGAAGGATGTATGATTTTATGACCAGCCAGCAAGAGAGTGACAAGGTTGTGTATCCTTGGCAAGGTTTGAAATTATGTGATGATTGATGCTTTCGTATGAATGACAATGCTTTAGGCTCTTCCTCAGTACAGCCACACATGCGACAATCACAAATCCAACACTCATCTCACGAGTCATGACTCAGAGGTTGGAAGTCTGCTACGTTTCTCAATTGGGACAATTGCTTGCTTCGGTGTCTCTGTGCAGAGTGCGTGTCATCCTCCATTGACAACAACCTCCAAATTGGAGAAAAAACAAACAGTTGCTGAGGTGGGGAGTCTTCGGGTTGTGTGGATTGTGTGTTGCAGATTTGGGATGCAGTTCACAGGTGCTGCATGCATTCTTGATATGTTCTTGTGCCACTGGCAACAAGTCAGAGAAGCCGATTGTGAAAGGATAGACATGCATGGTCTCGATTATGTTGCAAGAGCCCATGACTGTGTCCGGCCTCTTGCTTTGGCAATTGTATAATTGATGTGGGAATTAAAATACACTTTAGGGCTTACCAAGTTTGATTACACCAAACCAAGTCAATAAAATGCAAGACTTTAATGAAAGATACTGTTCTAAAAGTAGAAGCAACCTGTTCTGGAGGGAGAAAAATGTGAACTGGAGATGGAATAAGTTAGTGCTTTCCGTACACTGCTTATCAAGCTATCTCCAGCAGATCGAGTTGATTATAAAATCTTGACTGATAAAGCGGGTTTCTTGAAGCCAGAGTTGCACACAGCCTTCTGTTCACCTTAACTAAGGTAGCCACCCTCTTTCCGATCACCCTCCCATTTCCAATCAATAGACTGATCCATTTGTAACCATAGCTTTATAGGCCATTTGATTCTTATTTGATTCTTCTGTAATGAATAACACACTGGCACCTAATAAAGTTGCCATTGATCAAGAATGGGCTTGCCTATTGATCGGAAATAGGAAACCCTGATTTTTCCACTTCTTTAATTTTTACTAATTCTACACGTGATGAAAAATTACCAAAAAATGACAATCTTTCTTATTCCTATTTCCTCGTTGGAGAAAATTTTCTCCTCCACCATTGCTCAATCAGCACATATGCTGAAATGCTTAAGTGATCGGAAATGGGAGATCTACCTTACTAAATATTATTTTATTGTAACTTCCTCAACCCTTTCTAGTTTGAGGTTTCACAAATCACTTACCGGCATTCTTTGTGAAGGTGGCGGATTGGACCACAGAATTCAACAAGACCAGTCGATAAGCAGATATTCTCGCCTGATCAATAGGAAACAGGACATAGTAATGATAGAGGATTATTTTATAGGATTGTATTACCACCAAACAGGGGACAAAGTGAAAGAAGGTGCTTCGGTACATTCCTACAGTATAATGCAGCGACCCCAGACTCTTGCCACTTTTTGGAGCCTAATTGACCGTGAATAATACAACGTCGCTGCAGTGGAAAAGCGCGCTGCAGATCATGCTTAACATTCTCCATTTTTGAATGACATGGCTCGTGGGCTGAAGGGGAAGACGGCCGGGAAGACCTGGCACAGTAATCAGTGAAGAAACTATAGCAAGGAAATGAGAAAAAAAAGTCGTCTGAACAAAAGTTGATACGAAGTGGCAGTTACAAGATCTTGTGTAGTTGCTTTTCCGAATGGGAAAGCTGTAAGAATAACGAAATCCAAGATGCCCTTGAAATTCCAAGAATCAAATGGGTACAGAAGAAGTAGCTCACAAAAATGAAATAAAATTCTGACAAGCACAATCAGAACCCCAACGAAGTAGTTCTACTGCACGTGGTTCTGACCTCTGACCTCTGACCTATAAAGCGGGGCCACTGTTGAAACTGCACTAACAAAAAGAAAAGAAAATCTCGTCATCATCTTGGATAAAATTGCACATGCGTTAAGCCTGCCAATTGAACCAGCCTCATGCAGGCCTTGGTCAGATACCTAGTAGGCATAGTAGCCTGCGAGTTCATCGATCTCCATGCTGGAGAGTGAAGGATCGTTGGTCTCAATGAGACACAGTAGATGCTCAAAGAAGACCACTTCACACGCAATCTCCAACCCTCCCTTGTGCTCGTACCCATACTCCTCCGCCGACTTGTTCAGCAACGCCTTGAAAACCGGGTAGCTCAAGTACTTGGCCTTGATGACAAACCGGCACCGCTCCTCGCCCACATACATCACCAGGTACCCCTCAGGGACGTCGTCAGGGGCCGAGTCGTCACTCTCGTCATCGGAATCACAAAGATCCGCCACTGCCAGACGACCAGACCTGCTGAAGGCACATCCATTCCTTACGGAGCCGCCATTCCCATGCCTGACCGAGCCTCCAGTTTTAGGGGACCTGGCATCGTTGTGGTGGTGCACGCTCTGGTAAGTCAAGCTGGAGCTGGAGAGGCTCTTCTGAATCTTCTGCAGAGCTTTCTGCATTTTGTTCGGCATGGTGGCGAGTGAGCTTGAAAAAGAATAGTCTCAGAACACACGCCTCAGTCAAGTGAGGGAACACTACAGAATGCTGTGATGAGGAGCACTTCCGTACGAGTGAGGGGAGGGAATTGCAGAGGCTATTGAGAGCATAGCTCCTCCGGAAGCCAACGTTCGTGAAATCCAACGTTGCGGATGAAGATGTGCTGTTGGTGCTGGGCCTTCATGGAGGAATACAGTGCAGCTGGACTTGTAATAATGTGTCTGGTTATGTCACCATCAAGGGGTCTGCAAAGAGAGAAGAAAAGATCAGTAATGCAAGCAATTACAAAGATGCACATATGTGTTGCCACAATTGAGGTTTTAAGCTTTGAAAAATTCTTCACTACATTCAAGGGTGGTGGACTCCACTAGATGCCGCAAGAGAAGGAAACTATTATACATATCTAAAAGGGCGACCATGTCGATTTCTTATAACGATCGTAGACTTAAACGACACACGAAACGGCGCAGCCAGGTGCTTTGACAAACTATCTCGCAACCAAAGTTGTATTCTGCCATAGCCTGCGTACAAAACCTGATGGTATCGCGAAAGACAGAGCAACGCTGATCCCCTGATATTGTTCCGGGAATGAGGCGGTAATTCGGAACAAAGCGTAACTTTACGAAACCTTCCAATTCCTATTAATCCAACACGCTTTCAGATCTATTCGAAATCAGTGATGTCAAATCACGGCGAACAAAATCAAGCAAAAAAGAACAACATTCGTCAGCAATAACAGATTAATACTAACGCAGTAGGATATAACCCTTCATAACGTGTGTGATCACCAAATACATTGAAATTCGAAGACCCGGCACTCTATCACACCACACGAATAATGCAAATCTCTAATTCGACTCAAGAAACGATTTGTAACCCCTGCAATTCATTCCGCCACAAAACCAAACCAGACTCTCATACTCCAAAAAAGAAAATCACAGCACCATCTCACCTGAAGGCTTCGCGACTGTTGTCCACTGCAACAGAACCGTCAACCTCTCCAACTGTAATTCCAAGCTCCAAGATCCTCACGAAACCGCTGGGCACTGGAAACGAAGCAACGAGCGAAGTCACATCAAACGGTTCAGACCCCCGCCCGTGGCCCCGCCGCTGCCGTAAAAACGCTCAAATCCTCTCAAGACGCAACCACGTCGGCGCCGCAACTCAATCAACGACACGACTCAACTTCGGTTGCCACAAACCCCAAGAAAGAATACCAGAAATAAAAACGCGCCACTCCTCCCCCGCCTTACCAAGTTCTTCCCTCCCCGTCTGCCTCCTACAAAACCTGAGCTCGCACTGACACCACAAACAACGTCAACAGTTTGTTGCCTCGGCAAGAGCACAACTGCGGCAATAGAAAGGAATGCATATAGTTGATGAGAGCGTGGAGCAAAGGTGGTAGAGGAGCGGAAACAGAAAATGCAGGCAAGGATTTGTTCGAAAGCTTGCAATGAACGGGAGAAGAAGAAGATGAAGAAGATGAAGAAGGCGCCGAAAGGAGAGCGACCGATCTCGTTCCTCCCGACCACCTCGTTGCCACCGGCTAGGTACCTACCTTGATAGGTACCTACCTTGAAACCCACCTGCCTGGCTACTTACCTACCAGGCGGTCAATAGGTATCCTCTACATAGCGTGAAATTTTTCGTCTATTTTATTTTCTGGGCCAATGAGTGGAGGCGTCTAGTTTTAGGATGACGATGGGGGTGGACGGATGGATGAATTTGGTTTTGGATGGATGAGTTTAAAAAGGTGCGGAACTTTCCACCAAGGAACTTGGGGTCTAAATATGGGGGGAGAACGAGTGTTGTAATCTGTTGTGCTTCAATTGTGGCCGGCGTGTGGCTTCATTTTTCTTTGTTTATTTTTTGAAAAATTTTAACTTTTTTTTAAAGCATACAATGTAACTTGCCATTTTCTTCTTCCTGCAAGTTGCAGTGCATTTGACCCCTTGGGGCACCCAACTGGGCGTCGTTTGTGGATTCAAAATTCTACGAAAGCTCAGTTGATCTCAATCCATGCCCCTGTTGATACTGTAAATTAGTGTTGGCGTGTGCTTGCTGTTTCCAAGCAATCATGGCATGGGACATTGGAATTTGATGAGAATGATTTTTAAATGGGTAGAAATCAATGGGATATGGTTGAATTTTTTTTAAATTCTTCATTCCTTTTTTTTTACTGTAGTTTGTACACACATGAAACTTGGAGGTGGTTTTAGTACATAAAGGTTACTATTTGGTACCATATAAATGATTGCTGTAAGCACCTTACAAGTTCCTGAGTTTATTGAATGCATTCAAACCATTGTGTACTACCTTATGTAGTATGGGTAGTAAACCATTGTTGAAGAGCTACTCCATCTTTCTTTAGATATAAGATAGATCAACCTATTATCACTACCCAAATTTACTATCCAAGTATTTTGGAGAAGCTACTATTTAGGTGTCTTGGAGAAGCTATTTGTCAAATTACATATTTTTCACATATTGAATTTTTTTGAGAAAAGTCATTTGCAAGTAAAATGAATTTTTTTTGACAAGAAAATAAATTTTATGTAATTTTTCAAAGTTTTTTGGGACTAAATAGGTAAAGCATGGGTAGATCGATGCTAAACCACAAGCTAAAATGTCCTCTCTCTAAGTGCATTGATATGGTACTAAAGGGTTGCTATGATTGTGGTAATGGATGGGTGATTGATGTCAAATGGGAGGGGATTGCAGATGTTAGAATTGGATGATTAATGATATTGGATTCTCTTAAAGTTAAAAGGGGTTGTTTTACTAAAAGAGTTTTGTACCTTACATGTAGGTCAATTTTGTAAATAATTAGGAAAAATTTGGAGCATGACTTGTGTAAAATTTTAAAAACTTATACAAAACTCATACAATTATACAATGCATACAATTATAGCATTCTTCTTCTCTTCTTTAGATTTGACAAAAACAAAAACTAATTGAAAAAATATATATTGATACTATTATTTGAATGCATTTTAAATTGTATTAACATGAAAGTACCTATCGCCATCCATTTAACACCTAAAGGACTGTTTGTATCTTTGGGGAACAATTTGGATCCGGGTAGGTTCCTATGACCTCAATTTTTAGTGAATTTTTTTGAATTTTTTTTGAAGATGTGCAGTTTTGCAAGAGTTTTGTCAATATATAATTTTTATTTCAATCAGAGCCCGGGAGAAAAAGTTATGTCACAGTAAATCAAAAAAGGAGGTCATCAAGCAACACAAAAAAATATCAAAAAATATTAAAAAATAAAAAAAATTCCCCAAATTATATATTTTTGTCTACGTTTGAAGCTTTGATTCATTCTATTTGGACTAGTGATGAAAAAGTTATGGACAATCTTAGTTTTTCAGGCAAACAAAGCATCTTCTTAAACAAATATCTTATAGGGTTCATTTTTTAATGCAATTTTTATAATTTTCCAAAAAAATTTGTTAGACAAAGTTGTATTGTCTTTCTAGAACAATCTCACCATTAAAATTGTTGTATTTCAATTTCATCTTAGAGTTATTAACGATTTAGTTTTTCCTTCAATCTTGAACCTACTCCTTCTTAACAAATTTTTAATGAGTAAAAATTAAGTGAATTTTTCTTGAATTTTTTTCCCTAGATTCTCAACTCAGTTATTCAACATAAAGACTTAGAAAATAAAAATCAGTAGTATAAAAAATTTAAGTTAAAAAGATTCAAAGCCAAAAAATCTAGTCAAGCAAGGTGCAAAAAAAATTGTTTTCTTCACTTTGGATGCAAATATCTTGTAATCTATGTGGTCAAAGTTTTTGAAATTTCTTGTCTCCATTCTTATACTAATCTAATATAAGATCCTAGGTTAGATATGGAAAAAAAAAATTCAATTTTTTTTGCTTTTTGCAATAGAAGTGGTGCTTTTGAGTGTGTTTTGATGGAGAAAAGGCCTCGGTCCTTAATGGGTTAAGTAATCTAAATAATTTGTAGAACATGCCAAAGGACACATATGTTTTTTCAAAAAAAAAAAATACTTCTATAGAAAATGCAAGTAAAAACATATTTTCAAAAGTGGAGTTGACTGTAAAATCATTCCATTGACAAAATTTAATCTAAACCGTTTGTTTCATGTGATAATGCCCAGAGTGCCCACCTACGACAAAAGGGGCTTAAGTGACCATCCAATGAGGGTACATTTAGTCCGAGTGGGACTGAAATCTTAACCTCGAGAAGGTTAAAATAACCCAATTATTTTTCCACACAATTTCCATCTTTTATCAATATTATAATAGGGGTTCTTATATCCTTTTCAAGGTTAATCCTTTAATGTATGAAGCTTTGTTTGGATTTCTGCACATTTCTGCTTGTTTTTTCATTCAAATATATTATTTCCTTCAACTTCATCAAATCGGTCATAAAGAAAGGGCATCTTTTAAAAATTCAAGAATTGCCCTATGGATGAATGAAAAGATGTTTGGACAAAAACATAGGCTTGAAGTACAAATGCACCCACCTAAGAGTTTGAAAATCCCTTAGTCACCCTATTTCACCGTCCGTGACTCAAACATTGATGAACAAAGGTGAAATGGGAAATCAATGGTTTTATTAAGGTTGATACCTTCCAAACCACCACTTGTTTTCAAATTTTCATTGGTTTTCTTGTTGACAAGTGAAAGGAGGTTCCAAGCCACCAAAGAACGCGACATTTGGATACTAATTATATGCAAAAGTCACAAAGGCCAGCCTAATTTTTTTGGTAGATGCTCTAGAATCGTTTCTTCAACATATGTACATATTGATTTGAGAAATGTACACAAAGTGATGACGGTGGTTTTAGACAGGGTGCGATCTTGCAATTGGATGTACCCACCGTACCTCATAGAGTGTGAAGTTGGTCGGATCTCATTGGGGTCCAAAAAAAACTGGTGAAAGTGAACCGGCCTACTACTACCCAAATTGCAATTCCACCCTGGCATGTACCTGTGGTGTACATTTCCGTTCTGAAATGTACTCCCTGGATACGCAAGGAGAGAATTGTGGTTGGGGGTGGTAATAGCCTGGCTCACCTTAAGCCCACTCTTCTCTGGACACATTTGCCCCAAATGTGGATCATTCAGGCAGAAGAAACGGAGAGCCCCCCCACCTGGACAATGAGTGCCTGGACAACATCCCAAAAGACAAAATGAGAAGAGAAGGCTTCACACGAATCTCTCTCTCAAAATGTGGCCAAGTTTCAACACGTTTGTGTTAAAAAAAAAAAAAAAAAAAAAAATGTGGCCAAGCTTGAGCCCCAAAAAATATCATCATGTAAGTAACTGAAAGGCTCCCGGCTAGTCTTAGGCAGTGCAGTGAATAGAGACTCCATGCAGTCTCCATGGAGTCTCTATTCAGTGAAGTACCCTATATGAAGGTCAAATTCAGCATAAATGAAGTCATTTTTGTAATGAAGTGTCAAATGTCATCTTGTGAGTGGTGCCAGGTGACATATACACTTTCAATTTAATTTAATTTCGTGGGAATTCAATTTCGGCACCTGAGTGCCGAATCGCACCTTCACACATGGAGGTTGCCTACGAAGGACCATACGAATGGTCTTTTGGGGGGCACTACTACATTGATTTGTCCTATCGGTGCGTAAAATACTAATTTACAGAAGTTACATTGTTTGTAAAACAATGAAATTATTGTTGATTGGAATAACACTAAATTGCATTGATTTTCACAAAAAAGTCAATTTTTATAGTCCATGACACTCGTTTTGTAGGTGAGATGGATTTTGCACTCTCATTGATAGGAGAAATCAATGTAATGTTGGGAGTGTATTGATATTTTGATTTGTCGTAATATTATTTACATTGGATCTGGCGTGAAATTTCACTTTCAACTTCTTAAGCCAAGTCTAATGGATTGTGTGGTCTGTTTTTTGAGTAGATAGTTACTCACACGGGACAATTCAATTGGTTTTAGATTACTGTTTATTGTATTGCATTCCCGCCCTTCTCTCCCACCTCAAAAAATAAATAAAATAGTTAATTCATATTACTAATTGGTAAGCATCTTCCCTACACGCATATTTGCATTTTTCAAAAGTAATCTAGTCACTAATTGATATGGGATATATTAGTGGGATTTTCGTATGTATTAGGTATCTATATTCCATATAGATATGTATGTATTTATATCAATCTTCTATATGTATATGTGTCCTAGAATATCTATATTTTACAATAGCTGTATCCATATTATTTATTTTTCAAGATCAACGGCGTTAGAGGGGGGGGGGGGATTCTTGTTTACGAGATCAATAACATTCAATTTTTGCAAAGAGTTTTTTTATGTTAATTGTAACCTGAAGGGGGGATGCAAAATTTTAGGAAATAGCCTAACAAATAAATCACTCATCATGGTATTATTTTCTTACAATGAATTATGATTTTTTTTGTTTTAAATAGAAAACTTACTTATGGTATTCAAATCTTGTTCTACTCATTGCCTCATTCTAGCATAATTATATCAACAAAAGGCATTTTAATGACATTATCACCAAAAATACTATTCTCTAAAAGTTAAAAAATACTTCAGAAGTTATATGTTTGTGGAGATTAGTTTTTTCTTGAATTCACTTGGCCTAAATTTTTCTTTTATTAATCACTATTTTTGCTTGCTTAACATTTTAACAACATGTTATTCTATACTTAATTGAAATTAGATTTTTGAAGTTTTTTGCGATTTCAAAGAATAATTTATCAATTAGAAACATTCAATTAAAAAATGCACATCATGACATTTACATAAAATTAATTTTTAATACTGAATTAACCATTTCTCTTAACAATATTGATTAAATTTTCAAAACTAAAACCTCAAAATTTCTTTAGATTTTATTGCAATTGTACAATAGAGGATTTTGTATAGAGCTTTTAGCCATGGACCTTTAAAATTCCAATCATTTCTCTAAGGAGGTCACATCTATGTACAAATATGAATCACATTGATTGATATTTGAATGTCCAATCAACTATTTTGTGTTGGATGTCCTAGACAGTGTAGTCATCTTATTAACAAGTACTTTTGCTAAAAGAGACTTTGTCCTTGTAGCACTAGTTCACGTTTTGAAAAAAGGTCTTGCTCAAACTTCCTTGCAATCACGACGAATGCAACTTTTTTTTTTTTATCATTGCAAAGCTTCCTCCCTTCTTTTAATGGAGTTAAAGGTGGGGCTTGGTGAAATGATGTTCTGATGTATAAAGTAGAACAATCAATACCATCAGTCACCCAATTCCAATATTTATTGGTCCCTCCCACTTGCGTTAGTCACCCATCCATTACCACAAACTTAGCAACTCTTTAGCATAATGACAATGCACTCGGGGAAGGAATACGTTATCATGAGGTTTAGCATTGGTCTACCTACACTTTACCAATTTAGTCCCAACAAACTTTGAAAAATTACAGAAATTCATTTTTTACCGGAATGTCTTCATTCTACTTGCAAATGACTTCTCTCAAACTTTTCACACTCTCTGAAAAATATAAGTGAGCTCACAAATAGCTTCTCCAAGGTACCTAGATAACAAATCTATGTGGTAATATGTTGATCTATCTTACATAGTAAATTTGAGCATAGTTTAGCGCTAGGGTTGGACGGAAGTGAAATTAGTGCATGTAAAAGGGTGTAGACATGTTCAAATCCAAGTGTAGTTGGAAGTTTTTTTTGAAAGATTCCCATGCTTACCTTTTTCTTTATGGTTTGGTGGCTCTGGCTAAAGAACAAATCAACTTTAGTTTCCAAATCTTATCTACAATCGCATTCACACTGCACAACATGGTTAGGGTCCGACTGCTTGCTCTGTTGTCCTTTAGTTTTGTTTCCCTCCAGCCACTTGCGGCTGGCGGTTTTGTATTTCACCCTTTTGCAATGGAATCCGTTTCCTTTGTTTCTAAAGAAGAAGAAGAAGAAAGGTGCCCGTGTTCATGAGCATTTACGGTAACTGCTTCTCGTGTAACACAGAGAACAACAGCCTGCGCACTCACAACAATCACGGCAGCAGTAGCAGCAGCAACAAACTCATTTTCCGCCGCAATTCTCACAATCTGTCGCGCGCAGAAGTGCAGCAGCAGACTGTCACTGGCCGGTGTGAATTAACTGTAATCACACCCGATCGACTTCGGTGCTCCGTCTGGTTGTACAGGTACAATGCATTTGATTCCGCCTGCATCGATCTGCATCTGGATTTGTACTGGTAGTTCAACAATTTCCACTTTTTGTTTACGGACAAAAAGGCACACGGGACTGAACCCCACTCTGGTATCAATGACAGGGTGACTGCAGTCACTGCAACTGTGCAGAGGAGGTATGTACTGAAACTCAAGGTTGGCGGAGGAACTGAAAGGGTGATTTTCAGTACCCAAGAAGGACACCTTTGGGTACGTCAATACCAACAGCAGGACCCCAATGCCACATTATCCAATGCTCAGTCTGCAGTTACGGAAGGTATACCAAAAGGCTTCGGCACGCCCAAATAATTCAGCAGCCAGGAATATGACATGATTTACACGGCGAATCATTGCCAATGCCAAAAAACTCTAGGGTAGCACATCGTTTGCACGAGTCTCTGGAAGGCAGTTTGATCCGGCAGTTTGATCCGGCAGTTTTGGACCGGTAGAGGACTGCTTGACTCTAGACATGGGTATTCTGAAGATTTGAGATCCTAGAGTTAAGGTAGGAGGTCTATAAATCGCCCATTTAAGCGTTGATACTGAATTCCATAAAATCACCCATCTATGTGTTGATACTGAATTCCATAATCACCCATTTAAGAGTTAAAAATTGAATTTGGGGGAGGTGAAACTTCTTGAAAATATTTTTTAGTAATATTTATTTGAAAGACAAGTGGAATTGGCATGTAAAACAAGTAGTTTCATATTAGAGAGACTTACAATACATTTATCCCTATAGTAACTTTTTTGATTGAATGTTTTATACCAATCCACCATCATCACCTAGTGTGAGATGAGTGAATACATGTATTGAGTAGAGTATTGTCTTTGGATAGGCAATCACTCATACAAAACGGTACAAATTGACTTTGTTAAAACAATCCACCTTTTTCTTGCTTTATTTTATTTTAATTTTTTTTCTAGATATAAATATATTGGATATTGAAAGTTGAAAAAAAAATAGTACACAATATTTTGAATTTTAGTGATATAGGTCTAGCAAGTGGCCCCCTTCTTTTAGACAAATTTTTTTAATCAATCAAAAACAAGTATTAATTTGGCATACTAGGCGACAAGAAAAGCTTGTATTGTAATGTGTAATTTGTTATACAGTTAATTCAAATGCAAGCATAACTTTTGGGGTAACTATGGAGTCAATATTTGAAAGTATATTATACAATTTCAAATGTAATTCGTATTTATTGATTTTAAGAAAAACATTCTATTTAAAAATTGATTTTCTTATTTTGTAGAGATTGGTTGTTTTTATTCAAATTTTAATATTGTGGAGTATCCAAAATAACAAATCTCACTTAGAAATTTAGTGGAAGGTTCCTTTGACAGGATTACATCTATTTGTCGAGGGATTTATGAAAAGAAAAGAAAAAATTGTCCTCCACATAGCCACAGAGGTGTAGAGAAGGCTATATTGCACATGCATTTTTAGACATTCAAAAATATTTTTCTATAATTTCATTAGTTGAATTTCATCTCCATAAAGTTTTTAGAATTGGGTGTTTGCAAGAAACACCAATACTTATTTATATCACATGGAGAGTGACAAAGTTGTCCTTTGCTATAACTTTTGAAGCAAAAACTTGATGAACTTGAATTTTTTATTGGAGATGTTCGTTTGGAATTTTATTGTATCTAGTATTTTTATAAATTTTAAAAATAATTTCATATTTAAAAGTCTATTTTGTTAATTTGTCACATTTTTAGATTTAGGATTTTTTAGTGCTATCAAGTATCCAAAATTAATGATCTAGAGCTCAAAATTTTATGGCCTATTTCTTCAATAAGTGGGCTTGTTCCTACCAAGGGACATTTAAAAATATATTATTTAATATCCTCTATGTTCATGGAAATAAGACTCCCTGAAAGGTGCATTTTGAACACTGAAGATGTTTTCAAACTCATTTTGGGGTGAAATCTCTTCACTATAAAGTCCTCACAAATGGCCAATTTTAAGTTTCTATACAAATTATTTTTAATTTTTTACAAATTAAAACACCAAAAGATGATTGCAAGAAAGATTAGTATTATTTTTTTGTCACAATTGGAGCGATAGAGTTGCCATTGGCCATAACTTTTGGAAAATGAAGTTAATGTACTTGAAATTCTTATGGAGGATGGCTAACTTAGAAGTCATGAGATTCCTTATTTTTCAAAAAAATTGAAAAAAAATTATATTATTAAATTTTAATTTAGCTAATTTGTAACACTTTGCATTTTAAGAGTTTTTAGTACTAGGGAGTATCCAAAATTAATGTTCTAGAGATGAAATTTTTGTGGTCTATTTCCACAGTAGGGAGACATATGCCTACCAAAGGAAATCTAAAATTACATTATTTATGGCCTCCATATTCGTACAAATAGGGTTTCCTTGTGCGTGCACTTTTGAACATTGAAGATGGTTTTGACTTCCATTTTTTGGTGAAATGTGATCACTATCAAGTCTTTACAAATGCCAATTTTTAATTTTTTTGTGTTCATGATTTTTTAATTATTATTAATTTATACCTAGTTATATCTATTTTGTGTGACAATCTATCTTTTTTTGCAAATAGTACTTTTTTAGTACTTGCAAGTAGTTAGTGGTAGTAGTAGCCATCAATTTTTTAGATCAACAATTGAGATTGTTTTGTTTCATAGTTTAGATAATACTGATAGTAATAAACTCAAATGGTGAATTTTGTTGGAATGGCGCTATTACACTACTTTAGCAATTTTTACAATTTAGATTGCGTAGTCTGAAATGTACAACTAGTGAAATCTTTATATGTCCCAGATGTCACTTTTACAGTTCAGACCGCAAGGTCTAAAATCTATACTAGTCCTAGATTTTTGAAATCTATACCTATCATAGATGACACTTTCACGATTTAGACCGGGCAATCTCAAAATGGCACATAGAATACTACCATTTTAATGAAATTCTCCATACAAAAACTACAATTTTGGCAAAATGCTACCAAAATCGTTTAGTCTTTCTTGCAACCACTTCAAAGTACTTATTTTCTTACAGTTCTATATTTTTCTAATTATCTTTTTTAGAGAAATTTTCTATGTTAATCCTTCCACATGGCCCTTCTTCTTATATATGTATATGTTGGCCATATTTTTTATATTAAAAAAATATTTTTTTAAATTATAATATTCTCCCCCCTCCCCAAAGCATGAAAAATTGCCACAGTAGGACAAAATTGATCTCTCATTCTTGCAACAACCCAAATGGCCTATTCTTTGTTTTATTTTTTTGAACATTTTTATTATGATTTAATAATTTAAACATCAAAGCAATGTTTGGGGGTGAATTTTTCGTTAACTTGTTTTGTGCATAAATTTTAGAGATCATTTTTTAATATTTTAATATTTTAAAATAGTATATTTATAGTATTTTTTAATTATCCATATTTTATTTTTAAATTTACATCTTTTTTTCCAAAGCTAATAATAATAATACTTCTTTCCAAAATGGACAAATGCAACAAAATGAGTAGGTGTTTTGTACTTTTATCCTGATAGTAATTTGTGTTACAAATCCTATTTTAATATTTCACAAAGTTCAGTGTGAGATTATTAGAGAGAACCTATTTTGGACAATTTTGTAATCTCTTTGAGCATTAAAAGTATCCTAAGAGTCATGAAAGTCATCCATTCCCTAGTCTTTAGTTGCTTCAAAATCTGAATTACATTTGAATTTTTATTCAATTTAAATACATTTTTTGGATTGTCAACAAGGTGTGATTACATGTAATTTAATCACATCTAGCTCCGCCTTCTTCCTAAATTGAGGTTTAGGTCCTATTGTTTCCAAAATCATTACACCATAATATACTAGGTAGTGAAAAACATTCCAACTAAATGATGATGCAAAATCAAGGCAAGTGAACAAAATATAATCTTTAACCTTGAACAGACACACTATCACCAAGATAGTCAATTTACAATGATCAAATTCCAAGATGAATAGGTGCATTTTATGTTTCTACAATTTCTTTAAAATGGGCTTTGAGAGCCATTTATAGGACACACTATCACCAAGATAGTCAACCCAGAATGATCAAATTCCAAAATGAATAGGTGCACTTTATGTTTCTACAATTTCTTTAGAATGGGCTCTAAGAGCCATTCATAGGACACACTATCACCAAGATAGTCAACCCAAAATGATCACATTCCAAGATGAATAGGTGCATTTTATGTTTTTTACAATTTCTTTAAAATGGGCTCTGAGAGCCATTCATAGGACACACTATCACCATGATAGTCAACCCAAAATGATCAAATTCCAAGATGAATAGGTGCATTCTCTATTTCGTTGAAGCCATTCATAGGACACTTGAAATCCTTGTGCAAAATCGGTTAAGTTATTCAATTTGCCTCATGCAATTTTTTTCAGCATGTCACACTAGTTTACATACTTAAATTACTTTTCATTTTGTACTTTTTACCATGTGTCTGTTGAAATCCAAACTTCTATTGTGTACCCTCTGTAGCATGCCGGGGTGGACTGACTCCCTCGCTCGTCCCCATTACATGTTATTCAGCCCCTGTGGAGGGCTTCGAGTTCCCCAAGGTTCCCAGACTCTAAAACTGTCTGGAACTGCACCGCAGCAGCTGTGTGATGTGGCCAAGCGACTGCCACGTCATACAAAAAATTCAAAAAATTTGTTCATCTTGTTTTTCCATTTTAAGATTTTTATTTTTTATTTTTTCAAAAAAAAGAATTTTGACAGCGGCTGTTCTTTTGCTGCCGGGGGAACAGCACTGGGAACAGGCCCGAAACGGCCCTCCAGACCCCTCAAAAATCATCTAATGGGGAAAAATCCTGAAATTTTTTATTTTCCATGCATGAATTTTAAATTTTTTTTTAATTCATATTTGCAATCAGAGGCCCCAAATTACCTGAGGGGGCTGTAGAAAGTAGATTTTACACGGCACAAAATAGGGTTTTTTTTTTTATATGCACCCCTGGATGGACTTTGGCAGGACGAGCGAGGGGGCCACTCCACCCCGGCCCTGTAGCACTGCACCTCGAAAGCCTACCCCGAGTCCTGCATGCAGAGAATGTGGAGAACTCCCAGCGGCAAGCGAAGAGGGAGGAATGATCCGGTCTTCCGGATGAGGTGACGATGCAAGCGTGGTAACCAAAGATCGATCAAGCGAAGGTCCCACATGCCGTGAACTGAAATCAGATCGAATGATCGAGCACCGGTTCAGCATCAACGAATCAACCGAGAACGTGCCGCTGCTATCGTATCACTGGCGCTAGCTGAAGGGAAAGGGTTTTTTCTTTTTCTTACTTTTTCTTTTGAAAGAATTGACGTTCCATTTTAATTGAAATCTTGATAAGCGATTGCAAGAGCACAAGGTTATCACAATAGTTGTTGATTTTCTATACAAACTACAATGACGAAAAGGCCTATGTTGGAACTTTGCAGTACAGTACATTAAAGCAAACAAGCAGCTACACTAACTTTTACAAGGGGCCCTGTTGTGTCAGTTCGCTTCGGTCGATTCATCATCAGTTGGCCCTCAGATCCAGGACCAACAAATCGGAAGTGGGGCTGCAGCTTCGGCACCATTGCCACCAGAATATATATGGACCCACACGAGGGTCAGAACCAGGACTGGAAATATCGACTGTAAGTGCGTAGGAACAAGATGAGCTCCGGAAAAAGGAGGAAGTGATGAGTGGCAAATAGTGCCCCTCCAACTGGGGTGACGATGTTGGATGCTAGCCAGCTAAGGAATCTCCGCCTCCGAGCCGTCCGACGGGTGACCTCTGCCGACTTTCTCGCGCGGTCTGCGCCATTGAAACGCGCAGGCTTTGCGCCTGCATACCCGCTCGCCGTGGTTGCGCGCGCGGTTGCGTAGCTGGTTGGTTGGTCGCCCGTTGTGGCATCCATTTGTCAACCCTGCCCTTCAGTGCCCTGCCGCCCTGCAGGGATGGTTCACGGTTGACAGTTTGACACCAGCTTCGGTGAATTGTTGACTCATCAGGCAACTGCCCCACAGTAATCCAGGGTCAATTTCAAGTTGCAAAAGCGACTTGCAACCAGCATTATCGAAGTTGGTGAAGATTTGACATGAGTGCCACGATTGGACATTCCTGCAAATGGGAATGGACCAGGATCCCACCATGCCAAGAAAACGTAAAATTGTCCATGGGATCCCACATTCCCACCAGGCCACCATTCAAAGATTGTCAAATGGGATCGTTGCGTGTTACGGTTGCAAACTTGTCATTGCTAGCCTTTGTTTTTACGTATCCGAGCTGTATCAGAAATGGGTTGCAGTAGAGCAGAGAAGGTACGTACTGTAGATTAGCCGGAGGTCCAGGTCGGTTCGATCTGCCAAGAAAGGCCTGATGGATCGATGAGGAAGTGAAATCTGGTAATAAGCGGTAACTTGGATTAAGGATATAACTTATAAGCAAATGCGCTTGGATTACGTTAAGTTTAAGGCCTGAGGGATCGCATTCTGTACTGTCGTACTTTAAACAGGCATCACGGTGTAATCTAATATCAGAAGATGCCTAGATCAGAATCTGGATCGAGAATCTTCCGGGAATATGTAGATTTGAGTTACGGTGAATCTCCATTCTGGCTCGGAGATTGATAATTTAAATTTAAACCTGTCACTCGAATTTAGTCGAATCCCTGAAGGTAAGCGAACTTGCCTAAGAGCAAGTAAGAGCATCATCAATCTAAAGGCACGCTCTGGGGCCGGATGGAAGGCCGGCCGGATTTGCCTTCAATCCGGCCTTCAATCCGGCCCCAATTCACCACTCCGGCCCTAGATAATGTAAAGTGGTGAGGCCGGATTTGGGGGCCGGATTGAGGATTCATCACTCCGGCCCCAAGTAATGTAAAGTGGTGAAGTTGAATTCTAGGGCCGGATTGAGGATTAATGTGCTCTTGTATTTTTTTAATGTTCAAATAAAAAAACATAAAACATGAATATTTCCTTTCTCTTCTTATTTTTTCTATTTCAAAAGAATAAAAGAGAGATTTTTTAGTTTTTTGTTCTTTTTTGTTCTTATTTGTTCAATTTCAAACATAGAAAAGATAGTTTTAAGATTTTTTAAAACCCTTTTTTTTATTCCTACTTTATCTATTTCAAAAATAGAAGAGAGATTTTTTAATATTTTAAAACGTTTTTGTTTTCTTTCCTATCTTCTACTGGGAAAAAAAGATTATTTTATTTGAATCTTTTCCTTTCTCTTCTTGTTTTTGTATTCCGAAAGAAAGAATTAAAAACAAAAACAAAAGCTTGGAACTTTTCCTTTCCTTTCTTATTTTTTCTATTTAATTTTTAATTTTTTCAAATCATATTTAAATGAAAGAAGACTTCATTTATTATAATATATATTTTTGATTATTTATGTAGTCAATGAACATTAAGTCACATTCCCTATTTTCCTACTTTTGCAATGTGGTGACTATACAAATGCAGAATGTTTTAAAGTAAACATGCCTATGTAAGACATAATGAGTGTTTTGCCTTTATTACAATTGGCAAAATAACTCAAATTTTTTTCCATACAAACATAATAGTGAGAAATAAAGAGAGTAGTTGAATTTTTTATTTACAAAGTATGAATTTTTTATAAATTTTGAAGTATATTGTCCAATTGGCTTAAAAGAGTCTATACACTACTCCCAAACCAACAAAAAGTTAGTGTATGCTTGATGGCTATCCTACTACCTAAAGCAGTTACAATATTTTATAACAAGGTCACAACATAAAGGAAGAAAAAAATCAATTACTTTGATGAATTGGTACTAAAAAGGTAGAGGTTTCTAAATTAATCACTAATAGCTCCATCACCATCACCCAAGACATTGATTTTGGCCACTAACCAACCTAATTAAGTCCTAATTTCATCTATTGAATTTTTTTTGTCATGGGTTGATGTAAGACTCTAATGGGTCATTTCCTAGGTGCATGTCATAGGTGGTTTGCCTATCATATGCAAATTTATCTTAGTATCATTAGTATTTTTCCTTACTTTCAAGTTCAATCTCAATTCTATATTGACACTTATGCAAATAGCCCTAATTATTTTTTAATTATTTTTTGGGGAAAGAAATGGGTTTAGACTCAAGGTGCGAAGCATGTGGATTTTAATTATAGAATATTTTAGTTGAAAATAAAAATAAAAATAAAAATTCTAATGTTTTTTCTTGAAGTTTTTTTCTTGTGTTGGAATTCTTTTTTAAATTATTATTTTTTAATTTAAAAATAAAAATAATTTTTTTAGAAAATTTCATTACAATTATCTCCAGTCACTGCCTTCGTTGCAAATCTGTAATCCCATAAATGAAAATAATTATTGATTATCGATTAGCAGTAAAATCTGTGACAGAACGTAAATCTTCAGTCTGACAGAACAAGCAGACCAAAACTCTCTTGTTTCACTTCTTATCTAGTTTATTTGTAAAATCAAAGAGTTTGTAAATAAAACTCTTTTCATCAATGGTGGAGATTTGTACAATCTAACGGAGGAGCCCAATCCGACCCCAATCCGGCCCTAGATGGGTAATCGGGCCACCCAAAACCTCGTCCCGATTGCTCCTCTGGGGCCGGATGGTTTGGCGCCAAAACTATGCCACCTAAGGCGACACGTAGGATGAGTGGTGGTTTCAATCCGGCCCTAGTATAAAGCCCTTGGGCCGGATTTGGAGAAATTGAGCCATCCTATTGGTTCAAACTTGGAGAGTTCCGGCCGGCCTTCAATCCAGCCCCAAGTATAAACCGGCCCTAAGTCTCTAAACTAAGGCACTCCGCCGAAGCTTGCGGATTTCAGAATTTTTGAGCTCTCTACCTGGATGTGCCTCTAGTTTTGGTTTTCAATGGCAACGGGCCCTAAAAATTTTTATGATCTTTTGCTTGGTGTAAAATTAAAACTTGTAATTACTATCAGAGGAAGTGTATTAAAAATCTCATTAAATAGACACAATAAAATTTGGATTTGAAAATTGGACAAACAAAATAGTACCCATTGAAATCAAGCTAAAAGACCAAATAATTTATGAGCTACAGATTAGAGAGAAAATCAGGCCTTAGGAGGGCCGCCCAAAAGTGACTAGACTAGTTTATTAATCGAAAATAGGTAGCCTAACAAATTTAGGTGTAGTGTATTGTCAACTTGTGTGAATTTCACAAAGGGTGTTGGGACTTAGAAATGAGGGTGTAGCAAAGATATGTTTAATAATCACCGGCATTAGATTACACAATGATTAATTGGCAAATGAAACAAATTAAGCCAAATGAAGTGGCTTTTAAAGCTAATTACCAAATAGAATAGAGACGTTGATGAATTTGGAATAACTTCACAAGCCATTTATTTTAGTGCGTTTGAAGTCGAGATGGGGAGATATTTATACAAGTGGGATAGTAGTAGGTAAAAAATGTTCCCTACAATTAAAATTAAATTCTTATTAGAAATCTCCAAAAGTTGGGTAGCTCAGCCTATGATACATGTATTAAAAAAAATTCATACAATTAGTTTTTTAATGTTGTAATTAGTTTTTTAATGCTTAAAATATACTTTAAAGGATAGACGCCAAAAAATACTAAAAATAATACTTTGAATGTTTTTTATTTAACTTCAAAATTTAGTCGCCACCAAAATATGGTGCCTTTACATTCAAGGGTTAAGAATTCAACTTCTTCTAGTATCATTTATCATTTAAATGATGAAGATTGAACAAAACAAAATATGAAATCAAATATAGCTTGATTTGATTGGCATTTTTGACCTTCATACTATGTTTTATTCAACCTTCATTTTTCCATTACAAGATGCATTAGAAAAGCCTCCAACAACAGTTTAGAAGGATTTAAAATAGATTATTCGGATCAACAACATCAAAGCTTATCTTATAGGACACATTTCACTTTGTTTCTCATATAATTTTCTAAGTTGGATGAACTCACATGCAGTCAACTTAAAATCTTCATACACCTTATGAAGAATTTCGTTAAAATAGTGATGTTCCGTGTGCCATTTTAAGATCACATGGTATGAACCATAAAGTGACATCTAAGACAAGTGTAGACTTCAAATTTTTTGGAGTTATATAGATTCAAAAATCTAGGACTAATATAGATTTCAAACTTTGCGGTCTAAACTTTGAAAGTGCCATCTATGACTAGTATAGATTTCATATATTTATGACAATTGTACATTTTAGATCACTGAATTTGAACTTAAAAATTGCCAAAGTTGTGGAATTTCGCCATTTTCACAAAATTGCCCATCCTTGTTCTATACCTCCCATGATTAAATTGATTAAAAATCTGAATTTTGATAGGTTCAATTAATCTAAACTAAACTTACCATTGATTGTTAAATGCCCTTTTTCTATCTATGAAGTCAAAGAAAAAACACAACATAAAAACTAGGGTTAGATTTATAAGATATCAATAACATCTTATTTTTGTTGAATCTTGTTGGCAATTCAAAGAGGATTTTTAATTCTCTTAGTTGGTAGTATTTTAACATATAAGTAGACTTTAACTCCCAAAGGATTAACAAACCCTCTTTGATTTTTTTTGAGAACTCAAGTAGGCTCTTTAGACTTCAAGGTGATTGCAAAAAAGACCAAACAATTTTGGTAGCATTTTGTCAAACTAGTTTTTATTGAAGCTATAATTTTGTAATTTTAAATCCAATGCCAAATGTAAAAAAATCTATTTGTAGATGTTTTGATTGTAATTGTAATTGTAATAAAAATAAAAAATTTAATCATTTTATATTTCAAATTCATATTTTCTAATTTGTCACACTTTTGGATTTTGTTTGTTTTTAATACCAGGGAGTATCCAAATTTAATATACTAGAGCTAAAATTTTGGTGGTATATTTCTACACTAACAGGGCATGTTCTATGTAAAGGGCATCAAAAAATATGTTAATATATGTCCTCCACTTTCGTGCAAATAGGCCCAAAAGGGGCTCCACAACGCATACACTTGTGAACATGGAATACGGTTTCAAGTTCACACTTTTTATGAAATCTCATCACCATCAAGTTCTCACATATGGCCAAATTTTAGTTTTTAAAATTTTGTTACTATTGATTTATTAGAAATCAAAACATTGGAATATGCCTATTCTACCTACAATTCTAAATGTCCCAGAAAAGGCGTATTTCAATGTTTTGATTTTTAATAAATCAATCATTATAATTATAATTATTGTTGTTATTATTATTATTATTATTATTATTATTATTTATTTTAAAATTTAAAATTTAATTTATGATGACTTGATGGTAATGAGATTTTGCCCAAAAAATGAACTTGAAACCATCTTCAATATTTAGAAGCATATGCACCATGGAATCCCTTTTGTGGCCTATTTGCACGAACATGGAGGACATAAAATAAGGTATTTTTTATGCCCTTTGCATGGAGTATACCCTACTAGTGTGGAAATATACCACCAAAATTTTAGCTATATTATATTAAAGTTGGGTACTCCCCAGTATTAAAAACAAAAACCCTCAAAAGTGTGACAAATTAGAGAAATTCAATTACAAATATAGAATGATTTTTATTTTTTAAGTTTAACAAAAAATAGAATATAATTAAAATCAAAACATCTACAAATAGGTTTTTAATATTTGGCATTGGATTTAAAATTCAAAAGTTATAGCAGAAGACAAAACCAATTTAGCAAAATCCTACTAGAATCTTTTGGTCTTTTTTGCAATTACCTTTTATAATTCATAATTTTTGCATGAAAATTGTAGTATGGATGATAATCACCCTAATCTAAGTTTGAAGCTTTATTTCACATCAATTTTATGAATACAACAAAAATTATAGGGATTTTTAAAATTTCAATGTCAAAATAAGCAGCAAAAGAGGTATTCTAAAAATATATTAATTAAATTTTTTATGGATTTTATAAATTGATACCTACTCAAAGCCATTTCAATTTTGAATAATGAGGTGAAAGCTACAAAAAGGTTTATTTTGTGGGAAATGAAGATTGAAAAAACATATTAAGCCATCTTTTGTACTCAATTTTGAAAATATTCAAATAAAAACAAAACTAAGTGATATCAATTATTTACTTGAACATTTGTACTATTGAAATTAATCATTTTCAATTTTCTTTAAACGTTATTCATAGTTTAGATTTTTCTTTCATTTAATATCCCGTCCACTTCATAAATTCTTAAAGATGAATGTAAGAGTTTTTTGGGATAATTTTTTCTACATATATTCTCAGCTCATTTTCCAACATACTCATTGAATACACAAGTTATAGGGTATATGTTTTATTTCTAATAATGTTGAAAGACAAATCTCCACCTTTAAGAAGGATTAGAAAGCCTACATTTTGAAGTTTGGGCACATTGAACTTGCAATTGGTGGGGATTTTCTCTCTAAAATTATGGGAGGAGGATGTACTAAAACAAGTTAACTAAAGGATCTTGCATCTGAATTTGTTAAAAAAATAATGAAGATGACAATTTTAGCCTTACTTTGGGTATGAGTATTTTGAAGTAGTTTTAGGCTTTAAACAAGAACTTTAGAGTTCGTTAATCCTTAAATGATCAACCATTCGGAGGATGAAAAAACAATATTTTGAGACTTGTAGACTTCATCCAATTAAAGTTTGATAAGAATACATTAAGAAAAATCATCTACTATAGTAATTCTTAAAATCTTGAGGGGAGTTTTCCTTCAAAAATTATTTTTAAATTAAATTTTTTGAAAATCAATAAAAAAGCATTTTTTAGAATCATTTTTCAAAAATCCAACAATTAGATCTTGTTCATTACTATCAAATCATCAAATTATGTCAATTTTGTTGAAGTGGTGTGATGGCGCCAAAAATTGTGGCATATATGTACATAAAGTCTAAAATATAGGATAGATATGGAATTATGTTTGAAAACACTTGCTCTAAAAAATGCCAAAGTATTAGAACACCGCCAAAATTGACTTTAAAATCCTCTAATTCTTAAAGAATTTGATTGTATGGATTTTGAGATATATGCACTCAAAGTCCATTTTTAGAAAACTTGGACAAATTGACTAGGGGTCATATCTCAAAAACTTTACAAATAGAAAGTTTGACTTTTTTGACCAGATGCAATTACAAATAGCTAGAAACATGCATGCTGATTTTTCACAAATACTAGAGCAATGAAATATTATTTATAAAACCTTGTAATCATGAGAGGTACGTTAGAAAAATAAGAATTCCACTTGACCAAGTCCATTGGTCAACTAAGTTTATTTTTCTCTAACTAATAAGCTATTTGACTACTTGCAAGATGCATGAAATATCTTTTCTTGTGGAGACTTCACATTGGCTAGGCTTCTCTCCAAAGACAAAACACATTCAATGAGCATTTTTTTGTTGTGGTTGAGTTTGAAAAATCACTCAAAATGGAGATTTTGTCCAAATCAATTTTTTTTCTGGTTATAGAAAGACAACTTGTCAAACTATCATTAAAAATTTTATTTTTATTTTTAAAAAACACACTATTTTTTAGGTTTGGGCTACCCATCAAAGAGGGGAGACAACTAGAAAATGATCTCTTTGACTTTTAGGAGTTAATGAAAAATAAATAAATAAAACTTAATTTATGTTAATCAATGATATTTATATTTTTCAAGGAGTCATAATTTTTTAATATCATTTAAAAAATAGACTTGACTACATTTTGTTTGATTTTTTAGGAATTTAGAGAAACAACATTTTCTTCTCTTGTTTCAACATCGTACATTAGGTTAGATTTGACACCTTGTTGTCAAAATAATTTAATTTTGGCATTTGAACAATTGGGTAGCTTGCTCCAATTTTCTAAGCTTTGGGCACGTTGTTCTTCCTACTTTTTAACACTTTGATGAAATAATTAGATTTTTTCTTTTCACATGTGAATGTGTTCATTTCATTTTTTCTAAATTTTCTCTAGAATTTTTTTGAATTTTCAACAGTCAAATTTTCTCAGATTTTCAGAATTTCAGACATAGCTGTACATTTTTTCATATTTTAGACATGCTCCAAATTTCCCCTAATTATTTATGAACCTGACCTACACGTAGGGTGCACTGACATGACATGCCTGGTTCCTTCCCAAGTAAAAAATAAAGTAAAATGGACGCAACAGTCTGATAAGTAAAGCAGCATGTGCTGTCTCAGTCAGGATGGAATTTAAAAAATGATTTTGAATTTTGAAACAAACCCCAAATACTGTAGACACTATTTAGAAATTAGTATTTATTGGAAACACCCTATTCCAGCTACGTGCACCATCCCAGATCTGTCGATTTGCACTTGATGGGTACACAAGCCTATTACGGAGTACCATGCAACTAATAATCTGAATATCTTGGGCCAACTCCAACAAGGGCACATATTTTTTAAATGTGTATGTTCAACAAATCTAACCCAAGTGGAATTAAGGTAATATATTCTTAAAGCGCCCATTTAAGGGCTGGTCCACCTTTTTCACAGGCTTCCGTGGATAGAAATATTTTTGGATCATCTTTTAGAGAAAGAAAAATAAATTTGGAACCTAACACAAGTGGTTTTGTATTTTTCCAATAATTTTTGAATTACTGATCAATTTTCAAAGATTTGGGGCAATGACACCTATTTGTGACCATAGGTCTTCCAAAATCTGTCCACTTGCAACCTGAAAAGAGATATGTGGAAATCAAAGACAATGATTGGCTCTTGCAATAGAAGAATATTTTTTTCTTAATGCATTCAATTACTAAAGTGGTTCATTTAAGGATCACCCCATCTCCATTCTCCACCTTAAAATAGGGGCGGTTTGAAGAAAATGGGCACTTTTAGAACATACTACCTTAGTATAATTTTTCAATTAAAATTGAAATTTATGTGAATTTATGAAGTGGTATGCCTTAAAATTAAAAAATCATTCATAAAGTGGTCAAGAACATCCTATTAACAACCAATAACTACTCTCCTATGTATCCAATGGTACTTCAGTGTTCACCATTACAGGATTGATATGTTAGCCTTTGTTGACATTAATGCAATGATTTTTGTCAGAAAATGAATGGATTTGGATGATTTTGGGATAGGATTGGGGCCCAAAGTAGGATGATGGAATTAGGCAACAAATGGAAATGGGTTGGTCTACCTTAGGTAGGGATTTTATTTTTGCAATTTTGTAAGACAAAGTAGTACATGTACCTTGTCATCTTCATTGGAATAATGATGATATTTACATAGATAAATATGAAGATAAATGGATGAAATACCAATTATTTATGCAAACATAGTCACATTCATCCTAATCATCTTATTTGGAAAAAAAACTGAGTGAATGTTGGTGATTCAAAAAAGAATAATTTTTTATAAAACATTTCAAATACAACAACATTTTTTTTTAATGTCACAATTGAGCAAAAAATTGTCACAAATAAAATGCGTAGAGTTGGTAGATGTTATCAAACTTGATTTATTATGAAGAATAAAGTAAGGTATACACACTCATAATTAATATTAATTACAATTGACCATAGTTTACTATTATTAAACATATCTAGGTTTGATTGGACCTTATTGGCAATTAATCCCAACAAGACCAAGTGGTCGTTGAACAACCAATTGAAAATTTGGGTAGATTCTTAGAATGTCAATTTTCTATGGATGTTTTTAAAATTTTGACATCAAGTGTGGACAAGTGTCCCCTATGTAGGAATATAATTTTTTTCCAATTGGGTGCCTAGATCAAAAGTTAGGTTGCCCAAAAAAGTTTAGGCAATTTAGAAAATCTTTTGCTAAACTCTACATCTACCTCTAAAATTTAGCATGTGTATAATTCATACAATATAAGATGCAAATTTCTCTAAACAAACCATATGCAGTGCAAAATCTCACTCTAAAAGAAGTATACCCTGAAAAAGCGTAAGGCCTTTTGGGGTTCAAAAACATCATTGCTTTTGAAGTGTTATGGATCTAAATGTCACTAAGGTATAGAAATCTCAACCATACAATCTTGTAGTATATGTATTGTAGATGACGTGAATCAAATTTGGAATCATTTGGCCACATAGATTGCAAGATTATAATGTTTTAGTGTTGAAATAGGATGCTGAAATTTTCCTAGCAACACATTTGGAGGTGAAATGAAAAAATTTTAAACTATAAAGTGATTCAAAACTAGCATTCAAACACATTTGTAAGAAAAAATATCATTCAATTGACTCATTGTGTCTGCAAAACGGTTTTGAAATAGCAAAAAAAGTTGCAAAAAACACATCTAAGGCTGAACCTCCTACTAAAATGTTTTTGGGTCACTCATAACTTCTTGGATTGATATGAAATTTTAGTCACACAAAAAATACTAAAAGTGCAAACTTTTCCAATTTTTTTATATTGGAAACAAACATTGTATGAAGAAGAAACAAGCAGCCAAAGTTTGTTATAATCCAAAAATGTCACAATCTTAAACTTTGAATTGCTCCCAAACATTCAAAACAACTTGGATTGACATGAAAGTTTTACCACAATAACTAAACTACAAGGGAAACATAATCCAATAAATTTTGTTGAAAACAAATATTTGATGAAGGAAATACAAGCCCCCAAAGTTGCAACCATCAAATGCAGTTTGGTGAACTCAAATTGAACCTATGAACTTCAATTGTCTTACAAAAAATAAGTACATCTTGGATTAATCTGAAAATTTTACTACACAAATTAGAAGAAAGATTTCAAATTTTTCAATAAGTTATATTGAATTCAAACATTGGATGCAAAAGTTACAGCACTTTGAATTGGATTTGAAACTATGTGAGGATACTTTTGGTCCCCATGGGTGTTTAGGGGTTATAGCCTTTTGATTGTCTCTTGCAAGGTTTTAATTTTTTTTCTAACTGCAAACGCTATAATTTTGCAATTCTCAAGGTCAAAATTTCTGAGATTTTTTACTCATATTTTTTCCAATGTTAGACTGATATAAATTTGTATGGTTGAACTTCAATTTTTTTTTTTTAACTGACCTAAAAAGTGACAATTCTTGATAATTTATGTCAAAAATGTGCTCCAATGTAATAAAAAAATATTCCATTGCACTTCACTTTCAGAAACCCATATTGGAATGTTTGAAATCAGATAAGTAGACATTGTAGGTGATGTCTATGCATGTTAGCATAGATGTCTAAAAAATTGTGTTAAACTTGACAAGGCAAAAACATCCCAAATGGTGTCATGATGTTAGAAGTTTTTGAGCCAACCTCTACAAAAACATGTTTTTTGAGGGTGCTTAAATCTTACCATGTGGCTTCCACCTTAGCGCCAAGTAAGCACCAAACAAGCGAGGAGAGCCACATGGGAATTTTTTCATCCGACCATGATGTGGCACCTAATACGATGGCAAGAAAAGTGACGTGGTAACTAGCGAGGATGACATGGCATGCCTAGCTAGCACACTTTTGCGTCGTTTGAGAATTTTAATACTGTTTTTTGAAATGTCAACTTAGACATCCAAACCTTTTTTGAAATATCAATTTGTGCATATTGTACCTACAAGGTAGGATCGGTGGAAAATAATTACTTGAAAGAAGCAAAAAAGAAACAATAAGGGAAATTTTCAAGTTCAACAAGAATTGAAGAGAATTTATTATCTACCATTATGAGAATTTTTGATGACATAGTGAAGGAATTATTTCATTGATAGTGAAAATGAAGCATGGAGAGGACATTTTTATAATGAAATCCATTGTCTGTCATAAATCTTTAAAGGATATGGAATATGAATCTTGAAGATGAGAGCTTGACTGCTAGACATTGCGACGTTTATTTTAGACGTGTGGACAATGCTTGACAAATTTTACTATGAACAATATTATTGCTTTACATATTCTATATAGGTTGTTTTACTTCCTACCACCCTACTTGTATAAAGAGCTTCTCTTTTCATCTATGGTATACAACCATTCATTTTTCATTTACAAAGTATGCCACTTGGCTGCCTTTCTTTTATTTTTTACATTTGGTCACTGTTTTACCATAGCCTACAATAACTTTCACAAACTTTTTTGCAGTCAATATGGGTCTACTTGTTGATATGGTAGTACTATGTTTTTTGGGAGGTTGGAAGGTGTTGGTTGTTTTCTAATTATCTTTTATAGAAAAAGACGTATGTGGAATATTTAACCCCTAAAGGTCAGAGACTATGTTTTCACCAAAATCGCTCCAAAATTGCTATTTCTAGTACATGTATCAAATTTAAGAAAAAAAACATTTAAAAATAAATAAAACCATAGGATATTGTATTATTCTAGTTTGGAAAGTTGTGAAAAAAAAATTCAGAAATTTCCACCATGTGGATTGCAAGATAATAGCATTCGGATTGACAAAAAAACTTTTTTGGGCCCTGCGAAAATCCGGGCAGCTGCACTTCACAAGGTCAAATTTGTATGAAATAATGTCCAAAATTGTGGTTACTCTCAGGATTCATTCTTCAAGGCAAGTTGCCTATATTCTTGAAAAATTTCAGATCATTTGGAATTGTAAAACACTTAGGAAAAAAATAGTAAGTAGAAAGAGGTAGAGATTGTTCAAAACACTAAATTGTTAAGAATTGAAAAATGCCAATCCCAAAGGTAGTAATGTTCTAATAAACAATCTACACCCAATGTTTTTACTTTTTTTTTTTAAATATTGAAAATTGAGTTAAATAAAAGACTTCAAATTTTATCATAGATTAGAAATTCCATAATTATCGTCAAACTAAAACTCCTCATAACTTTCATCTCATTAATCAAAATGAAATGATTCAAAGCTTCCTAAATATATATAAATCTAAAGAACCAATTTTTAAAAACTTATTTTTAAAATAAAGTGATTTTTAAAGAATTTTTTTCAGCTGCCCCGCCTGCTCAAGCTGCCCGCTGACCAATGAAAATGACATATCATGCAATAACTTTTTAACCGCATAGTCTAAAGTTATGAAAATTGTTGGGCCTTAAAGCTACTCCTCAGGCACATCTTTTTTGAAAATTTCAAAGAAAAAAAAGAAAAAATTTGGTTGTAGTGAGCTGCCAATAATTGCTATGTTGTCAAAAAATGGTGTTTGGTCCTTTAGGGGTTAATGGAGATGTTGATATTGTTGAATGTTTTGTTTGATAGTTTCTATAGGGATTTGAAATGTATTATAAATTGTATTTATTGATGATGTGTATATTTTTCCTCTAGCACCTATAGTGAATACTATAATGGATTTTGAATTTCTTGTAGAAGAGGTTCATATTTATTAATTTTTATTTTGATGATGTAAGGAAAAAATGGTTATTATAGAAGGTAAATTCAAATAGTTGGATTTCATGGTGTTTATTTGGTGTGTTTGGAGGTGGGCTTTGGAAGGGAGTGGTTTTAATTTTGCAAGGTAGATATGAGCGAAGTTGAGTAGTACCATACAGTTGTAGTTGTTTTGAGTGTTGTATGTGCGTGGGTAGAGCTATAAAGGAACCATTTTTGCTTTGGAGGACTCTCATTGAATGTTTCATCATTCATTAGGGTGAGGCATTGGGAGGTTCTAAGGTAACTATAAAGGACAGTGTGCAAAGTCCACATGAATACCAAAATATGATATATTAATAATGATAGCGTATACAACAAGGACACACTTCTTACAGAAGGAGAAGACACCTTTCGAGTCAACTTAACAGTGTGACTCTATGTCTAGTGTAATGATTGGATCTACAGTCTGGTATTGCACTAATACGCCCCTTTTAGTTGTATAGTTGAATTAATTTATAAAGCTTGAACTTGAAGCCTTGAGATATTGCAAAAGTTTGAAGTTACTTAGGCTTTTAAGATTTAGAGGGAGAAGCACAACAAGTTACGCCCCTTTGCTACAAATTAGAGGAAGTTGTTGGGTCAAAGCCGTGGAGGCAAGCATGGTGCTTGACTTTGGAGAGTGACTTCATTAATATATCAGCCCACATAGTAATTGTGGGAGTAAACATAAGTTTGAGGATTTGTGATTGTACTTTCTATTGTAAGAAATGATAATATAGGTCAATATGTTTGGAACAATTGTAATACTACAGATTTTTGCTGAGAGCAATGCAAGATTATTTATCAAAGTGAAGAACACTTGGAAGTTGAAGAGGATATTGTAGCTAAGATATTATTGCTTGAAGCCATAATAATTCCTTAATGGTTGTAGTTGCTGCTATGTATTCAGCCTTGTTGGAAGAAAAAAAAATTGATTGTTTTATGCTCTACCAAGAAATAATGCATGAAGAATTAAGTTGAAAAATATAGCCAGAGGTAGAATGTTGTGAATTAGGATCACCAAAATAGTTGACATCACCCCATCCTATAATAGTATGAGAAGCAGAAAGGTCAAAGTGAGCACTATGATAAGAGACCAATGTACATTGTTCCTTTTAAATAATGTAGAAGTTGTTTAACACTAAGCTAATAAACTCAAGGGCGAATTGATCATGAATTGAGACATATGGTTGACTGAAAAAGCAAGGTTCCACCAAGTGCAGGTAACCAAGTATTGTAATGTTCCAAAAACTTGCTTATATAGCACATCTTTCATAGCAATGATTTCATCTTGAATGAGATCAACACTCTGGTTCTATGAATAGTGAATTCCATCTTCAAAAGATGTGTTGATTGAATTACATGTGGACATATTAAATTTTATTAAGATGTCCACAATATATTTGGATTGGGATAATATGAATGTCTTATTAAAGCAATCAAGACTAATCTGAATGCCAACTATATATTCTATCTTGTTATTGTTAGTTATAGAAAAACATTGAGAAAATAGGGCTTTGTTAATTGAAAGATATTGAAGAGCATTAAAGATTAATACTATATCATCAATACATAAGCCGAGTAATAGTATGAAAGAGTGATATCTTTTCAAATAGACATTAGGATTTGCAGTACATTTGAGGAATCCTTGAGTTAAGAGAAAAATATCAAATAGTTCATACCAAACATGTGGTGCTTGCTTAAGTCCATATAGAGATTTAGGAAGTTGACAAATTTTGTGTTCCGAACTCATTTGATATATCCTTCTGGCTAAGAAATAAAAATTTTCTCTTGTAAAATATCGTGTAGGAACATGGTTGTCACATCCATTTGATGGATGTAATAGTCATATAATGTAGCAAAAGCGAGTATAAGTTTTAAAAAACATCATTTTAGTAGTAGGACTTTTTTTTATAAAATTAAGGCTGGATTGCTGTGAAAAATCCCTGGCGACATATCAAGCTTTTTATTTGGCAAGAGAGTCATCAGTATTATACTTGCTCCAAAAAAGCCACTTGGTGCTAATAACTGAATGATGCGGTGGAGGATCCATAAGTTCCCAAGTTTTTTTAGCAATCAAAGAGTTATATTTGTTATCCATTGCAAGTTTCTAATTTTGAGCTTTATCATTGAAAAGAGCCTTGGTGACTATAATGGGCTCAAAATGTTGAGCTAGAAATCCAAATACATACAAATTGGTAGCATAAAATTTGAGTGTGAATTGCTGTCTTTTATTGGAGCGTTGGGAGGTCTGACATGGAAGAGCATGGCATGTTTGAATTTATCGAAGATGTGAGTGCTAGTGTGAGTTCAATAAAGTTGTGAAGTCAATGGTGGGTCTGGGTGTCAAGAAGTGGTGGGGAATTTGATGGCTATGGGATTGGTGGCATCTAAAGATTGGGCCTTGGCAACGGATAGATATTAGGCACTAGTGGCAAGTTGTCATTGGGTACTTGAGGTTGTAAATTCATAGTGGGAACAAAAACGGAAAGAGGATCATTGACAAAATAAAAGTCGACAACATTAGAGGCGAATTATGTAGGAACAATAATTGGAGATGAAATTGGTAGCAAGGATAATAATAATTCATCTTCAGAGAAGATGACATCCTTGCTATAAAAAAATTGTTTTGTATCAACATGATATAAACAATATACTTTTATGCCAAGTGGTTCACAATAGCTAATAAAGACACACTTAAGGCTTTGTTTGCTAACTTGGTACGCTTCTTGTTAGGAATTTGAGAGAAAGTTATATAGCCAAATACTTGGAGATGACTTGAATTTGGTTTAAGCCCGGTCCATAATTCAAAAGGAATAGTGTTGAATAAGGTTGAAGTATAAGAAATATTTTGGAGATAGCATGATGTATGAAGAGCTTTGGCCTAATAAAAAGCGTGGAGTTTAGCTGTGTGCAATATACTACAAGTTGATTCAACTAGGGTTCGATTATTTGTTGGTCTGATTTTCGACAAGAGCTTTATATTGGCAGAAAATGAGATAGTACAATAAAAAATTTATGTAAAAAATGTACATGTATGTATCGTGTATAGTCATTGATAAAGAGAAAAAAAAAAGAGCACCACCTAAAGATCGTGTCTTCATAGGACCGCATAAGTCAATGTGCACAAGGGCGAGAACTTCCGTGGCACGAGTAGCTGATTTAGTTGGATAAGGCAACGAGTGATGTTTACCAAAATGCATCCTTTGTACAGTACCCGGCAAGCACGAATCGTCTACTCCATTGTTGCCAGAAATTTCAACGTTTCACTTGAAACTGAAAATGACACCAAAGGTTCAAAACTATATGAAATTCCAAACCGTAAAATGAATGTGAAAGGTCATGAAGTCTAGTTTTATAACACAATGATATATTATGTTGAAGTAGTAAAATCATACAACAATAGAACATTGTGTCACGCACTATCTACCACCTAGTGCTACCACCTTTGGCATTAATTACGGCCTTCATTCGATAAGGCATGCTAGCAATAAGGGTTTGAAGGGTCTCTAAGGATGTGGTTTCCCATGCACGCTCAATGATTTCAACCAATTTATCCTTGTTGTTTGGCCTAGTCTCATTTTGCACAAGGTCTTTTAGAATCATCCACACATTCTCTATGGGATTCAAGTCTGGTGAGTTTGCAGGCCATGTAATCTTCTTGATCTTGTGCGCTTTTCGCCATTGATTTGGTAAGGTACTTCGATGCACCGGGGCACCATCTTCCATTAGCAGAAGACCGTGAGGATTATCATGCATAAAGTAAAAGCCGCTTAATCGACCTTCATACACAATGTCCACAAAATCAGCACTTGTTCGTCTATCAGCTGGAATAATGACTATGGGACACTTTTCATAACCTGTAAAAGCACCCCAAATCATGACGGATGTGCGGCCGGATTTGAAAGTAGGGGCTATGCAATCCCATGAATAACGTTCATATGGTTGCCGCCAAACTTTCACTTGTCGTGAATTTTTGCCTACTTCAAATGAAGATTCATCTGTCCATATCACATTCATCCAGTCTGATGATTCCCAAGCTTCGTACTTTTTGGCAAATGCTAATCTATCAGCCTTGTGCTTCTCACTAAGAAATGGTTTCTTTGCTGCAACACGATTGCTAAACCCCATACGTTTAATCTCTGTCCTCAATGTACGCATACAGACTTTCACACTCATCTTTTCAATGATGGATGCAAGTGGAATGCATCTATTATGTGTAAGAATGCGCCCCAACTCTCTTCTATCTCGCTCTGTTAATTTACGACGTTGATATACAACCGGACAATTCTTCACTGATCCAGAACTTTGAAATCTCTTTAAAACATACTCAATAGTTGAACGTGGTATGCCTAACTTAGCTGCAATACAACGTTGTGACATTCCTGATTGACTCATGCCAACTATAACACCTTTCTCTTCTATGCTCAAATGACGACCGCCCATGCTCACACACTAGTAGAAAATCGGGCCCGATCTGTTGTTTTGGTCGCGTTGATCATCAACAGATTTTTGTTCATGAACAAAAATCTGTTGATGATCAACGCGACCAAAACAACAGATCGGGCCCGATTTTCTACTAGTAACAAGATCCTGAACACAAAGAAAATATACCTCAAAATGAAATTTTAATGCTTTCATAGCAAACATCTACCAACAAAATTGTTTAGTTTGATCTCTCAATCCTTGCTCCCAAACAACACTACTGATATTCCAATCACTTTGCTTCCTTTAGAACCCTCACTGCACCTGCCGGACCCTCAATGCATGTCTCATTTGCACAAGTACAAGGCTTTACATGTCAAGAGACAAAGCTTTCAAAAGCCACAATCCATTGAACTATTCACCAAATCACACGCCCTCTCACAACTGTGTTCAAAGGTAAATTTTATTCACAACATCCCAAATTGAAAGATTGCAATGCTAAAATAGAATGCAAGTGAATTGAAAATTGCAAGAGCAGTAGCTCTTACCTCTGAACCTCCAAATTTTTTGACTACAAGCTTCCAAGTCCCTCTTTGTAACCAAATGCAAAACCTTCGGGCGAGCTATTTTGTGAGCCTTGGAGCGTGAGCCTGAGAGCCTAGGAGCCTGCAATTGCTAGCGTAAATTTTAGTGATTTTTAGGATGTGGACCTATTACCGTTGCTTAGAAATTTAGGATTTTTGTAGCTAGAGAACTTAAGAAAACATGTAAATTGACCTAAAATAGGATTAAGGGACTTCAAATTTTCTTTAGAAACCTTGTCCATACAACTTGTCTAATTTTTTTTCCTTTCTCTGTTGCAACTCAAACACCCCTAAAAAATCATGACCCCCTCTTGGCAGGAGAGGCCCCTTTGGATTTTTGAGATTTGAGTCTCCTCAAAAAAATTTAAATTTTTTTTCAGCTTTTCTTTTTCATAACTCCACCACCTCCAAAAACATCTTTTAGTAACAATTAACCCCCTTATAGAGTTTGGGATTTGAGACTTTCAAAACTTTTTTTTTGAAAAAAAAATTTCAATTTTTTTTTCAATTTTTTTTCTCTTTTTCAAATTTTTTACAACTTTATCACCCTCAAAAACCTCTCTTGTTATTGAGAAGACCTTTGGAGGTAGAGGAGCTTGGAACTCTAAGAAAAAAAAAAATTCAATTTTTCAATCTTTTTTTTCTTGTTTTTGCAACTTTGTCACCTCTAGAAACTCTTCTCGCTAACGAGAAGTCAGTTGGAGGGTCTAGGGTTCAGAACTCTATAATAAAAATAATAATACTAAAATTTAATTCAATTTAATTTGTTTTTTTTGCAACTTTGTCACCTATACAAGACTTGTCTCGTCACCGAGAGATCACTTAGGGGTGATGGAGTATTGGAGTCGCAAAAAAAAAAAAAAAAAATTTAATTTAATATAATTTTTTTATTTTTTATTTTTTTAAGATTCCTATTCCAAGTATTAGTTTCTTTATTGAGAAATACTCATGTTTTATAAATCTCACACTTTTTGAGATATAACAATGAGCTCATTTACATATGCTAGAATTAAAGACATATGGTGTGCCAAAAGCCTTAAATAAGCCCTATTTCACATAGGCTAAAGGTTTTTTGAAAAATGATGCAATGATATCTTGTCACACAAACAAAATCGAAAGATTTTAAAGCACTTTGTATTAGATCCTCAATGTGCAATTAATCCTTATTCCATAGAATGGTTCATTTTATGCTACAGGCTGTAACCAAAAATCGGTGACTCTACATTTATGACTTGGGTCAAAAAGCATAAGTGCTTTGAAATTAAACCAGAAAGCATGGTTCCCTTACACACGAGCAAATAAAACCAGAACTTATGGTTCCTTCACACAGGGCCAAAGACTTGGTTAACTGTTTTACTAAAGACTGATTAAGACAATCAGGCCTATGGTCAAGATATGACGTGAAGCAAGGCATTTAGCATTAAATCCTACCATCAAAACTACGCACAGGGATACCAATTTGGGTCCCGACACACTGCAACAGTCTGGCTCAGCTGGCCGAAATTAAAAGGCAGCCTAGCTCAACTGGCCGAAATTAAAAGGCAGCCTGGATCTGCTGGCCGAAATTGAAAGGCAGCCTGGGTCTGCTGGCCGAAATTAAAAGGCAGAGTATCATCCGAGATGACAGAACGAATGGGATTTTTTAATATAAAACACCGTTGAAGCTGACAGATTAACAACCTGTCCCTGCATTTACGAAACAAGCTGGTGGTTAGTGGAACACAAGGAGTGATCAGCTTTCTGTTACCTTCGGGGTACATTGAGCAGTCCAGTTACTTTTTTTGAGAGTTAAGCTACAGTTTAGCTGGCCTGTGCTATTTTTTGGACACACTGTTCAAACTGCTTGTTCATAATAGTGTTTTGAGGATTACTAGTGACATCATGTCGTCATCTCAAGCATCTCAAAATGCCACCAACAATCAGGTTTAGAGGAGTTTTCTCAAAGAGATTTTTTCATACATTTGTAATTTTTTGTTTATTATGTTTATTTTGCCCCTTGCGAAAGCAATAACACGCGTTGTGGTCTGTAGACACCCGTTGCACCTCACTAACTTGACATTGGCTTGTTTTTGTTCTTGGGATGGGCACAGGTGAGGGCCACAACCTCTTGGAGCAAGTATTCGTTTTGGCAAAAAAATACATCTTGTGGAAAATTTCTTGATGTCTTGAGTTCTAAGTACCTTGGATAGGATTTAGACATTTTTTTGAGCTTAGCTATGGGATTACCTTGTTAAAACCATATATTTTGTATGATGTGACAACTAGAAGTAATGACTATATATCTTGGACAAAAAATAAGATTTTAAGTTGTATATGTTTACCATCTCCTAGGTTTACATAACTTGCAAAAATAGGATAATAGTTCATTCTATTGAGCATATCCCTAGGTTTGAAAAAAATAGGGTATTATTTTATACTCCTAGTTTTAAATGGAAAAATGGAATTTTGTTTTATCCTTATTTCCTCTACTATTACATGTCTAAAAAAAGATGTGATTTACCATATATCTTCCCTCTGAGTTTCTTTAAATTCTTAGAGTTGTCTCTTATGACAAAGAACTATGAGACAAATACATATACAAGCTTACTATCCAAACACAAATTTAGCACAGTTCCACCAAGATATTAACTTACAAGTCTGTAGATAGAACACTGAAATGGAAACTAAGCAATAGGAAATAGATAGAATCATGCCTGAAGAGGATGTTCCAGATAAAAGTTCTTTTTTTTTGTGACTCTGTCGTGGCCAGGAACCCTTCTTGATACCGAGAGCCCCTTTGTTGGGATATGAGTTTGGAATTTCGAAACTCTTTTTTTCAAAAAAATTCAAGTTTTTTTTTCAAATTTTTTTTTTCAAAATTTCTCTTCGGAGGGAATTGAGAGACCTTTTAGAGAGACCAAGTTTTCAATTTTATTTTTTAATTCAATTTTATTTTTCAATTTTTTATTTTATTTATTTTTGGTGTGTATGTATGTCACACCTTTTATCGTTGAGAAGTTTTTCGGAGGGGACTAGAGGTTGCAACATTCTAAAAATTTGTACATGCCGTGGAGGTGGTGTTTATTGCATGAACCCTCTATCACTTGTTCAAAATATTTGTTTTCTTTTGGATCCCTTCAAGAGCTTGAATTTGAGCAAATAATTTCATGATGAAAAAAAATGGAGCTAGAGGTCAATTGAAATTTTCATTCACCAACATGCTGACCATGCTTCCACGGTCATGGGTCCACGGTCATAGGTCCATCATCATAGAGATGAAGTTTTATAGTAAATAGAATTTTTTTTAAATGACTCAGCTTTTTCTTCATTTTGCGTAAAAGTTCAAATTTTTTTTCAATAAATGCTCTGGGCTCACAAGGTGTACGCTCATAGCTCTTAAGCTTATGCTTTTAGGCTCACAAACTAGCGTTGTTGCAAAACCTTCAATTGATATGAACCTCCAACTTCTCCCACAACAAAATGTGCGTTCCTTAAGTCCATCTGTAAGCTTCATTTATACAAAATTTGAGCTTAATTGGAGCAAATCTGTGACCTCCATGTCCATTGATGTATTTAGAAGTTTTGAAGAGGCATTGCCACTTCAATGACACATGTTCATTTTTTTTTGATGTTTTTGATATTTTTATCCTATCTACTCTATTGCTTCATGACACTTGTAATTAGACTACTAGTTCTATCTAATGTGACTAATTAGAACTTCTAGATTGAAAAGGTGACAAAGCATGAACCATTCAAAGTAGCCGTAGTGCCAGTTCATTTCCACCGAGCTCTGCTTGGTGGACGATTCGTGCTTGCCGGAGACTGTACATTGGGAGATTGGATTTGAGAGGAGGTAACCTAATAACAATGTCTTGAGTGTTCATTGTATGCAACACTACAAGAAAAAGGGGTGTTTTAAGTAGTGTCCTAGACATCACGTCTTTTAAGTAACGTCTTTTAAATAAGTTTTAAAGTAAAATTTTACTAAAAAGATTGTATTTTTAGTAAAATTTTACTTAAAAACTTATTTAAAAGACGTTACTTAAAAGACGTGATGTCTAGGACACTACTTAAAACACCCCTTTCTCTTGTAGTGCAAATATTATATATTCAAGCGTCAGAGTTGATGATGCCATTCAGGGTACTTAAATTTGATAGGGAAGGTGTGGTTGCTATATAACTAAAGGTGGAGTTTTCAATACCAATGCCGAAAGAATCTTAGCTTTTGAAATGAAGATTTTCATTGTTTTTTTGGAAATAGGCGATTTAGATGTGATAATCATTAATCATGCTTGAAGATGACAATAGTGTTGCCAGTTGAAGTAAGTTGAGCCATTGAGATGAGATTCTTAGCTAAGCCAGGTACAAATAAAATATCTTTTATAAAAAGATTTTTGCCATTGGAGAGGCGAAGTAAGTTTGAACCAAAGGTAGTTGCTCTATAGGAGCTATTATCATTTAAAAGAATGGTGCAAGGTGTGTCAAGCTCTTGATAATCACAAAACAAGGATATGAGTGCAGTCATGTGTTGATTAGCACCAGAGTTAAGGTACCAAGAAGACAATATAGTAGATGATGCTTCAATAGCACTAAAAAGTATATGTGGTTCATCAATTGTGTAATTATTTATATGAGTGTGCGATTTTTCTTATTGAAGATCCCATTTCTTCTTTCGACAATCGCGTACTTTATGGCCAGGGATATTGCAATAACGACAGATAATGGGATCTGATGTAGAACTTGAAGTTGCTGTGGAAAAGGTCGAAAGTTTGGTTTAGATGATTTGAATTTTTAACTACGCATGTGGATATTGTTAGAGGAGTGCTTGATAAATTTGTCTTTCATATAAATGCACTAATTTTAGTTGCACTTGTCTTGGAAAGATTAATAGAATTTTGTTGAAGAATGTTGTACAGTAAAGTTGTGAACGTGAGATTTGAAATACCACCTTGCATGGTTACAAAGGCGTTCTAGGAATCTAGTAAAGCACCTAGCAACAAATTAACTTGCTGATGATTTGAAAAAGTGAAACCGGCAATTTCAACTTCATAAAGAAGCATTTGTTGTGATTTCAAGAAGATCATAGTATCGTCAAAATTGAACAAGGTTAAGCAACAAAGTTGCTTATGTAGGTTCACCTGTGATGCCTTGTTTGATTTCTCGTAAAGTTGCTTCAAATGATCCCAAACCTACTTAGAGGTTGGAAGGGATCGTAAAGTTATAAGCTGCTTTTCATTGCAATATAGCAAAAGTTTTGAATGTGCTTTGGAATCTCGTAGCTTCTAGGATGCGAGGCCTGCTACGTTACTTTTAGCAAGGGCGGCATCACTTACATTGATGACTCTCCATAGTTTAGAACGTACATGAAATAATTGAAGTTTAATGCTCCAAGATGCATAGTTGTCTGCTGTCAAAGGTGGAATTATATAAGATCGGTTTGTCGAACTCAAACAAGACAAAGCCATAATACCGGATTAGTACTTAAAGTTTTTGATAAAGATATGAAGGCACTACTGCAAAAGAATCTTCTTCAAAAAATTGAGAATTAATCTCATCAAATTGACCAAAGTAAGCTATTGAATTAATATAACTTACAAGTGCGTTGGAAATTCAATTCAATTGATTTTGAATTACACAGGTTGTTTATCTTCTTCAAATTCTTGAGTTGCTGGTTCAATTGGTTTAAGACTAGGATTAAACAGTCCATTTATAAATCATAATTGATTTTTGACCTCAAATCTTTCTTTGTCCACAATAAATAAATTGAACACATCTTTGCTAGAAAACTCCACTTGAAGAGTCGAAGCGAAGCACATGTTGCAATTTAATTTATATTGAACCTCGCTACATTGAACCAGGCTCACTTTGATACCATGTGAAGAACAGTGTGCAAAATACACATGAATACAAAAATATGATATATTAATAATGATAATATATATAACAAAGATAACCTTCTTATAGAAAGAGAAGATACTATTTGCATTAACATAACAGTGTGACTCTATGTCTAGTATAACGACTGGATCTACAATCTGGTACTGATTTACTGCACTAACAATAATTATATCTAAAATTGCAAAAGCAAAAAATTAAGCATAGTTGCCATTATTTAATTAAAAACCTTTGTTGGAAGCCAAAAAAAGATTTTAGACTCTCTAAAAATGCATTTTTTGGATACCATATGAATAAAGTACAAATTTTCAAAGTATTAAAAATAGGATTTAGGATAAAGAATCATAGATTCTTGTGAATAATGAAAGTATATTTTACGCAAGAAGCTAGCTTGTGCAATTTTAGGAAGCGTGTGATTTAAGGTGTAGGTACTTTATTGTATATAAATAATTTACAAGTTTCTTAGACTACTTTGTTGTAACATTGTAAGCATAGGAGTTCAATATGTGGTTTAGTGTATGATAGTATGACATGTAACCATGTGTTAGTATGTTAAAGAGTGCATATAGATCATAGTTTTGAAGGGAATTATAATGGCCAAAAAACAAGTTTGTGGGTGTTGCCCATGTATCATCCATATCTGAATTTTAATTAGTGTGTAATATTTGCATTAGAAATAGTGGAGTTTGTCTATAATTTGTTGGACAATTTATTAAGTATGTTGTGGTTATCTATCCATTTACTAATGCTTGAAAATTGTTTTGCTATTAGGATAGTATCATCTAGTTCATTATGTGCCAAATATGATTTGAGAAATCAAATTAGTCATTTATATAGTATTTGTTCTAGTAAAAACCATATGCTTTTGTAAACTAGATTTTGTTTTTTCACAAAAAACAGGAAACAATAGTATAGGGATTCTTTGGAAAAATGTTTAATCAGTCTAGCATTTTGTGACTAAAGTCATTTCAAATAGATTTTTGTTTAAAAGTTTTCAACAATATTATACCACTCTTATTTCCAAATACGTGAAATTTGAATTGTCAGTCTATTACCAATGTATGAGAAATAATGTATGAAGTCTCAATCTTGTCTAGTGTTTTAAAAGAAGGTTAAAATTATGGTCAAAAGTCTAGGTTTGGTCAAATCGTCTTATACAATGGATGTTCTAGGACCTAATCATATATACAAGATAATACTTTGAAAATAGTACAAATAATTCATTTATTATTCTTTTTAGGTGTTTGGTCAATTGGTCCAGTAGGTGCTCGCCATGAACAAAACTAAATGCAAAATGCCTACGTCTGTCGATACTACGTCAAATTGTCCTAGTTAATGCAAAGTATATTGAGTTTAGGTTTCATATCCAAATTTTATCTTTCTCCTTTTACTTTTTTCTAACACTTTGAGGTCAAATTGTCAAATGGTCAAATTGTCCATATCTCACAAACATTGTTAATTCAAACACAAACATTATAACAAATTACCATTTGGACCAGATTTAAAGAAACATAAAACCAAGACATTAAAATAATTTACAAATCATCCAAACTTGGAGAACCTAAGACCAATCACTTTGAGGTTTTTAAAATAATAATAATATAAAGACCTTAAACCGTGGTCTGAGAACCTAAAACCATGCAATTGGACCTATCACCATGATCCGGATCCTAAGACCGTGCAAATCAGCCCAAAACTATGGTAGTAAGCCTACAACCAAGTAATAACCTTCAGTTAAAACCACCAAAACAGCCCTAAAACCATGCAATTGGCTTCTGTGGGTGTGCAGTGGACCAAAAATCGTGGATCTAGTCTTATGATTGTGGAAACATGCCCTATGATTGCCGCCAAACCCTAATTGGGCTTCGCAAGCTCCTCCGTAGCTTGCAGAAGTATCCCGCACATACAACACCCAGTAGTGCCTGTTGCTGGGGATGAGAAGTTGCCAAAAACAGGTGGCGAGCTGGGAGGCGCTATTTTTTTGAATTTTACGAGGTAGCAGCGGCACAGCAATGGCCCCGAAGGTTGCACCACACAAGAGGCTTTCCAGAGCCTGAGTGCCATGCTTCTAAGACGTGGTAACTCCTTTTTTCTTTTCTTTTCTTTTAAAACTAAGGACAAAGGCAATTAGTGGTGGTGGTTTAGGTGAGTCCAATAATTCAAGGCCTTCAATAATGCTAGTGGTTTAGGTAAGTCTTAATGGAACGCTCAATAATTCTAAAGTCTTACAATAATGCTAGCAGTTTAGATAAGTATTAATGGCTGTGCTTAATAATTCGGAATTTGTTGACTAATGACCGAGTTTAGGTGGGAATTTATGGCCATGACTAATAATTTCTCTAATAATGCATGTGTCATTAACCTTTATCCCTTGTCATTGTCACAAATAATATTAATTTTTATTTTAAATTATTCTACAAACTAATAATAAGGATATTTAATAATGGTTGTTTTCACACCACCTTGGAGGCTTTTTGAATCTCTATGGAAAGGCTAAATACGGGAGAACCTTATTTGTTTTTCAAGCGATTTCTCTAGTAGTTTGTGTATGCAGTAAACCATGGCACTGGATGAGGATGAAACAAATTTACTTCTTCTAGCTTTCTTTTTCATTTTTCTGGCGACTGTACCTTGGCGAAGGTGACTTCCGCCATCGGTAGATCTTCTAGAATTGTCTGCAGGTGCAACAATGTTGCCGTTCATAGTGGTTGCGGCATGGCTCCAATGCTTTGATGGACGTTTTTGGTGGGTTGAGCCTCGTCAATATGTGTACCACGATGTCGTAGAAGATGATGTTTGGCATATGTCCCATGATATGCTCGATAAAAAATATTTAGATACATTTCGGATGCCATTTTTGGTGTTTGAACAATTGGTGCTAGAGTTGACCCCGTTTTTACAATCTCGTGCGCCTTATTTTGTTCGGGCCCCCATACTAGTTTGCAAATAGGTGAAATTGGTAATTTATTGATTAGCTTGTGGTCATTCATGTGAAAAGATGAATGACTTGTATGGATGTATTGCATCTATAATTTGTAAGTATATGGATAGAGTTTGTAGAGTCCTCAGTAGTCAAAACCAAGGTCTTTCTACCACATACATTCACACACTGACTGGGGAGAGACTGTATGACATCATAGAGAGATTCAGCAATTCTACGAGATTGCCAAACATTTGTAGAGCCATAGATGGGACCCACATTCCTCTTTCTCGACGCCCAAGTAGCCACATCACACCCGTGGCTGCAGATTTCTTCAATAGAAAGAAGTTTTATAAGGTTGTGTTGTAGGGGGTTTGTGATATGGACAAAATCTTCTGGAATGTTTGTGCAGGGCAACCAAGTAGGGTCCACGATGCAGGGCAATTCCATTGGTCCTCTTTGTATGAAGATTTGCATCTACGACGGATTTTATCAAATCCTACTATTATGGTCAGAGGTGTACAAGTACAACCATACTTGATTGGAGATATGGCATATCCAAGCCGCCCTTATCTTTTGAAAAATTACAAGCCAGCAAACCCGGCATTTTGTGATCAGAAGAGGTTCGATGCTTCTATAAATTCAGGCAGGGTTGTCATCGAGCATGCATATGGCGCTCTAAGAAATTGATGGAGGATTCTGAAGAGCTTCGGTGGCAACGTTGACAAGTGCGGGACTGTCACGATTGCTTGCTGCGTGCTATATAACTATTGCGAGCTGCATGGTGAAAGACTTCCTGCACCAAAGATTCTTGGGCAAGTAGCAAACCCATATGTTGGCCGATACCGTGGAGCACAACGTTTGCCAAATGATGGAGATGGCGCAAAACTTGCTAGGGAATGTATGCGTAGGGCTTTATACGGAGCTTGGTTAGCAAGCAACCCTAGTATGTAGGTATTTTTTTATGTTCATAGTATTTCCGTAGTTTTTTGCTTCAGTTCATTGTTCTTCTTTTGTTTTATATGATTTTACAATTCCCTATGATTGTACTATTCTTTCATGTTATGGAGTACATATATGTCATTGCTTTGATGGTTTCTGTCTTTCTCATTGATTATGACTTTTGACAATTTTTAGTTCATTCAATTTTGAGAAAATTATTTCAGTCCTACAATTCATTGGATTCAACCTTATGTATATTAAGGTCTGCAAACTAGGCATGTTAGAAATCACATAGAAAAAAATAGCACAGTTGAATCACTAGTGGATTGAAAGATTATAATGTTTAATCATGAGGGTGTTATAACTATGAAAGTAAAATAAAGTATTTCAATTTTTTTTTTGCATAGTACATATGAAGCATTGGTCACCAAAGAAATATGGGTTTAAAAAGCCTCACTTCCATAATTTCAATGAAATTTAGGCTTATCAAAATATACTCTACATTTTGTTAAAATTATTTCATAAATTGATTTTCTTTTAAACATCTAGTGTACATCAGGCTCGTTTCTATAAGCCCCAAGTCCTATGGAAAGTAAAGAGTGTTGTGGACATCCTTCGACAAAGTCTTCATTACTGATATGATAATCAATCATTTTCAAAATCGGATTTTTCACAGTTATATATATATATATATATATATATATATATTATAAACTTGTATTTTGTAATGTGTGAAGTAAAAAATGAGGAAGTAAAAAGCCTAAGGTGAGATTTCTATCAATAATTTTACCATCAATAAACATCCATAATCCATGTGATGAAACATGTGATGGATGTATAAAAGAAATTTATACAACAACAATTTCAGTGACACTTATAAATGAATTGTTGAAATGAGAAATGTAATGTTAGTTATAAATAAACATGTACACTATGGAATAGAAAGAAATACAAAGAATTGCAACAAATATATCTATATTTATATCTATATCTATATATCTATATATCTATATCTATATATCTATATATCTATATCTATATATCTATATATCTATATCTATATATCTATATCTATATATCTATATCTATATATCTATATCTATATATCTATATCTATATATCTATATCTATATATCTATATCTATATATCTATATCTATATATCTATATCTATATATCTATATCTATATATCTATATCTATATATCTATATCTATATATCTATATCTATATATCTATATCTATATATCTATATCTATATATCTATATCTATATATCTATATCTATATATATTTTATTGCATATTTAGAAGTCCATATAATTCTTTTACTCTTGTACATGATCCTTTCCTGCCCTCTGACTACAAATGACATCTGCAAATAAAGCAACTACACACTCCTGAGAAGCTTGTGTTGCCTGTAAAACATCTAATTCAAACTTCTTGTTGTCTCTCTGAAGCTGAATCACAGTCTCCATCTTTATTTGCTCAATACGAGCTAACGATTGGTAAAGCGGTCCAATGCACTCGTCATCTCAATGTTGAGCTTTCGACGTTTCATGGGTGCTCCTCGAACTCCTGGTAAATTATCGGTATGAATTGCTGCATTGTTGACGTCAACTTCCTCTTGGGTAGGCTCAGTGCCCATAACAAGTGCCCCTTGATCATTTGCGCCAGGAACGCCATTGGCTTTTGCCGTCTCACTCAACATGGCATCCATAGCATTATACCATGTCCACCTAGCAAGCTCAGAGTTGTCCCCAAAGACGTTGTACATCTTCTTGTGACGGTAGTAATGTTGTCGCATTTTGGTCCACTTGTCCTTTAGATGCACCCCTTGACGACTTGCCTCCAATGAAAACTGAACAACCAAACGTGTACGCACTGTAGCCCAATCTTTGGCCCGGAAAGACTGCTGCCCCAACTCTACAATGTACTCCCTCAACATGTCCAATAAGTATTGTGTCTTGGCATTACTCCATTCACGATGTGTGAAAATTGGAGCACTTGTGGGTAATGTCGAGGATGGAGTGGCGATAGCATTTGGCGGCACCTCCGTTGGAGTGTCTATAGATTCATCAGGACTGTCCTCCTCAAACTCCCCCTCTGACAAATCTTCCTCATTTTCCTCATTCTCAAGTATCATGTTTGCCAAGAAGCCCGGGTTGGTCATCCAAATCCTCAAGAAAAAGTTCAACTAAAAATTCAAAACTAGTACTAAACTACACTCCCAAGCTGCCCTAACCCTTAGTGTCCTCCGTGAAGCCTTGCAGTCCCTGGAGTCAGGGTTGTCACCGTCACGTCATGTTTGGACGGACATGACGCTGACGAAACGTCAGGATCCAATCCCAGCCTCCGTCCGTATCCAAAATTTTTTTTTTTTTTTTTTTGGACGGTCCGTTCGTCCTGTCGACGACTGGTCCGTCCTGTTGATGGTCGGTTGGTCCAAGTCGACGGACACGCCGTCCTAGGAATTCTTTTTTTTGATCCTGACGCGATCCCGATGCGTCTGGACACATCCGAACCGTCGTTAACGGACATCTCGATGTGAAAAGCCAACGTCACGTCAGGATGGACAACCCTGCCTGGAGTGAGTCTCTAGGGTCTCCGGCGTCCCTGTTTTGTAGTCCCGAAGTCACTAGGAGGGGTGAATCCCGCACGTGAACAGTGTTGCATAGTAGCGCTTTCTTTACCTTCTTCCCTTGGCATCGGCGTAGCTTGCTGCAGCTGTGATATTCCAGGAGCTTTGCAAGCAGTTGATTGTTGGGGCATCTGCGAACGATTTTCATCCTCCGAAGCTGCTCCAGACGGCTCCGAAGTTGCATGTGCGAGAGACTAGAGACTACCGTGACTCTTCCCGATTCAAATTTTTTATCATTTTGGTCTAATTTCATTGAATTTTCACAAGGTGTTTCATTCGCAGAGATGAGATCAAGCAACTCTATAACCTCAACATCAATTTTGATTGATTGCCAAGAATTTTGACACAATTTAGGAGCAGTTGCTGCGCCTACTTCCCCAAGTGCAAAATTTGGGCAATTCTTCCAAATGCTTATTGAAATTCTTCAAGGTATCTCGATCACACAACAAAATTGATCATTTTTGATCTCTCAACGATTGGATTCAAATAATAAATTGAGATTTTGGATGTTCCGGTGGAGAAGCCAGGCAACAATTTAGCCAATTCAGGTTCCGATTTATAAATTTTGAAATTGAGCGGTTCGCATCGTGCTCATTGAATTTGTACAAAGAATCTCAAACACACAATGGGTTCAAACAATTATGCATAGTGAATTGCACTGATCAGGGTGCAAACTAGGATTAAAAAAAAATTCTTCTTCTTCACTACTCTCGATTAGAACGTCAACGCTTCTTGGATTTGACTTCACCAATTTGGTTCCTTTGCCACCAAATTAGCCTCTCTCTCCAATCTCGTAATCGTGCACAATCATTTGCCTTGGATCAGTCAAAAACCACCATTCTTCTCAATCAATCTACCCAAGGATTTCTCAAAATTTTGCATCTTGTTGGGGTGTTCGGATTGTGCCGAAGCTCCTTCCCCAATCAAAATTTAAAAAGAATTTTCTTCTTCTTTTGCTGCATCCTGCACCAACTGCTCCTTTGTTGTTTCTGATTGTTTCTTCCCAAATCAAGTTCAATTTGTTGTGCCTTTGGATTCTCCAGTATCAGAACTCGATCATGTGTTTGCTGTCACTGGATCTCACCAAATTTTTTATTCAAATCTCTTTCTTCACAATTCCCACAATTTTGTGCAAAACACACCAAATACACAGACAATAATCCAAAAACTCTAATCAAGGAATCAAACACACTTATAAAGTAAGTAATCGTAAATTTGGGAAGAACTTACAAATGAGTTGTTGGAACTTCATATAAAATAATTTAAAAAAATCAAAATTTATAAGGAGGATGGTGGCCAGTCACACACCCTTTTAAAAAGGTGTGACTTGCATTCAAAAAACAACAAATCACACAAGATTGGATGAATGTAAATATGATGGACTTACGCTCTCATAATTGTGGTGCCAATTGAATTAGAAGATCAAGATTTTAAGCGATTGAAACAACATGAAGCAAAATCGATTTGGAAACTACTAGAGATACATCTTGAATTCCTATATGAACACTGCCAAATGACATGTTGCTTATTTTCTAATATTTGCACTTAGAATTCAATTTCTACTTGCCAACTAGTTGTCTTTGACACGGGCTTTAACAATTTAAAAATCCAAATTGGCAATGTCAAAAGTTATTATAAATCCCTTAACATCTACACAACCACTAATGTATTGTCTAATGTTACAAATTATTGTGATGCTTTTTTTATTTCAATATTCTCACCAAAGCTAACAATTCAACAATCAATACAAGGATTCAAACATTAGAGCATTCCCTATGGTCTTTCAAATGATTGCTTGCAACACTAATTTGAAGGTTTAATATGCAAAAAATTAGATTAAAACCTTAGAGCATTCCATATGGTCCTTCGAATGGCTGCTTGGAGTGCTAACTTGAAGATCTAGTAGTTTTTTGCAACAAATTAGATCCCCTTCTCCTTGCTAACAAGTGCACTACTAACTTGGGCCCGCTAACTTTTGATGACTACTATGCTATGTGGGCTCTCTCTGGCAAGCCTTCAAAAGGAAAAGACAAGGCAAAATATTTTTATGACTACATGTTGATTATCTTTTGCTATATAATTGGCCCTCCTCCTTTTGTCCATCTCTGTTTTGTAGAATGAGGTGTGTTGATGTTTGAGTTGCATTGTTCTCATGCATGCCTCCAACGCCAATCAATTTGGAAGGCCACTTTTCGTAAGTTTGGAGGACCAGAATTTGAAGGGCCGTAGGGGATGCTCATAATCTACCGCACTTCACAAATTTTGCAAGTCAACATGCTGAAGCGAACTGCCCGGACCGCCGGGGCTGCGGAGGCTGCATGCCGCAGTTTGGGACACAGCTATCGTAACTGCACGGCAAACTGGGAGTGGCGCGCGGTTTGAAAGACTCGGGACGCGGCGGACGGACGAATTCGTGCGTGTGGAATGGATGAATGAGAATGCGTCTTTTTCATCGACTGGATTTAGTCCAGTTGGCTCCTCCTGTGGTCCAGGTGGAAGCCAGCAAACCAGGTTGGAAGCAGGGGTCCACTTGTCCCTTTGCCTGTGGCCCTCAGCTCATGCTTCTTCCACAGTTGCCATGATAAGCTTACGTAACTCAGCTTTGCAGGGAAGCTTTCTAAGCAGCCTTCAGTTCCCAGCCACTTCTTTTCGTCTCTTTTTCGTTCTTTTTCACATGAAAATTTGAAGTTCAACACCGGTACATGCACTCGTCGTTGAGGAATGAGTGGGACTGCGAGCCGCGTGACATAATATGCAACAGGGGTCGAAGTCTGTCTGCCACACTACAATTTATGTTGCTGTTGTGGAGTGTTGAAAATTCAATAAATTATGAGGATTGACTACAATACTATGAAGAATTCCAAATGAAAGCGCTCCACCGTGCAAACAAACGATAAACATTACACCGTCAGGGCCTCAAGTGGAATAAGATACAAGCAATTGAAGACAGTCACATTTATTAAACGAGGGTGAAGTGTGAGGTGTTAGTGTGCCATATCTTGTACAGTTCCTGAAAATCTTTCCGTCCATGTGGAAGGTGACAACTACACACGTACACGCAGTCAGCAGTCTTGTCGATGGTAAACTGAAATCTGGGAAATCAAAGTTGCAAATACCTTGATTGTGAGCGGTTTCTACTGAACGGAGAAAGCTTTTTGTGGATCTCGTTGTTAGTTAGAAAGAGATTGCAAATTCCCTTTGGAATACATTTTTTTAACTCGTAATGAAGTAACTAAGAACGTTTAAAGTGCTGAAATTAGGAGTACTTACATCGACCCTACACTTTCATATGTAGAGAATGTCCATTTCAGATAAGTGTCTAGATGGAACTACTAGGTGCAATGTGATCATACGCCGAAGTGAAATTTCATGTTCACATGGGATATTGATGATATTTAGAGATGATTGCAGTGCCTACTCATTTGGGATATAGTTGATAATTTTTGCAACTCAATTGAGGTTCTGGAATTTGTGTTCTCCTATACTTCACATTATACAGATGCTGTGAGCAATATCTGGCATGTCAAGGTTTTCTGATCCTCACATGAATGGACTCCAGATATTTATTGCAAACTTAATCTGGATTTGCACTTGTGTGAGCATCTCATGTCAATTTACAGTTATTTATTCTCGTGTGCGAAGGTGTCACAGATATTTTCACATGACTGACAATCACTTCTCCTACTTAAAATTCGGATTAATTGGCACTATTGTGGGCGAATCTTCTGGTTAGGGTACTACCTGCATGTCACTGTTACAAGTAGGAATAAAAAAACAGCTTAAAGTCGGTTAAGTTCATTGGGCTGCCTTTGCACTCCCCAAGGAAATGGTTTGGTACAACATAAGCATAAAACTTGATCTAACAATCCTCCCTAAAGTGGTACACTATACTCAAAACATGTATTAACGATGTGAACCTCACATCACATGAGTACCATATCTCCACTGGGAAAGCAAACCCTCACGTGATCAAGTAGCAACATGAAACCAGAACTGGTGCAAACGGATTGGATTAAACTCATGTGTCAATTTGATAGTTAGGAGCTCAATCAGAATGGTGCAAATTCTTTATAAGAGTGTCTCGTATCTCAAAATGCTAACTAAAAAACTTCCAGGCCCTAAATGTGAAATGCGGGGAATCATTAGCTGCAAATAAAAATGTGAACTAATACTACCAATCTGTTCATAATAGAGTGAATGCCACAATCAGGCAAGTAGCCATAGTCATTGCAAACAGCCTCCATGGTTGCGCGAGTCTTGATGGGACACCCTGCAAAACCACAAAAATGAGCACCGTTTCATGAGCACGAATAACGGAATTCAACAACATACTAACGGAAGGAAAGGTCAGCAAGAATTGAAGGACCAAGCACTGGCCAACCCAATTGATCATAATGGGAAAAATGCAATTCAGATGGATCAATTTATCACATCTCGAGAATCAATGAAAACCTTTGCATGAATTGATCAGAAAGTAAATAAAATTGAATAATTCACCTGCACTATTCTATCTGCTAAAACCCTGGTTAATGGTGGATTCTGGAAGCGAATCATATTAAGACGTACCGTGTTAGTAGCCGGAGATGAATCCGGTTCGCTGGATAACGGAACGTCCGACTCAGGAGCGAACGCCGTGGGGGCTGGTGGGGACGATACTGGAGCATAAGTGTAGGGTGCTGGTACAGGTGAATCTGCAGGGGATGGCACTGCAAAGCACAATCCCAGGTAAACTCATTAGGTACGTGCAACATATAGGGTACTAATTAAGACTACTACACCGTCTCCTGAACTGGGCCCTGTTTGAAAATACAAACTCATCCCTTCGAGCGCTCATTCAGCTGGTCAACCTTCAACTAGCAAGTACATGGTGTACGCATGACTCGGCTGAATGTCAACAGTGATCTCAGAATCAAAATGGGGTCTCCTACTGTCACTTATGCTGGTCTCAACCTCCCACTTAAGAAAAGCGCAAGAATCAGACCGAACCACAAGATTTCCGTCTACCAAATGCATAGAGCTGTGAAGCGATCTCTCCTCTGCTCTGTGCATCTTCCCCAATACCAGACCCACACATGGGTCTATGCTCGAGATCTGGGCTCTTGAAATAAACGCAAGATCTGTGCTCTTGCACCTTAAACATCCATTTAAGGTCACATACTCATAACAGTGCCCTACAGTAAACTATCAACACAGATCCTCACCGGAGCCCATGTCAATAGAAGTGGCAACCCATCATTGGATATGCTGGGCATGCTTATGTCTCCTAATCATGATATGGTGTCCATTTTAGCTCTATCAATTCTATCCTTAAATTCAACATGATCTAACTACAAAGGTCAATTACATCCGTAACACAAAAGTACAGCCTCGTTACAGAAATAACATACCACAAGCACATTTTATCTCGTAACAAGGCTAAAAATGCGACAACTCAATCGGCCTTCCCGAAACCAATACGTAAATGAAAACAGTGATTCACTGCCACAACTGCTGAAGACCGACAGCCTTAAACAATAATTCATTAGATTCTATGCGTGAATTGAATGTTGATATATATACCAGGCGTGGGCGATGGGACGTATACTGGTGTTGGCGTTGGTGCTGGCGTTAGAGTCAGTGTCGGTGTAGGAGTTGGAGCGGCAACAGGAGACGTCCAAGGAGCGTAAACAGGAGCAACAGGAGCCACGAATGGAGCGTAAGCAGGCGCTGACACTGGTTCATAGACAGGCGAACCCACAGGACCTTCTTCCGGTGCAGGACCTGACGCCGTCCAGGGACCGGGAGCGTAATATGGAGCTGGAACAGCGTCGGTCCAGGGAGCAGGAGCTTGATAAGGTGCGGGACCAACGGGGGCTTTCCACGGAGCGTACACTGGCGCAGCAGGAGGGGTCCATGGCGCTGGTGCAACAGGAGATGTCCATGGCGTGGGCGCTTCTGGTGGTGTGTAGGGCGCCCATGTCGGAGGGACGGTATCCTCTGGAGGAGAGTAAGGGGCGTAGTAAGGGGAGGGTGCCTTGGGAGGGTAATATGGCGTCCATGCCGGGGCTGTCGTTGGACTGCAAGTTCAAATCAAAAGCAACAGTGAGATCGCAATGTCTATGGAAACTGGAATTTTCTAAGCGAAGAGTTTCCCATTTCAATTACCTCAGCAAACTACACTCCAACTGGCTCTTTCCTTAGACTTTTCTTCACGGTGACATTCTAGAGTACCCTGCACATAGGGCTTGCCACACGGACTTTGAATGTAGCACCAGTGTCGCATTCTCAGACATGTACACACAAAACCTCTCTTATGCCCTTCTCTAGGGTGACATTTCTAACACTGACATAGACTGTACACCGTTTCCACACTTTCAAACTATGTCATTGTGAAGAAGTTGAACCGAGGGTGGTAAGGATGAAGGGGTTTGAGTATTGGGGCGTGCACTCACCCAGACCACCCTGCGTTAGCTAAGAACAGAATTTGGGAGCTGCATGTCAGGACGATGATGTTGACGAATATCCTTGTCAGCCCAAATGGAGCGGCCATACCTGCTGCAACCACAGATGGAAAATAGATTGGTTATATTAGGGAGACGACTCCGAACAATGACTCCAGAGAGTGATAGTGAAAAATTATACCCAAGCGCACTCTGGCAACAGTGCGTGACGGCGAAACTACAATGTATGAAGGCGGTCCAAACGGGTTACTGTTGAAGTGGAGCAGGGAGGCCAACCGACGTGAGACTCTAACGGATGCAATTGACGACAAAGAATTGTGCGAGTGTAGTTCAATTAGGAGACTGAAAACGCTCAGTCAGACCTCAGGTCAGTGCTTATGTAACGTAGTGGCCACAGCCCTACACCATAGACAAGAGGTTAGAGATGATGGTTTCCGAACGACCACGAGGAATGAAGCAAAACCGAAAGGCAAGCCTTTCTAAACAAGAAAACTGGTGAAAATTATTTGTCATAGTTGAAGCGAAATACCAGACGATGCCGGCGCCTCGACACAATTTCTCTCCAAGCCCCTGGTGAAATCTCTCGATCGTTCCAAACTCCTCGATGCAAGGAGAATAGCCACCTGCTTCAGTCAAAAGCAAGAGGTTCAAGCTGTTATGTTCTACAATTCAGAATGCGCAACACGACCAGCGACATTACCTCAATAATTGAACTGGGAACTATAGTATAAGCAATTTCAACATACGGCTTCCAGAGCTGCATTAAAGTTGACACACCAGCATTGAAGGAGGCGCACAATGAAATAGCTGACCATCTTCTTAACACCTCACTTGAAAGTTTGCTTCCCATCAGCATCATGTTCGACCATGCCTGTCCGTAGGTACAGCATATTAAACATGTCTCTACGACATCGTGGCATGATTCTACTCACTAAGTCACAGCCTGATCACACGTACTGACGTGGGAAGGAAGCGAAGAAGCGGCCATACCTTTCAAAGCATCTGTACTCGAGATGCCAATACCACCAGCTGGAACGTCACAGTCGATATGGTGAATATGTATCACCAACAAAATATCCAATTGTCTGGAGAGAAAACGAAGCTACGTAGCGGGGATGTGAAGAAGCTAGCAATTGATGAAATGACTGCATCAGTGTCAATGGGATTATCATTAGCTGAGGGCATGCTTCGAGTGTCAGCAGCTGCAAGCTTTAGAGCGTTGGGACTTGGGAGCCTGCTGGCAACGGCCACTGACGGGAGCAACGGCAGGTTACGGCAGGCAACGGCAATGCGCTGACGGCGACGACGAGGACGACGGTGCATGCCAGTGGCAACGCAGCTGCTCCTTCTCTCAGGTAGTCAGTTCTGCTTCCTGACCAGTTGTAACCTGCCTGATGTGAAGATCAGCCCTTGTAGTACAAACGCCTTGTTAAATATCATACATTGAACTTAATGCCGCAGTTTCATTAGACCATGGGGTAAGTTAAAGCTTATTACTTTGCATTGAAGTGGAGGTACTAACTGCTTTCATCCCATCATTATGGATACATTTTTGTAACTAATAGAGCAATAATTGGACCTGCTACATTGGATCGACTCTTTGCAGTGGGGTTTGTGGAGAACTGGATATGGGTGCTTCTATCCCACTCCATCTTGGGATGCGTTCCAGTGCTCTTTACAGTTGTTGCAGGACTTGGAATTATAATTAAGGAAGCAGAGAAAGGCATAATTTTGGTGACTTGCCATCTTGGGTTCATGATTTTGCGCTCATCGAGGGCACTGATTCGCCATCATCTATTTGATAGTTCCCAATCTGAACGGAACCTGGAAGACTACTGTATGCAGGTCTGTCAACTGAACGTACCGAATAGCTTTGGGGGGCGTGAAGAGGCTCAAAGTTTAAGACATGCCAAATAACTTACACTACACTGACTACAGACGATCTAGAAGTCCTCAACATTTGGATCAGGATTCGGCAGGCAGGGGTGACAGCCGGCCATCCAGCTTTAGTTCCAGTGCAAGTGAAAACAGCAGCCATTTAGTGCATTGCCGCCCGCAACCGTCTTCCCTCGTTGTCTTTTCGGAAGCTCCCAAACCACTTCGCAAATGCCCTAATGCAACTGCAGGTGGCGTTAATGGAGAAGTTAATGGCGGTGTCCTAGTGTCTAGCAATGCAGAGCCCGTCCTTGTCTAGCTCTGATTACTCTAGTGACAGGTCGAAGGCAGACAGCTAATGCATGTACAGTCCAGACAGTTACATCAACTAACTCTTTATGGTCTAAAACCCCTGTTTTACCATGATTGATTGTCCTTTGAAGATTAATTTGACACGTACAGGCGAGATAAAACTTCAGTTTGGATTATTCGTGAAGAATCCCAAGAACCAATCGTTGGTCATACACGCTTGGGTGACAGAGCAGAGTCAGAGATGAGCTTTAGTGAATGAAAAGTACGTAGAAAGCCCTCCAATTCTTATGTATGGTTTGAAATTCCAACACACCATAAAATCAAAGAGCCCAAAGCAAGAAGGGTTGTGCAGGGCCGATATCTTAAGCTTTGGAGCCAACAACGGTTAACTTCAGTAAGTTCCGTTTGACCATTAAAACTGACAGAAGCTCCACACACATTCTCTGCATTAGAGGATTTAGAGTGATACCACTGGAGCTCCTACTATCACACACGAGTAAATAACTTCGAATTTACGTCATAAAACCGCAATGCCAGTACTTACTGAGAATATCCTGCAAGTGAAGGACGTAAAGAAAAATAATTGAATAATGGTATTTACCAGAACTGTTGTAGCAGAATGCTCTGTAACATTACAGCATAATCCATGCCTCGAATACTGTAATACTTGCACATCCAGTGAAAAACACCTGCCAAAGTGCCACTGTTCGCTTGCCAATACTCCAAAATAATCGACTGCAGAGTCACGAACTTCAAAGCACGCTCTTGGCTCCAACCTGGTCAAAATCCTGCGAGATTCTTGTACAGTCGTCCTACGCTGGTCTTAATCAGTTGCATTTTACATGGCCTCTATTTAAGTTAGTGCGCATACACTGGCCCAGTGCTCGCAAGCCAATCGTGCTCTGTAGTATTTCTGGCATCCAATGTGCAGGTGAACCAGCTACGCAGCATTAGCGTCCAGGAGCTCTGCAGGTGTGACGAAGGATATGTGAAGGCATCCGGAGCTCAAGACTCGTACAGACTTGGAGCTTCCCACTTCGAGTGCCACTATGACGCTGATAGAGTAGAACATCACGAGCTAGTCTTGAAATTGCCAGTAAGCTATCTCTCTCCCTTGTTGATAAGATCGTCGAACTATAAGCAGTCTGTCTGTATGCAATGAGACCATGCCAGTCAAATTGTGCAACATGACCGAAGTCTTTTTTTTGCCTGCAACATTCTAAAAATTGGTAAGGGAAACATCACCCCTGAAATTTATGCCTTCACTGGCATAAGGAGACTCTCGAAACAAGTCCAGAACTTCACTCTACCCTAAATGGCAAATGAGAATTGCGATTCCGAGAACGCGAAAGCACGGTGATGAAGCTCCATGAGCTTGAAATACTCATAGCTATGGCGGACTCTCACCGACGACTTCGTGCGGGACAGAATGTAGAATCTCATGTTCCGTTAGAGTGGACATGCGATTCCGTTTCAAGTCAAAAATATTTTTTGAAGCTCCAGTGGCTTAACGATTCATTTTGAGCCTCTGCAGGAAGCCACAAGCATTTGAGCACCTAAAAAAAACAATAATTTGAAAACTGCACTTTCTTGAGCGATTCCTGCGGACCAAAGCCCGTCGAAAGAGTATATTTTACTTTGACATCCAAATTTGAATCAGAAGTAATTAAACTCACTTATTTCGAACTCACTTAAAAACAGAATGGCCATTAGTTAGCATAACGTCATGAATGATACATTTAAATATTTGTTGTAAACTTCAGTGTTGTCCACAGCAATTGCCCAGAAAAGTGTCGTATTATAGAAAAGCCAGTATTTTCTTACAAGAACGCCTTACACGACATGAAAATCTCGGAGGTGCCAGTCAAGAAAACCAGCCAGTTCACCGAAGCTTGCTGAGCACAGCACATGTATGATGTAACTAAGAGATATGCACTTGAAAAACTCGTGGCTCCAGGTCCTTCCGCCTCCGAGCTTGCTGTTTCACTCCCCTGCTGAACAACAGCAAAGAATGGTCAATTCTGGCAGCAGCTTCCACACCTGCCCTGACGTGATCCACCAAAGGCTCCATTTCGTTTTAGGTTTTCACATTTCGAGCTCGTGTACACGACTTTTTCAGCCATCAGAAGAACGAAAACATGGGCATTCACCAAACCTTCAAAATTTCTTTCCAGCTTGAAGTACAACAAGTGCCGGACGGTCTCTCCCCAAATCGGTCGCATGCCGCAGGGACCTTCAGTTACCGAACACTTCATGCGCCATCCGAACTCGTTCTCAGTCAAATCTGAACAACACGTGACAGTGCAAATCTTCCCAGTCAGAATGATCTCTTACTAATTTAAACAGAATCCACGTTGACATTCAGTGCCTCTTTGTGATGAGTTTGAATGCAGGTGCGGTGTTGGATTGGAGTCTGCATGAAAAAGGTGGTCATTGCTTGAGATGTACTGGTCTTCCCACCAGAGAAATCCAAAAAATTCTTTTACCCATTTCCAAAGAGCAACTCTGGGCTTTCACATCTTGATTATGGAATCCCTCGCTAGATCTATTCCATACTGAAGCTGTGAATTTGCATCGTTCCACTCACTATGGAATTGGCTCTGTGGACATTTTGGATTTCTCTTAATGCACTTTGGTGATAGCATTGAAAGTACAGTAGGAGCCACTCACGTGCATGATGGTATCACAATCAATCCAGTGTACGATGCGATGCGACTTGATTTGTATCTACTGTGATTTGTATGTTGCCTCTTTAATTTGTTAGTCGCGGAGACGGACAGTGTTTAGGTTGCACGGTAGTTGCAAAGACACCGACTCGGTCTGAATAAAACGTTTGTAGCGGTAGTTCTTGAAAAGAGCTTTCTCAACGTTGAATTGCTGAGCTACAGATCACGCTGCTGGGGGAATGCTGTCAACAAGTTCACGCTTTACGTTGCATTTGGTATCCAGTCATTAATGCAGGTGTACTAAAATCTCTCGGCCTATGGCCTGCTTCCAGCTATGGCACGCTTTTTAATTAATTCCGGTGGGGATTTTAAAGGTAGTCAGTTATCAATTAAGGTAATCCAGCCTATGACAGGCAGAATGACTGGTTTGCACTGTTGGCATTGTTAAAAATTAATGAATTTTTGTCCATATAAAGACAAATGTGAGAAATAGAGAGCAATTGAATTTTTTTTGCAAAGTACAAATTTGTTATGAATTTCTGAAGTGTATTGGGCTATTGGCCTCCTCAGGCCTTCGGGCTATCCCAAAACCAACCAAAAGTGTAACCATGAGACCTAAAACATTCACAATATTTTTTAACATGGCCACAACATGAAGATAGTTGGCTGGAACATAGGTCTCAACGGTAAGACAAATCCTAAGGTCAACAGTCTCTCTCGTCCCAAATGTCTCTTTTGTGTTCTGATTTTCTTTACCCCGAAAGGACCATAAGGCCACGTAACCCAGTAACTTTCCTCAATGTATTTGATTGAGCACATGATTCTGCAATGCGAAGGCGTCTCTAACATTGGAAAAGATACCTCCACTTATGTTGGGGTGTAAAGAACAGAGAATATGGGCTTCCTACTACCGTACGGGCTCTTTCAACGGAAGATCAATGATCATATGAAAACACTTCAGACTTGCCAAGCTAACCAAAGCAATGAAACCCGAATTGTGTATGGTCACATCGGTCTAACAAAACGTCAATGGTACATAACAGCAAAATTAGAATCACAGCCCAATGGAATCTCAAAATTAGAGACACGATTGCCCTTCGACTAGAATTTGCTACAGTCGAATCTCAATATTTACTCCAAAGAGACTCGAGAAATCCCTCAAAGTATGTCACATTGTAGCCGGTCATTCAAGTCACTTCTTCATACCCATCTCAATTGGGCATTGGGTCATTGGCTACATCTGTTCAAGGTCAGAGAAACACATATTAGGCCTTGAAAATAATTCTACTTGCGGTACTGTAGTCTCAAGACCTTGAATAGCTTGCTGGAAGCATCGCTAGTACACCCTTCTCGATAGTTGCCGCTGCATTACAAGGCATCCAAATGTCCACTATCAGGAAAGTTTATCAGGAAAGCGGCACATTCGCAAAGATACGGGACAGCTCAGTAGCTCCCAGTTCATACCCTTGGTGCAGCGTCCAGAAGAGTAGTTGGCTCCTGCTCCAACTTGGAAAGAAGAGGACTCATCCAATTCCATAACTGAGATTATCTATGGGTTGAGGTCCATTTCAAATATTTCCAAATTGGCCTCTGGAGGATAACAACAGTTTCAGTTAGCGAGGCCCCCCCCTGACCATAAGGATACCACTTCTAGCATTGAATACCGAGTGGTACAACCAAACTAGCAGCTCCTAAACATCCTGTCATTAAGAGAAGGCAGTTGGCAAGGGAGGTGGTCGTCCATGCAGAAGCTTGCGGTGGATAAGTTGCTTGAAAGCTGCAATTGCTGAGGCCTGAAGATCAGGGTCCCTAGCTGGTCCAGATTTGATAAGAGGACCCCCAGCCTGGGCACAGCTTTGAAGGATGGTAACAACAGGAGGGATCAGTTGCGGAAAGGCTACTGCACAGAGAGCCAGTGGGTTCAAAACCTCTTGTAAAAATGGGGCACACCCTGCTACTTTGCTTCGTACGTGGGACACATGTGCCACAACCTGCATAGGAAATCAAAGTACAAGATCAACTTAGCAATTTACAATGAGCATGAAATGAGTCATATTTTCTGCCAATACCACCAAGGTCTTGTGTCTCTTCATCACCAACATGTTGCTTACCTGCTGCGCTGCGTTAAGACTTTGAGGAAGTGCAGAGTGAGAACAGACAATGTGCGAGGTCAGAATAACCGCAAACACCTGGCACTGCTGTGATGGCTGCTGCATAAGCTCTCCTACAAACTCTAGACACTGAACCATACTAGGCACACCTTCCACCATCATTGGTACCAAAGAAGGTTCGTAACCCTGTAAATCGAAAATGCAGAACTATCAGATACAAAAAAATTCAGCGCCTTGTTAGCTTGAAAGAGGTGATCCAATTTGACTAAGGAAGTTGAAGAGTATTATCTGGCAATCGGTCTATATCCACGTCAAGAAGGGCATCAACAAACTGTCAAAACAACAATTACCTGGAAATGTAACAGCTTGAGAAGTAAAGGAGTGCTATGTATTAGAGAGGAAATTGTTGCACATATTAGACTTCGTGCCTCCAAAAGAGGCCTCGGTTCCGTATCATCTCCCATTTCGCTATCTGGAAGACAAGCCTCCAGTAAAATTTGGCACGCAGCACTGCAAAGATAGCAGATGAGTAAACCATCAGTATGATTAAGAATACTCCAGCTTAGGACCCATATAGCACAGCATTCCGCTCAACAGCCAAACCTGTTGTTGATTGTCTCAGTTATAATGTCTCATCATTTTATCAAAGCGTTAGTTGGTCTACCTGTCCTGTACTGCGAGAGCTACAGCAACTTCCTCTCTTTTAATGCCGCCATCCCTTCCTCCTTCCGTAGTAGCTGCCAAACATATTCTTCTGCTTGCTGTCAAGAGCTCCAGCAGCAAGTCGAGCACTATTCCAAGTATTGGTGTCCTGAACACTTTAGGGCTACAAGCCAATAGGCTGAGAGGCTCTAGTTGCAGGCCGCTTGCAGAGAGAGAGAGAAGTTGAGGATCTTTGACTTTCTGGGAATACAATGCACTCTTCTTGCTTCCAAAAGTGGTTAGGCCATTAGAAATCCCTGTAGGATCTCGTAGGCTAATCACAAGCAAAGGTATGAGGTACTCCTTAGCAGCTGCTGGTAGCGATCGCCACCATGAGCAGAACGTCTCTTGTAAGAGGCGCGAACACTTAAAATCCAAAAGGAGGGGAACAAGCTCTCTAACTACACCTGCTTCTTTGTCCCACACTTTCGCACCTAGTCCTAGCTGGTTTTCATTAGTATTGACCCCTCCCAATCTCGTTGAGGTTCTATTCAAAGCCAGTAAGACTCTTAGTGCAGGCAATGGCACACTCAAAGCACTCTTCATGGTTATGACCACAGCATCGACTGTCATCTCGATGTCTTCTTGCACACTGACCATCGCATCCGTAAATGGCAGCAACTGGTCTTCTATGTTGGTATCAGTGCTGTGTAAGTCTGCAATGGGAGATTTGGTGATATTCTTATCAAAAGGTGCAGCCCAGGTCAGATCCGAAGTAGCTGCTACACCCTCAATAAATGGGGTGAAGGTAGATCCTCGAATCTCAGAGTCTTCAAGAAGAGTTGAAGCCAAAAACCTCTCAGGAAGAACCACAGAGGCAACAGCAAGCACCTGCAAGACAATGCCCATCGAAGTAAAATATTCAACTCTGTGAATGAGCACCCCAGAATACTCAAAGCTAGATACTGAAACTATTACAAATCACTGAATACCTGGGTTCATTTTCATAACGGCCGCAGGCTATCTAACATCTCAGTGAGGAAGAGTACATGGCAACATGGTATAAGGGAGGTTAACACCCGGTCCTAGACCGAGCCGACCCGGAGGAGGGTCGGATGTGCCCCCCTCCTACCGTGTTGCAGAGTACATGAAATCAGCCATCCTCCAAGATGCGCTCAAGAAGAGTATTAAGAAAACATTTTGGCTGGTAAAAATCTGTAAACAAGAACATCCTACCACACAAATTCTCAACGCCGTTGCTACCTGCGGTAATAGGTTCTCGTAGGATATCCATTGATCTTCCATATGCCTGATGAGGGGCATCAACGGCAGGCACGCAAGCAACTCTGTCCAATTGCCTTCTTCCCCAGCATCGCTTTGTGAGGCATCCCAACCATGCAAACCACCATCAATCCCCATATTCCTAAATACCTGCTCCCGACATAGAATATAGTACACTGCCAATGCTGCTGTGGCCAACGGATCTCCAATTGCTGCCATGGTAGCCCCATCTCTGAAATCACTCTGAGTCTCTTCTGGTGTTTGAGTTCCAACGATTTTGGAGATCCTCACTTTATGCCTTGTGTAACGAACCTGGGGTGACTTAACATTAGCTGCCGTTATCACACCACTCAATAGAAAGCCAGTAGGAGCAATAGCTGCAACCAACCAATCTCTTGGGAAAGGTCGCATCTTGAATGGCTGTACTGCTCCCCTTGCTCGAGGAGCTGTTGCAGACATGTCTGCAAACGCTTGGACAAGCTGAGGTAACACCTGCATGAGTCGACATAGGAAAAGCAGAAAATCAACATAACAGCAAATTCTATATTCCAGAGGTGCATATAACACCAAAAACAAGTCGACACAATCCCCCAGCTAGCTCAGTCAAAAAAGAAAGAAAATAGAATAAGGACCACATGTTCAAGCTAAGCTAGTATACAATAATGTCATTTGATTAGCCCAACGTAGCGCAAAACAATGTACAAGCATACGCTCTCCAACATGATAGCGGCTTAACCAAAGATCAAGACAATATCAATGCTGAGAAAAGGTCTAAATAATGGTCTCATCTGACCAGGTCGTGAGTAATAGAAGTGTGGAACTGACTGATGTCAGACAGAAATTACAGCAAGTGAAGTTCACGCAAGGGCAAAAGGGCTTACAGGGTGGATAGGTGTCTGTGCCAAACAAAGGCAGTGCATAAGAGTATCCGAGATGTCCACCCCATAACGTGAGAAGTTGAAGGTGTTCGTGTTCATCAACTGGTCAATACATTTTAGAGCCAAGTCTAATTGCTTCCTGTTTCCCCCATCCCGAGAGAATGAACAACTTCAAATGGGGTATTCATTAGCAAAATACTAAATTGTGACCAGTATGACCAGAAGTGAATGCTTACAGATCGACTCAAACTCTAAATAAAAACAGAATGTCTGCACAAGGACCATTTTCCAATATTCAAGGAGGGCGGACAAAGATGGCCACTTACTTGTTGGCCAGTATTGGTGTACTTGACCGGAGGTTAGCCACGACAGTTGCAACAAGAGAGGCATCAGTAATGATCCCAGCACCTGAAGCAGCCTCAGCAACATCACGCATCAATGAATTCGGGACCGTAACATGCATTCCCACCGCTTCTCGGACAAGCTGCAGGTAAGACTAATATCAGTGACTGCAGAAAAATTACTATGCCTCTTACCTCAACTTTGCAACTTAGTAAAAGGCACATTGGAGGCCAATTTTCAGGAAAAAACAATTCCAGCAATATTTCAGGTCAAAGAGTTGAGATAATACCATTGCAATTTCTGCAAACTTCCGGAGCAGTAATTGGACAGCCAACCACACAGCAAGCTCGACATTAGCAGGTGTGCAGGCAGGCGTGGTTGTAACGGTAGCCGCTTTTAATAAGCAGCCCATGGCTGAGTGAAAAAGATTTTTGGTCGATGGTCCTGCGAGTCCAGATACCAAACAAACAAAAGCCATTCCAAGCTGAAGCGTACGAATGCTGACGAATTCTGTGTCCTTTAAGCTGTTCCCTAAGGCTTTAAGCCAAAAGTCGACCTGCACTAGGCAAGTAGGAAAATAAAAAACATTGCCAACACCACCTTCGGAAACAGATTGAAGAAAGGTATCAGATATTATTACCATATAACTCAACACAGAATCTGCTATAGGTGAAAGCTGAACTTCCGGACAACGTAAAGATAATGGGATATACGAAATAAAACGACAGTCCGTAACGAACGTACCTCTTCATGAGTTGGCGATAATTCCCCTACACGGACAAGGACACAATACAACCTCAAATGGGCATGAAGACGACCTCCCCACCCATCTTCCTGCCAAACGCGCCTCGCGTCTGCTAGCAAAGAATCCCGAATACGGGCTACAGACCCTTCCTTCTCTTTATATCGACTGGAGTCACTGACACCCCAACGAGCAGGTTTGTGCTCACCTACAGCTAGGGACTCGCCAAACTTCTGTTTGGCTCCTACATGATGCAAGATCCATTGCGAAGTTGTCTCTCTAGAAAAAATTAACCTGGACAAGAATTCTAATTCATCGTGAAGGATCTCAATGGTGATATGCAAAGCCAGTTCGACTAGAGATCTTGTATTAACAAGTGCCTCACGACATACTGATGCTATTGATGGTGCGATTTGACACAACTTCATGAGTATCAACGCTGCTGCATCAGAATCAGCATGCTCAGTATATTGAAATGGTATCTGAGAAGGAATTGGTCCAGTCTGTTGCCGGGGAAGACCTGTAGGCATGAGCAAGAGAGAACTGAATTGAGAGTTTGACAATACAGACGATCCTCAAGACCACACCTCTCCAACATCTGATGAGAGACAAATCCAATCACCAAAATTCGGAACGGTAGTAACTGAAACAAAAAACAAAATACCGAAGAGAGGGACCTTCTGTAGAAGCACGCCCAAGATCTCCCACATGTGCCTATCACTTATCTCCTGGCATAATTCTTTTCATCCAAACACATGACAGAGGTACACTAGATTGATCTATCCTCTTCAACCAATAGGGCTCTCAAGTTGGAATCGTAGCAGTATTAAAAATGTGCGTCAGAAAATTTGGTCTCAACACAAACCTGTTAAACTTTTGGCAGTATTATCTTGGAGGTGGGGACTACTGGGTTGAAATTCGGAAAGATCCGCATGCATTCTAAGAATGTGGCAGAGAAAGTGGGCTCCGCGATCTACAAGGTTGGGATTGTTCGCCAACGTGGTGACAAGCAAGAGACAACCATTTCGGGCTGTCAGCAAACCCTTGGTCAATACCTCTGCGTCAGAATGAACAGCAATCAGCAAGGCTGTTCGCGTAGACCACACGCTTGCAAATGGTAACATGCAATTACATCCTCATCCTTGTCCAAATGCGAGTATAGACAACTCAGAAGTATGCTCAATTAGAAAGTCTGCATCCTTCATTCTGTTATTACCCGATTTCATCGTACAAAAAGCATCGAGGATCTCAAGCAGTCCAAATGGGAAATAGGCCAGTGTTAAGGGTGGTGAAAAGGTTGATACCTGGAGGCAAAAGAGTAGGGCATCGAGAAGTCACGATGGGTAAGAGATGCGACAACTCCGGCAAGCAAGCCTCATTGCTCCATATGCTGCCTTCGTTGTCCTCTTCTGGGTCTGCAAATTTTCCTTCCTCTACAGCTTCGCCATGTACCCATCTCGCGTCGAACAAGGCGGCACGCCGATGCACAGAAATTACTGCCACATTGACACGCTCTGCCTATGCATTATGAACATACACAAACCCCGTTTAGAACGGCTTCTCGCAACATACAACTTGATAACCATAACATGGTGCCACGCTTTGCCCTACAAACTATCCGACCCCTAAGTCCAAAGTCCACAGAATGCTTCAAGATGGTAGCAGGCCAAGTGCAGACTACGATAAGAACAATTAGTTGCTAAGTTTTAAGTGCCAACTAAAACCACCACCAGCACAAACCTCCAGTTCAATCTTAAACCCAAACCACTAAAATAACGGCAATGCTCGCCGATTGACATCCACCAACCCACTCAGACAAATACTGAACACCAAGTCAACCAGCTAATCAACCGTGCTTCTGCGTTTTCTCGAATTCTTGGACAAAGTCACAAAGCTAGTGAAGGACGTAATCTCTCTGATTAAACAAACCTCAAGATTTCTTAGACGTATATTTATCAGGCAGCGAGCTTCACGCCATGGTCCTCCAAAGAGATGCAATGCTCAAATTCATCCTCCAAATTCAGTAATGTGCTGGGAACAGAATATTTGTCTTTACCATACTAACTCGCCAATTGACCTAAAAGTGCACTGCTTACTAGAAACGGCAATTCGACTTCCAAAAGATTGCCAATCATGACCTTATAAGTGTATATTCGTATTGAAAAAAATAAATTATCAAAAGATCGTTACAATCCACGCACATCACCTCGTCTCCCTGTTGAAACGCGTCGCACTCATCCACCCCTCCGTCCTCGCCCTCCTCACTCCACGTCCACTCGTCGTCCTCCCTCCGAGAGCTTGTTCCCTCCGAGCACGCTAGGGTTTCCCGAATGCGGGAAAGAAAGGACTCTCCCAGGTCGAGCCCCGCGTAGGCAAAAGCGCAGGGCGTGTCGGGGTGGCAGGCGAGTGCGGCCAGCAGGCGAGGGTCGACGGCCGCGGAATCGTGCGCGGCCAGTGCTAACGCGGGCAGGAAGGGCGCGATGGCAGCGGCCGTGGCCACGAAGGACTCCGGCAGAGGAGCCCCCGAACGAAGCAAATTGAGCACCGCTTCCGCTCCTCCGCAATCCGCCATAGCTGCCAAGATGGAACTCTACTGCAGCAATGGATTGCTCACATGGTGGAAACGCTGGAACGCGAATGCTAATGTCGATGCTCGATCATGCCCCGATCAGTCCTCGACCAAATTCGCAAGGACAGACAGCTTCCGCGGACGGCCATGCTTCGTCTTCCAAGAGCAGTTGGTCTGGAGAGTTGAGCTATAATTTTCAATATTGAAGATTCTTGAATATACTTATCCAACCCCTAGATCAGCATAATCTACCAACACCCACCATAGTCTACGAAGATATGCTATTTACATAGACATTTACTTTTAGAATGTGCTACACTGAGTAAGAAAACTAAGTACCATATGTGAGCCACCACAATAGAGCGTGGAAAATTTAACTTCTAAATGCCCGAGGCACCAAATTGTCCCCTAAAGGACCAATATGCGTTTTTTGGCAATATAAAATTTTTGGGCAAATATCTGTGACTGGAGATTTGCATATTTTTGGCTGAAATTTTAATAGAAGCTGTGCACGAGGAATATCTTTCATATGCACTAAATTTCACAACATTTGGAAATACGAGTCAAAAGTTATGGCCTAATATGATACTTTTTCCCCTCGCCGGGTAGTCCAGACAGATCAGAAAAAATCACTTTTTTCATAAACAAAAATTCGAAATTGGTTTTCTAGAGTTATATATATATGGAAAGCTTTGAATCATTCCATTTTGACCAATGAGTCAAAAGTTATGAAGAATTTTAGTTTGCGGGTAGTTATGGATTCTCTACTCTAAAATAAACTTTGAAGTCCTTTATCTTATTCAATTTTCAGTATTTTGAAAAATAAAAACAAAAACATAGGACAAAGATTGTTTATTACAACATTTCAAATGTTATTGTTTTTGTTAGTTTTTATTTTTGAATTTTTTTGAAGTCTAGTTTTAGAATACGAAATTCAATTTTGAAAATGAATGATTATGATTTTTCTATTCAAGATTTTGTGCAAGGGGGCCATTGCAAATCTTGATTTTTTAGTTTGAGGCTCTTGGAAATGAATCTCAAATACACTAGATCTTGGAGAAAAAATCTCATTAGAAATTCATTTAAAAAAATTGTAGAGTAGATTTTGAGAAGCCGTAAATTGATTGGGGCTGTACATGTACAGTTACAATTCAAAGAAAATTAATAAAACTTATCACAGTGTTGGCTTTGTGTTTAACTTAGAGCAAATTTCAAGAAGCTAAAAAAAAACTATGGATTGATTTAGCAGTTAAACAATTTGGATGAAGTTACAAGTTAAGAAGTACCACATAGTAGTAAAAATGATTAATTTATACCTACAAAGTAGTGGACTCCCAATTGGATCGCAATGGGGATTTGGGAATAGATTAGAAAATTCAATTAGGAAAAAACAAGGAGAAAATTTTAGGAAAAAATGAGAGTTTTAAAGAAAAAGACTTCAAGTAAGATTTGATAAAGTAACCAAATTAAAAAAATGGAAGAATGGTGAGAAAATGAAAACAAAATAACACCAGTAGGAAATGACATTAGGACTAGATCACTAAATTGCAAATCAAAAAATAACAAATACAACAAATACAAAAGAAAATTAAAAAGAAAGTACTGCAAGTAGGAAATGACATTAGAGATAATTTGGAAACCAAAAAATAACAAATAAAAATATAAAATAAAAACACAAAAACAATGAATAGAATAAAAACTACTACTACATAGTAACTATATACCTATGTAACTTAGAAGATGTGATCTACCCCGCTTGCTTGATTGCCACTCTTTTAGTTTATTCTGAAAAATACCGCTCCATTGATCTAAAAATTAATGAAATTGAAAATCATTTCTTTGTCATCGATTAAAAGTTAAGAACTCTACTGATCTCAAATACCAGTCGTCGATGTGCTTATAAATAAATTTGAAACCCTCCTTGTTGCCGTTGATTTTTAAAAAACAAACCCACCATTGATCAAAGAGGCGTTGAATCTCAAGTGTTGAGAGAAAGAAATTAGGGTTCAAAGCTCCTGCAGAGATCTGTATGTTTTGCTATGTGCTTGCTTGTTTTGCGCGTACGAGGAAATGGTGCATTTTGTTTGTATAAGTGCATTTAGGTTGGCAATTCACTGACAACACAGTTGTGGTGTTGTAGTTCATTTGGACAAGCGTAGCAAGATTGTATATGATCATCGCAAAACACTCACGAGACAAAGTATTTTGAGTATTTATGTGGAGCATTGTCAATTTGGTGTGGCAGACTAGGTGAATGGTTTGCGATTATCCGTGATCATCCACAATTTTTTGTGTCTAGTTTATTTGTTTTATCGGAAATTTGTGAAATTCTGATGAATTTAGGTTTTCATTTCATTTCGTGCAGATATTGCATTTTATCGTAAATACGCAATTTACTTTTGGGATTTATGTGAACCGAGCTAGTAACCAAGAGACAAGCACAATCACAAAGGTAGAAGGGACGACACTACAAGCAAAACAATTTGAATGTATTAATGTGATTGCCGTGGACGATGGTGCAATGGGATTGTACAAGCCATTGAATGCTTTCTTGCACGCCGTCGTCCTAGAGGCTGTAGATGCTTTGAAAACCTTGAATGCTTCCTTACAAGTAGGTGTTATCGATTTCTAAACACATAATTGTAGATATCTTACTTTCAGATTTTTACTTCAAAAATTGTGTACATGACAAGGAGTGTTTGGGCGTTATGCCATGAAGCAATTAGGTTCTAGTGGAAGTCCAAGTCTATCTTTCACAAGACAAGTCAGTTGACTCTTTTTTGTTCTACTTCCAAGCGTGATCATGCAAACAAATTAGATCTTGTGATGGTAGACTTGATGGTGCCTTGGGCTTAACCTACACTTGAGCAATTTGAAACTTGGCTTTGAATTTGTTGCTGTTAATGCTTTGTGATTCACATATTTTTGTATTTCAAAACGCTCTTATCTTCATTTGCAAATAATTACAAGAATTAGAAAGAGATGAAGGAGGAGACAATGAGTTTGAACATGAATGGTTGAAGAGATTAGGTTCTTGAGTTCCGAAGATTTTTGACACCTATGAACCACCATATTGGTTCACATTTAATAAAATGGAAAATATAAACAATGTTCGTGAATTTACAAGTCCGGAAGTGTTAGTACTCTAGATTAAATCATAATTACAAATTAGGGAGTTTTCCGTTAGATAGTGATAGGAGCTTTAGGAATTTAGGATGAAAAGCTTTAAAATGCAATTAGGAGAAAACATGGGAAAATTCTAAGAAAAAACAGGGGTTTAAAATTAAAAATACTCAAAGCAAGATTTGGTAAAGTAACCAAATTAGGCAACTAGTAAAATGTTTGGGAAAACAAAACCCTACAAATGAAAAATGATATTAGAGAAACCAAAAAGAAATATCAAGTATAAAAATAATAAAACAAAAAACAAAAATAGAAAGTACAAAAATATTTAAAAAAAAATGAAAACCAAAATACTACAAGTAGGAAATGAAGCTAAAAATAAAATAAAAATCATAAATATGAAAAAACACAAAACAAGGTAACAAACTTAAAACTATCACTACTAGAACATTAGAATAGTGAAGGAACCACTAAAGTAGGGGGAAAAAGTAATTTAAAGTAATTTACACTAAATTAGCGCAGTTTTCACTAATTTGGCGTATTTTACATCAAATTAGCATTTTTACAGTAAAGCAATGATGGATGAACGGAATCAGAAAAAAATAATTCGTTAAATGGTGGATATTAAAAAATTAGGATTGCTCTCTCTCTTTCCTTTCTTGCAAGTTTTTGGTGTGTGTGTGTTTTGGAGATCATTGTTGTGATTATGAGCGTTAACTAAGAGAAATAAAGGAAGGAAACTATGTAGGACAATTTGTCAAAGTAGGTCCATTTTTTGGTGAAAAATGAGTGAAGAAACGTGAGTTTATTTAGGTCAGATGGGAAATTGGATTGGAGGATGGAAGAGTATTAAGGTTTTTTGAAATTCGAAGGGAACGGCCAACTTTGACGAGCGATTGCGGAAGATCAACAAGATGGATGGAGCTGAAACTTAGAGGGGTGGTGTGCTTTGAAGTCAGCTTTTCAAAAACTTATGGCTTGATCAATTTGGAGCAAGGACAAAGAAATGGTAGACATTTTTGTAGAGAGAGATTAGCTGCCGCCTTCAAATGGAACCGCCAACTTTGGCAAGCAATTACGGAAAATTGGCAAGACGGATGGAGCTAAAATTTGGAGAGGTGGTGCGCCTTGACGTCAATTTTTTGTACAAACTAAGCTTGTTCCAATTGGAGCAAGGACAAGGCAATGGTGGCCCATCTTGTGAAGAGAGGTCAACTATTCTTAGTGGTGATTGGTTGCCCTACTCGTAATTCCTTGTTTTTGTTGGGTGACATTGAATTTTAAATGTAATGCTTGTTACAATGTATGGGTGTTTTTGCATGTTTGAATAAATGATTCACTATGGTTGCATGGAATCTTCTTGAGGGAAAGGGAAATGATGTCCTATCATTAAACCTTGGAACTTAGGTTGAATTGCAAATGCATTTGAGGTCCATGCATGTTGAATTTGGATGTTTGGAGGATTGGTAGGGTGCTGGAATTTTAAGTTAGATCTCAATTAGGGCCCATTTTGAGGCCCTGAAGGTGAATTTAGGAGAACGTAGCCCTAGGAAGAAACCTTGGAGACTTAAAAGGAATTGTAAATTTATTTAGGACAATGCATGTGAAATTGTGGTGTTTGTGGATGGATGGATGTGCTGTAACTCTCCTTTAGGGTTAATTTGGGCCCTTTTGGTTCCCATAAGGCCAATTTAGTTGGAATTCTGGCCTATGAGGTGGTCTCAGCTTTCTAGAACATGTGTTAGGATGGATATAGGATTTTAGGACATAGAATTGGGTAATTTAGGGGTGCTGCCCCACATTCACTTAGGGCCGTTTAGGTCAAAATTTACCACAAAATACTTATTTAGGAGTCCATTGCTTGGAAGGCAATCTAGGTAGAGTCCCATACATTCCCCACCGGCCAATTCTTGGGTGTTTCTTTCTACATACAGTGGGAAACACTCACACAAAGAGCTTAAGGTTATTCAAAAATTCAGTTGCAGAATGCCCCAAAACTTAACCCCTAAGCATCCCAGCACCCCAAATATGGGCACTCAAGATTTCTTTGAACTTGAAAAGGAGCCAAATCTGACCTATACAATCTAAAAATTTGTACATGGAACAAATATGTATAGGTATTCATAATGTAGAGTGGGGCAGCTTGTTGATGCATTGGAAACGGCTGTGACGTAGATTAAGAGCAACGACGTAGATTGCAAGCAGCGCGGGGCAAGGTGTGACCAACCAGGCAACCCAACATCGGGGCCCCGATAGATTCTTCTTGAGCTTCCTCCAAATCGGGGGCGTAGCCGCGGGAACGGCCGTAGGGGGATTGGGGGTTTGAATCGAAGGTTTGCAAGAAGCGGAGGGCATGGTCAGGGGCAGCATCTTGGTGCCTTCAATTTTGATGTAAATCGAGTGGCTGGATTATTGGACCTAAATGTATTGCTAAATTTGAATGGTGATGATATTGGTGAAGTGGAGCAAAATCTTGACCAGTAGCCTCAAGACTACCTAATTATGATACGAGGGCTTAGACGTGGATGACACTCAACAATAGGTGCAGGAGACAATCACACAACTAATATCCTAGGGGAATCTGACAACATTAGGCGTAGCAGAGGACACGCCGAAGGGAGAGGCGGTTCAGGCGGTGGACGGGGAAGGAGAAATTGGTCAGCGAGACGGAGGACTAGAGCACTAAGTCGGAGGGGCGATCAAAGTTAGATGTCCTCGTTCCAGATCCGTCGTCGGAGTAGTCTCTGCCTCCAATTCGACAGGCAAGTAGGTCCCCGCATTGCTTGCGAAGGCCGCGACTTAGAGGTAGAGAAGCTGCCCAAGGCGGTCCTACATCCACTGTCATAGGAAATGAAGTGGCGCTAGTAGATTTCTCTCCGAATTTGGCACTTAGCCACCATCACCGATGGAGGTGAACGAGATAGAGCCGATGAGTTCTGCAAATCCCACTTCTTTTTGTACCATTTTATTGTATTCTATGAATTGCACAAATCATTTTATATTGTGAGTGTCATTGCATTTATGTGAAAGCTGAATCATAGATTACTGGAGTACTATAGTAATTCAAATTCCCCCCTAAAAAAAACACAATGTAGTAAACAAACCTCAATTAGCACAAGATAATCCTACCCTTTTTTGGCTTTCTCACTTTTTGAAGGATTATTATTTGTAGAGCTAGGGCTAAAGGTGGCCGGCTCCTAGGGTCAGCAATGTGGGGTTTGGAAGATTCATTTGCAGCATCTGCTAGAGTATAAGAGTGGCTGCAACACGGTGGTGACCAAGGATAATGTGTCGACAACACCTAGCAGCTGCCCATTGATAGTGGAAGGTGGGAAAGTAGAGCCGTTCATAGCAGGCATCTCCAATCACGCCAGCAACTCCGATTGGAGAGCAAATTGGCGTGACCACGCAGGTGATGCTTCTTTGTTGGACTTTTCCAATTCTCAGTCTGATTCAGAGAGTAGCAGCATTGATCTGCATCACAAGATAGAGTATTATAAGGGGGACAATAATTTAGATGAGCTAGACTTTTGTGCTAGGTATCACGATTGGTTTTGGCTGAGCTCTAATACCACTCTATTTGAGGACCTTTAATCCTTCTGTGGCCCACATCCCGGCCCCAAGGCTAGGGTCACTCTTAATAAACCTTCCGCCCTTTAGTTCTTTGAGTTGTTTTTTTGATGATAGTGTAGTACAACGAATGGTGGAACAAACAAACTTGTATGCCTCTCAACAGGGTATAAAGCAATCATAGGACATAAATGGTGGCCCTTTGTAGGTTCCTACATGTCCATTGGAACTCCATCGGTACCTTCATAGGAGTGACCACTTTCATGGGGGTCAAGGTCTTGCCTACCATAAAAGACTACTAGAAATGAAAGGAATTCTTCTTGTATAGCTTGATACTATGGGTCTTCACTTGCAACCGGTTCAAGTCATTACTATGGTGTCTCCATTTGGTGAACAATGAGACAATAGAGAGTGATCAATCCTCAGCACAATACGACAAATTAACAAAAGTCCGTTGAATAATAGATTACTTTGTCACAAAAAGTCGTGCATTGTATAACCCAGAAAAGTTTATCACATGTGATGAGATTATGGTGGCTTACTATGGCCACTACTCCAGATTTCGGCAATACATGCCAGCTAAGCCAATAAAGTATGGATTCAAGATTTTTACTGTGGTGTGCAATCCATCTCGATATATATTGAACATCATAATTTATGTAGATTCTTTAGGAGGTTCAAAAGTGCGACAGAGTAAACAAGTGGTGCGGAAACTAACTGTAGGCTTGGATGATCACTACTAGAAAAACAGTGCCAAAATTAACAAAACATCAACAAATTTTTGTTGATTTGGGTACTGCATCGTCCATTTTAACAATTTTTTGTTGATTTTTGTAAAAACTGCCCAAATCAACAAATTTTTTTGTTAATTTGGGTACTGCATTTTCAAATTAACAAAAACTCAACACTTTTTTGTTAATTTTGACTAAAAAATTTCTCAAGTAAATTTTTTTATTTGAAAAAATGTGTAAATTATCATAGTTAGTATTCTATAAATAGTTTGTTTATGGGGAAAAAAAAATCATTCCCAATTTGGTAATTCTTAAAGTCAGCAGACTTCAAAGACCATTTAGGCATAGGAAAAAAACTTTTTTCTAAAAACTTTGAACTAAGAAAAGTTGCTACATACAAGTATCTTTCATCTCCAAAAATCCGTTTGCAATTTTAAGTCCCCAATCAAAAGTTATGACTAAATTTCAGAGAGGGTCTTTCATAATGTCATAAAAAATTCAATGGAACTCCTCTCTGAAATTTAGTCATAACTTGAGGGGCGTGGTAGTTTAAGCATGGTGTACACCGAGAGCAGTTGGTCGTGGTTAGTTAGAATAGACAACAGTTGCCACGAGTAGGGGTTTTGAGAGTGTCGGGTACTCGCTAGATGCTGAGTAGCGGAAGCTACCTTAATTTTGAAATTCAACATATTCTGAAGTTGTCTTTTTTGAATGAAGTCATTTCCATTCTAAACGTTTGAGGTGAATCATGTTACGTTTTTGAGTATGCTTTGTGTCATCATTTGGCATCACATTTGTAGTCCTTGCTATTTTGATCATTTGGGATTGTATTTGGAATCCCTGCATATGTGGTTATTCCATTCTGGAGGTTATGTATTATGTCATTTGCCCTACACCCTATTCTTTCCTTTTGGCACTTTGTAATTTATTTCCTTTGGCAATTTATATAGTCTTTCCTCTGACAGAGTATGTATTTTTATTTTTGAGTGATTGATTTCTTCCTTTGTCAAATTATTGATTCTTTTCACAATGACTGCGAGTTCATTATGTCTTTTGGCAATTTATGTATTCCTTCCTTTGACAAGATTTAGCATCTTTCCTTTTGCAATTTACTATCTTTTGTACTATGAGAATTTACCTTGTATTGAGAGTGGCATTGCAATTTGTCTATCCCAACGATAGTTTATCATGTTTCAAAGAACTAATATATAGTTTTGAGCTCCGGACTCCTTGCCACCTACAATGGAGGTTTGTGGCTTGAGTATTTGCTACAGTCCTAGAAGTCGGTTTTCAATTGGTGTTGGCATTTGAACTAACACTCGTGGGAGTTCTGACCTGGCATGGCGATCCCTTCTATATCGCCGATGCATGTTGTTGTGTCAGTGAGCACCGTACGCAACTCCCAGTCTACTCTTGTCGAATTGGCTTGACCTCTCCAAATTGAAGGCCCCAGATCTTGCATGATTGGGGTAATAAGGTCCTCAAATTTGGTAGGGTTGTTGTTGATTTCCAACCCCACCCACTATCCAAATTTTAGAGCGTCAAAGCAATTCTTCCGACCCTAGCGTGGTCCCGAAGTGCAAGAATCTCCCAAAAATCATCGTGGTAGCACTTTTCAACGCTTAATTGATCGTCATAAACTTTTGATTCCACGGTCAACCCTCCCGAAATTTGCACAACACTTGTAGATCATACTTGACTTGCGTACTCAACGGTGAAATCTTGTGGATGTTGTTTTTTCACCTGCGGGGGCTGTTGAGGTTTGGGGTCATCATGTGTGGCTAGATTTGGGCCATTTTGAGCAGGGCACTCAGGGGTTAAGCTTCCAACAATATTACAAGCTCAGTCTATGATGACTATGGGTTTCTTTTAAACACTTGGAAATGAATATTTTGAAGTTTTAAAAAAAAGACTACACATACAATGACTACAAAAACTAGGTCTATACTTTGTTCAGTTTCACTCTATGCACTATACGTTAAAAATGAGTGAATAAAATCCAAATGTCTAAATATGAATGTTGTAGTATCCTTTGTATACTACAATTTTTTTTAAATTGAAGCAAAAAACAATCACGGGTTGGAAGTAAATTAATTCCAAAGCTAACCACCCCATAGATCCAATTATTAAGGCGGATTTGGTAATCACTTCAAAAATCATCTATGCTTCTTATTTGAGCCACAATAACTTTATTATTTTATTGCATGTCATTGTACATCATTTAAAACCTATCCCCATTGGTATTGTAAAAAGCAACAACGCTAGCGTGTGAGCAGGGAGCCGTGAGCCTGTGAGCATGGAGCGTGGAGCCTGTGAGCCTAGAGCCTGGGAAAAAAAAAATCCCATTTTAGCTTCTAAAATTTCTTTTTTTGGTAAAAGAATTCAAAAAATTGAGTTTTTTTTACTATTAATGGTAAATTTGGGACCTATGACCGTATATCCTATGACTGTGGATTGGTAAATATTTTATGTGGTATTTGAATTCTTTGTAGTAGAAAAGAATCTTTTACATAGTAAGACTGAGATGTATAGATAAAGCACGTACAGAATAATAAATAAAGCATGGACAGACTTTGACTCAATTGGTTTATGAGCTTTCTTCATTTGCCTTTGAAATCCAGTTAGACCCTAAATCCTTAAGGTTAGACTCAATGAGAAATGACTCTCAGTCTCAAACTTATCAATACTATGTGCTCACATATTAGCATTGTTGATAAATGAAGCAATATAATAGGAAAAAGGGATGTAAAAGAAATAGGAAAGGAAAAAACAGCAAACAAACAACACCCTCAGTTCTAGGTAATGTGTTGAGAGCCTCTGCCATTTTCTTCGGGTCTCCACTTTGCCGTGCAGCTCTCAACTTCAACTCACCTTTGGATGGACCAGATCCACATGTATAGCCTTTTAAGTAAGCACGGTAGTTAGTCATTTGTGTCCATGCACGGATACTGTCATCGCAAGTGGCATCAAACAAATTGTTGCCCCGGTTGCCAGACATCTGAAGCAACTTGTTATGAATTGTTTTTGACAAGTTGCACGAAGGCATATCTGCTAGTTCCTCCAAACTTCAATCTTACAAAACCATTCCGGAAAAACATCATTACATTAGTTACATTTCATACATCAAACCACACAACTACTATGAACTCAAACAACTAAGTTCATATCCAATGCAAATGGAACAAAGAACATTTCAATGCTCAAAATATGATATTTATATATATATATATATATATATATATATATATATATATATATATATACACACACATATATATCTTATTTCTCTACAAAGGAACATCTCAACTACTATTGAATTTCACTTATAAAACAAGAAGAAAACAATTCTTAATATTGCTCTTTGATTTTTTCATTTTTGTCCAACAATTGACCAGAAATGGAGGTACTATGAGGTAGCCAAAAAAACATTGTCGGATCTGAAAGGGGTATTTTGTCTCCCTCACAATACCCCAATTTCTAGTCAATCGCAAAAAAATTAAAAAATTAAAAAAAAAAAAAAAAAAATGGTCATCATCAGTTATAAATTTTTACTCATTACTCACGCATGCACACTTCAAACCAAATATGATGAAAATGAATTTGATTATTAGATTTCAAAATAAAATAATATAACTTAAACATTTTAATTTTGTATGTACTCACCATTTGCATGAAGCCTCCCCATTACCAATACCTGAAATGCCAAAATGCAAGCCAATGGTCTAAGTGATGAAGTGCATCCTCAATGGCTGCTCCAGAAGATAACCACCAAGATCAAATTGCAAGGTAACGTGTCTCTGCCTCCTCCATACTCTTGCATCTTTGTATTGTTTGTATAATGTATTGTGTTGCTGCTGGAATGCTTCCTTGATATACTTCTGAGTGTGTTTTTGAAGAGAAGTATTCCAATGCAATAAGCACGTCCTTTCACGATTATCCATTTTGTCATTGGCAGAACCTGATCCGTAGACAATACGGACCGCATTCCAATTGGCTATTGTGCTATCTGCCATGAACCCCTTGAAATTTGGGTGATCTATTACGTGTAATGACATGACAGTATTTAGGCACTTCCAAAATTGCACTTGGATCTCGGTATCCTCAGATTGCATATCGTATGTTGAAATGGTCATCACCTTCTTATATTTTGGATCGTACACGTGGCAAGCCATTGTGGTCTAGTCCTTCACACGTTTCACGTGGTCAAACATCATCCATGCATTCTGCAGATTTCCTCCTGGTCGCATCCGCTTCACCAGATCCACTCCACTTCCTAGCTCTTCAGTGAGCATCTTGAAAATGTACACTTTCTCTTTCCCTTGGCCAAGGAAGATGCTGTCGTGAATGTATTCAAACCTCAACTCCTTCTTCATCGTCATTATGTTGTCGATAACACCTCCTCAATTGTTTGAGCGAAATGAAGATATGACATTCCGGATATTCGGAGTGCTTAAATACTGATAGCGAACCATGACCTCTTCCAATTCTTCTCCCTTCAACATCTCCTTCTCTCCTTCTCCAATGTGAAAAAGATAGCTTGACAGGAAGTCTTTGCTAGCAGAAAGAGCAATTGCGGAGTTTGTAGCTGTTGGTGTTTTGGCGACTTGCTCTGCAATTAGTCCGCAAATTTTCTTTGTAGAATCTCTATAGATGCCCTTCGCTACAGGGTGAGCATGTTCTCCAAAGTGAATTGCTGCCCTACTCATTTTCAGATTACTACTGTAACAGTAGTAAATTCTAGCAGCACATGTATCTAAACACATAGGTGGTTTCTTACATAACTTACAGACTAGAAGTACACTCTTTCGAAGGACTATCTCCTACTGTAATAGGAAACAACGTATAACCAATCCACTTTGTTTCATTGCGTTTGGAAACCCTCTTCAAGTAGTCATAGTCTGGATTGTCACAAGCAAGAAATCCGGCGCAGTATGCCTTACGCAACTTGAGGTTGTTAGAGTTGTGAATGTTTGTCGTAATTAATTTGCACCATGGGTGTCCATCATAACGCCGGTCCATTCCCTCTAAATTTCGGACCGCAGAGGAAGACGAAGATGGGCGGCACGGAGGCAATTCAAATATGACATTCTTGTCAAATATTGCTGGAAGGTACTGAACACGATGATGCTTCATTGTGTTAAAATCCACTGTGGACAATTCATTTCTAGAGCGATGCATACCGGACAATCTCTTCAAGCACTCCACTATGCTAACTCTATCAACTGGACTTGGATGCAACAGTGGTCGTGATGACAGAGATTGCGCAGGACTATTGGATGGGGTATTATATACCAAGTTCACCATAGTCTCTTCATGCGATTCAACTTGCACATAGATCGACTGCTTAAGAAGTGTCAAACCTGAGGACTCTCCTTCCGATTCGCTAGACAACTCTATGATAGGATCTAGCTTCTCAACCTTCACTGCTCGGAGAATTGTTGGCTCACGAAGGACTAGAAAAACCTGACAAGGTGGGCTAGGAGAGATATTTTGCGTGATGTAAGGCATATCAACTGTGGATGCATCAGACTGGAGACTCAATATCTCAGCTGAAGTTGTGTTGTTGGACAGAGGAAGGCCGTATGCTCTGTAATTTCCTACAGCAAGATACCAGCAATGACCGTCTTCTTCCATCGACTTGACTACGGGAACCGACTGGAGCACCTCACCTGATACCGACTTCCTTTCCTCCTCGACATAGACAGAAGATTCTACAAATCTAAAGCGGACGTGAAGAAGATGGCTGGAAACTTTTGCACGACCTGCCTCAACTACAGGAAACAGAAGGGGAACCTCATGACCATCTACGCAAATAGAAGCCATGATTAACAAAACTCACTTACAAAATTAGACAAATGCAAGATATGTATTCTTCAGCAGTGGTGATTGATCTTAGATAAATACTTTAACCTTTGTAAGCCTTTTACTGTCGACACATGATGAAGAGACGTTGATGGAAGCCGGTGGATTTAGATTAAAAATGAATTAATAGCAGAGTTGGGAGTTCACCTACCAAGCCTTGTATTAGTGAGCAGCACTTAGGAAATCCTAAAGTGAGCAGCATTTAGGAAATCCTAAAGTGAGCAAGGCGGCTATGCCAGATACAATCCAAATGCTTGCAGTTTGAATTTCAACGCACCCAAAACCATATCCAGTTCCTTCTAAATTAAATTGAGGCACCTTGGAAATGGTTATAGTGGCAGTGCTATTTACAGTTGCCGTTGTTCTGTCATCATTATTAACGGCACGTGAAAGAATTTTTAGGTGTTATGGCTGCCAATTTGAAATGGCACCGAAACTAATAGACCTATTCTAGACTGTTGCATTAGTGGCTAAATGTTGAGCTTCCTCTAGTACTTATAAGTGCTCTCAACTTCTTCAGAGCTAAGTCTTTCTCCATTATCTCATAGCTGCAAGCCATTAGCTTCTGGCTGTTCTAGCGAGCATGTGTATGCTCCCACTTGATGCTTTAGGGTTTATTACAGCTCTCCATCTATTTTTCCGAAGCTGTCCAATCATTGTAGGAAGCGTAGGTCTCTTTACATCTCCTCTAAGATGATCTGATACTTGAGAGCCATTTCTATCTCGCTTCTTTTTCTTATCGTTGTCTTGGCTTGCACTTTACTTGTAGAGGGTTGTCGCTCTACATCTGTTGTTCCAAGGCAATCTGTTCTTTGTATAAAGCGTATTTCTCTTTACTTCTGCTCTTGGAAGATCAGATAGTTCAGAGCCACTTGCTCCATTCTGTTGTAGTTAGCATTTGTTTGCTGCCGCTTCATGCATATAGAAGATTATAGCTCTCCAACTGTTGTTCCAAAGCAGTCCAATCAACGTAGGAAGCGTATCCCTCTATACTTCTCATCTAGGAAGGCACTTAGAAGATCAAGAATGACTCAAAGAAAAAAAGTTGTGTCGAAGACAAGTCAGTCATTATCTAGGAACTTAAAAAAAGCTCTTTGCTTTCAAGGAGAGGGAAGTGGTGTAGCAGAGGAAGGTATGCCGCAGAACATGGACTCAATCGATGAAATGAGTGAAGATACAAGTACCGTACAAGTTGTTCAAGTAAGTATTATTCTATACCATTTCCTTGTTTTGATACATTTTTATTGTGTTGATTCTGTTGTTTTCTTGTTGAAGCATGTACCAATGTGAGAATCTGTTTTTCTTTAAAGTGGTATTAGATGTGCATTCTTCCTGTAGTCTCCTGAGCGGCATTTCGAGCTCGAACTTGTAATAACTTTATAAGAAGCTTAGGCTGTGGCATGCTAATAATATCCAAACAATACGCATTGAATGCATAAACTTGTTCAGAATATATTTTTGGAACATATTTGTGAGAATGCTTCAGGTGGAATACCCTTATATTTCAGTGAACGCATAAAGAAATATAATTACAAGCTTTCACTATGCTACCAGTTATGTTATAACATAATGTTTGGTTCTTCTAACCTAAACAGTTATAAGAGAATTCATGGAGAATGGCTTAACATCTACAAGTACAACCGGGAACTACTTGCTACCACTAGAACAAAAATGGATCCTATGCAACTAGCCATTGCAACAAAAAAGTGTCCACTGCAGCTCAAAATGGGTTTGGATGGACAATTTTTAGTTGCAACGGCTAGTTGCATAGGACCCATTTTTCTTCTAGTGTACTATAAATGAATTGGAAACTCCTGGTTGTTCCTATAGATCTTTAGTTGAAATTTAATTCACATGTTATCTAGAGCCTGTAAGTGTTGAGAAAAAAACTTATATAAAGCAATAGTGTACATTTGGGCTATGTTCATTGTAGTCCAAGAAAAATCTAAATTAATAAAAATTTCATATTTAAAGAAGTATTATACAGGAGGTAGTTTATAGTGAGGGACAAAAGGTAATTGATGATGGTTAAAACATTAAAATCCCACATCTTTTAGCCAAAAGTGATTATGTTCTATTACTAAAAAAATTTCTTTATAATTCTTCTAGATATACAGAAAAAGAGGTCATTAACAATATTTGTTGTTCTGTAGTCTAAGGACATCATGACTAAGGTTTAGGGTTTAGGATTTCACATGTTTAGTAGGGTATCAATTCATGTTCAAAATCCAAAGATATTTTATTAAAATGATATTTTTCTCAAGTATCAGTTGCTACTATTCCTGTAAATATTTAACTACTATTCCAGTGTATAATTTGCTTCAAGTTTTAGACCATGAAATCATCAAACTTGCTTTAGAGGTCCCACTGCTGAACTGTAAAATCAGAAGTTAGTCCTTTAAGCAGAGTTTGGTATTAAAATTAGCTTCTCTTCTGACAATAGAATGAGATCGTGATTACAATTGCCTAACGAATTAATAGTGGCACTCTAACGAGGCTGATCCGCATTATGGACAACTTCTAGTTCCTGGACGATAATATAGATTTTGTTGGTGCACATTGGACCATCCAATGACACATCTAATTTTGGATTTTGCAAGCTTAGTGAGTGCGCTTTCCTAAGGATTTCTGAGCAAAAATTATGAATCATGCTCACCGAACTCCACTAGCGCATTTAAATCGAGGCAGCTTTCATTGGTTACCTACCCTGCTAAGTGACGAGCTACTTCTCCGCCATCACTTGTCCATCAAGACAGACTGCTGAGCTAATTCTTTGCCACCACCCGAAGATCACGACAGACCGCCGAGCTTCTTCTCCGCCGAATGAACTCGTCTCCCTACTGAGTTCGAAATTCACAATTAGATTTCTTTGAATTGCACTTGCAGCGCCATTGAGTTCTCGTGACTTTGCCTTGACTGAATTCAGTTTATATACATGCTTGGTCGTGTAGAGAGACACTGCAGCTATGACGAGAAGAACACGGAGCCAGGCCAAGGAGCAAGAGGATTCAACTTCGGAGGAGGAAGCGGCGACGCCACCGCCTTCCACAGATGTCCCCGAGGTAAGCTTCTTGGTCAAATTTCTGGTGCGGTCTTTATTTTCTCTCAACTGCTGTTGTACGAGCAAGCACATGAGCGACCAGAGACTAAAATTAGTGCTGCCGATCCTCTCAGATGTACAGACATCATAGTAAGACTTGCGTAATGGGAAGCATTTTTTTCATTAAGGAAGTCCAGATTTACACAAAATTTCTTGAGGTCTACGTTACCGATTGAAGTTCAAGCTCGATCACCCACCTGCAGTCAAGTTTTGTCCAAATCAAACTTCGCACCGTTTAGAGAAGTGCACCGTCAGGCAAATGACTGGCTTCCTGAACCTTGTTGTCGTCAGATGCACGATGCATCAAGTTCATTTGCAGATTCGACTGTATAGTATTAGTGGTCGTTAGACATCAGTTGAATCGATTTGCTTCCTCGTATGATCATAGAATCTTGTCTCCTGGCCAGCCCAAGGCACTGATCTGCCGAAATTTTGATAGAGGCAACCCCAGTCGACGAAGTCAAGGATCAGCCAACGCACTTGCGGGAGTTTGAAATTTGAGTTAAAAATATCGCCGGATGTAGCTGTTCGACTTCCGTGATTGACACTGGAGGTAGCGGCAACCACCTTCATGACCCCTGTCAGATCCGACGATGGTCGTGGGGGTAGTTGCCGCTACCCTTAGTGTTAGTCATAGCTTTCATTTTTATCTTCGTGATGAGCATCAATGCCATCTGCAATTCAGTCAAGCCCAGGAAATCATGGTTTTTAATTTAGCTGGAAAGCTCTTAGTCTGTAATTGCATCCGCTTTGGTTACTTCTGAATTGCTTTCTCTTTTAGTTTTGCGCGGTTGCAATGCCAATTATTTCCTTGATCATTAGTTGTTCGGCTTCCATGATCGGAATTGGGGGTAGTGGCAATCACCTCCACTGCCCCTGTCGGATCCGACAGTGGTTATGGGGGTTGTTGCCGCTACCCCCGGTGTCAGTCATAGCTTTCATTTTTATCTTCGTGATGAGCATCAATGCCATTTGCAATTCAGTCAAGCCCAGGGAATCATGGTTTTTAATTAAGTTGGCAAGCTCTTAGTCTGAAATCGCATCCGCTTTGGTTACTTCTGAATTGCTTTCTCTTTTAGTTTTGCGCGGCTGCAATGCCAAATATTTCCTTGATCATTAGCTGTTCGACTTCCGTGATCGGAATTAGGGGTAGCGGCAACCACCCCCACAGCCCCTGTCGGATCCGATGGTGGTCATGGGGGTAGTTGCCGTTACCCCAATTTTCAGTAAAAGCTATCATTTTGATCTTTGTGAAGAGCATGAATGCCATCTACAATTTGGTCAAGCTCAGGGAATCATGGTTTTTAATTTAGCTGGCAAGCTCTTAGTTTGTAATCGCATCCGCTGTGGTTACTACTAAATTGCTTTTTCTTCCAGTTTTGTGCTGTTGCAATGCCTATGATTTTGTTTCTGCACTATCGAAATGTTGCCGTATTTGCTAGTGTTCTTTGAATCGTAAATACTACCGGGAACTCAGATTTGGCTGTCATGATGAACCAAAAGGGAGAATATTAGGTAGCTAGATTCTATTAAGCAGAATCTCGGCTAATTTAGGTCTTTTAGCTGCATGAGTACAAGTGATTTTCACATAGATGAACCAAATTCATAAAGAGCCCTAAATATCTAAAGAAAATGACAACTATGCATATTTATTTGTGCCAAGAATTTAAAAAAAGGAATGAGGTAAGGTTGGCAACCCACCACTTTGGGACATTTCCAGTTCTTTGACCAAAAACCTTGGTAGCACGAGCTATCCCCATGACCCCTGTCGGACCCGACGGGGTTCATGGGGGTAGCTCCCTCTACCAAGGTTTTCGGTCAAAGAACATGAATTCATAGATGATTTAAATTGATTTTTGTTTTTTTGGACATTTGTTTGTTTCACTTCCTCCATGGGCTTGGAGTAGAATGGAATCTTCATTTATTATATTTTCAATTTAATGATTGAGATAGGCTTGTTATGAATATGTTGGTTGTAAGATTTATTTATCTAAATTCTGTTCATACTATACCATTTGATAGATTCTCGAAATTCATAAATACCATATGTATTTGACTGGCGTTGGAGTATTTTTAATAAATCTATCATATTTAGAAAATTAGAAAATTGATCTAGAATCACATTTACATTTTGAAATTTTTCTTTTACTCATTGGAACAAAATATTTTTGATGTAGATTTCCTCTAGAAGAACAACATACCAGTCATTTCTGAGTTTCAAGGCAAAATATATTTAATCTAAAACATGTAAATGCTAATGAATTTAATCTAGAATAATAATATATGGATAAAGATAAGGGTCTACAAACCAAGGTTTGTATTAATAAGTTTGTATTAATTGAATTTTGAGAATAATTTCAATTTCATAATTTACATTGTAGAATGAGTCCCCTCTGGCTTCGACACAAGAAGATCAACCAATCGAAACACCGGTGTCGTGTAGAGAGGAGCGCGCTTAGGGAACACACGAGGTGTCTGGCTGCAGGTTGTGAGTGTAGATGAAAGTTAAGTAACAAAACTTGAATCTTCACTTAATCTTTTCTTCAATCTTCGCTTGATCTTCACTTCAATCTTCTGTTGACCTATCCTGTGGTGGTTCTATAGGGCCAAAGGTAAAGGTGTGTTATAAGAAACAAGGCCTCGGACGGGTAAAACGGGACAACCAAACCACGAGTTGGCCGTCCGAAAGATTGGCTCCTAAAATCAAACCCACGGTGACCAGGAAGCGCCTTTCACCGGTGGGAACAACAAATAAGATCGACCATGTGGGCCATTAACCCCACTTCGTCGCCACAAACACAAAAAGGAGCGCTTACTGGATAACCACGGCTCGCAACAAGTTTACAATGCAGAAATTGAATTGCAACTAGCCTCCAAATCCGGCTAGGAATAACAGAAATGAAAACGAACCACAAGCCACAACACACTGGAGACCTTCAAAGCTCTTCAAATCTTCATCTTCAAGTCTTTAAGCCTTCACATCTTCAAAAATATCTTCAAAACTCTAAAAGAACTCCAACTTCACCTTCAAACTACCTAAACTCCACTCAAAAAGAAAAGGCAGCAGACCTTCCTATGCTTCCATACTCATAACTTTTGCATTTCTTCTTCAAATTAAAAGATTGATAGCTTTTCTAAGAGCTAACAAATTTTCCTATCACTCCTACAACTTTCAAGTCACTCCAAAACTCTGTCCAACTTCTATGACCTCTCAAAGTTTCGGTCCATATATGGTAAAAACAAGAGACTCTCTCACCTTCTCACACTCACAACTCACTCATAAATGCTCCAAATTGAATGAATGATAGCTTTATAGAAAGCTAACAACATGTACTACACTCCATCAAAGTTTCATTCTAAACAAAAGACCTGTCTGTTTTCTATGGTCGGTCGAAGTCTCAGCCCCTCTTCATAGGAGGCAGCAGACCTCCCTCCACTCAAACAAGCACAAATCTCAACTCACAACTTCAAATAAAGCAAGAGAGAACAATTTGAAAAGCTAACAATATGATAAACAACTCCTCCAATCTTCATTACCAAATTCCAAAAACCCATTACACAATGAGCTTCCAAACACTCGGTTCCCCCAAAACAACATTGGGAGAGAAGATGAATAGTGTCCATCTTTTCCTCCCCTTTTCCAACACCTTTTGCCCCACCTAAACAAGTGTACATCAGCCCTTAACTCCCTCCTAAAGTCAACTTACACCTAATGGCCTTCATATTTGGCCCCACATCTAAATCTTTATCTTTAACTTAGAAGGAAAATCACTTCAAAGTCCAAACTATTTCCATTCTTTCCTTCTACAACTATAACCAAACAAAATAGTTTCAACAAAATACTTCAAATATGGATTGAAGTACTAACATTAAACCAATGCCTATTAGAGGTAAAAAAATAGAATTCCAAGACTATTTTTTACTCCATCTGCAAGAACTTGAGAATGCGCTTGATAGTCGCAGCGATGTAATCAACACGACCTGCCTTCGTTAAAGGATTCATTGGCCCTTCTAACCAACGATGGTGACCACGACTTCCTTCAGTAGGCTTCATCATACAGTAATATTGATCAACGTTGAGACCTTCGAAACATCCTTCAAATGTCACATCTCGACTGCCAGGCTCAACACATCCAACCTGCAACAAAATCACCAGTGCCCGAGCGTCACGTTGAAGATTCCCGTGCCATCGCCGCTCCACACGAGGTTGCTTTGGCGGACGAGAAGGCCCAGCTTCTTCTTGTAGACGCTCATGCGGCGGCGCAAGACTTAGTGGCAGAAGAGGTTGATCCGGTAGTTGTGACAATGAAAATTCAAATCCAGGCTCCGATTCTACTTCTTCCTCTTGGGACTTTGAAAAAACCCTCCAGTTCGACATTCTGACTATAAAGTGGAAAATTAATATCACTAATGGACTTCAATGAAACTCTAAAGCAAAGCCGTCCTTTTAAATAGATAACATGAACCTTCACGAAACGTCATCTTGAAGTTATTCAACAAAATAGCGTCACCATGAAGCTACTCAACAATACATATTATAATATGTTTTTATACTATGAACAAATTTACAACATGACATTCACCCTCTCTAAACCTGCACATCCTCCGGTATGTGCCAAGTTTAGTTTTCTAAAATATTTTGGGTCTCGTCAACTGCATCCTCCAAGTCTTCGTCATCCTCTTCATCTTGTTGACCATCATCTATATCTTGTTGATCAAAATTCTCTTGAAAGTCTTCATGATGAAATCTTCCACTGCGTCGAAAGGCTTTGATCCGCTTTCCAACTACAGGCACGCGTAGAGAAGTCCCATCCAATTCCCGAAGTGAATAAGTGCCATTGGTGTGCACCTTAATCACTACATAGGGCCCAACCATCTTTTTGCAAATTTTCGCACTGTACTGTGTTGATGCTTCAAAGTGCTATCAAACACAAAGACCCAATCACCCTCTGTAATCTTCTTCATCCTCAATCGGTGTGTCTTGTCAAACCGCTCTTTGTTGTTGAGTCTAGCTGCCTTCATTTTCTCCAGTGCAATGTCAAGGTTCTCTGGCAATCTCTCAAGCTGTTGAATGCGAAGTTCCAACAGCCTTTCTCTGCTTATACCGTCCTCCCATGAAAGAAACACCCATGTTGGGATATCTTCCTCCGCCGGCATAATTGGTTTTTGCCCATGCATAAGTTCCACAGGCATGTAACCAGTAACTGTGCTGTGTGTGGTTCTGTCTGCCCATAGCGCAAACGGTAACAGTTTTGGCCACATATTAGGCTTGCCTTTACAGGCTTTGACTAGAGCATGAATAATTGGAGGATGTCCCCTCTCAATCTTGCCGTTTGCTTCAGGATTGTAAGCGGTTGTTAATTTCAACTGTACACCATATCGTTTGAAGAACTCTTTGGTTTCAATAGCATTCAACTCTCCTCTATCAGCCCTCATCCGGCCAATGCTGCCATAACGACTGAAGATGTCTTCAAGTATAAACCGACATATATTTTCTGTTGTCTTGGTCCTTAAAGCTCTTCCCTCAACAAAGTTTGAGAGCTCTTCTCGTGCCAAAACAAGGTACTTCATTCCCCATATTGCATTTGGCATGGCAACCAAATCAATCATCCATTGAAAATGGATTGCCAAAGGATAAATCGGATGTAATTCGTCTCTATGCCGCACCTTAGATTGTAGTTGGCACACTACACAAGAAGCCACAAACTCTTCAACGTCTTTGTACAACCCCTTCCACCAATAACATTCTTTGATCTTAGTATATGTGGCCCAAACTCCTCTGTGACCAGCCCAAAGTGTATCATGAAATTCTTCAAGAACTTTGGATTTGGTCTCAGAATCACCAACTACTCTCAATGGCATTTCATCTTTTCTTTTTGCCCTTTTCCATAAAAATCCATCTTTCAAAAGGTATCCGTAAGATTGATGTCTGATGTCTTTGAATGTCTTGTCCAGCCAACCTTCTTGCCTTCTCAAAGTGCTCAAATAAAGCCCGATCTCTTTGAGTCTTCCTTCATATAATTCTTCTTTGAATAGTAAGACTTCATTAGCAGAGCTTTCTCCATTTGTAGCCAAGACGTAGCTACCATCTGAGAATTCTTCACAATCTTCATGAGCCATCATTTCTTTTTCATTAAATTATCTAGCTCTCGATAGCATGTCTACTAGTGAGTTTTGTTTCCCAGAAATGTGCATCAAAACATGATTTAGAGATTTGATGTACGCTATCCACCGAAGCATAGCAATATCCGGGGAAGAACAATTAGCTATCATGCCAAGTAGGGGTAAGCAATCAGTTTCCAATACAACGTTGGCTCCAATCAAATAATTTCTATCTGCTTTCAACGCTGTAAGCGCACCCCAAAGTTCTCTTTTCACTTGAGGATATGCTCTCTGTCGTTCTGTAAGGATCCTTGCCCCAAATCGGATGGCAAATCTTCTCCCCTCTACATCATCTTGCCCAACTGCCCATCCAATGGCAATTGGACTTGTGTCAACGGTTATAATCACCGGTCTACCACTTCCATAATCAACTTGTTTTAGAACCGGTGGTGATTTCAAAGTCTTCTTCAATTCTTTCATAACCAAATCTTGCTCATATTGCCACACAAATTTGTTTCTTTTCCTCAATAACTTGTAAAGAGGTTCCGATATGTGAGCAAAGTGGGAAATCCAAATCTGATAGAAGACACATGCCCCAAGAAACCTCCTTACTTCGGTGACACTGCTACATGGTTTCATTCTTCCAATAGCATCCACTTTCTCAGGGTTGGATTTTCGTCCATATCGTCCACATAGATGTCCAACCACCAGAATCTCATCAACTCCAAATTTTGATTTCTCAATAGAAAGAGTCAAATCCACCTCTTCAAGTTTCATCAAGATTTTGTCCACATCATTGATATGATCATTGACAAATGCTCTACATCCATTATCTTGAAGAGTTAAGTCTCTAATGACCTCCTTGCAACCTTTTATTGGAATATCATCCACAAAAGGTATTGTCTTTTTAGGAACAAAATCTCGTAAGATTTGATTCATGGCATTTTGCATGTACGCCACTGAGTTTGTGGCACCTTGAGGCAATGTGCACATTCTAACCAATCCAAGTGGAGTTTTCATGGTTGTCAAATCTCTGCTCTCAGCAGCTAATTGAAATTGATCATAACCAGAGTATAAATCTCCAATGGAATAAATAGCGTGCCCCGCAAACGCTTCTGCCACTTCATCAACAATAGGTCCTGAACCTTTGTTTCTAATTGTTACCCCATTTGCGGGTTGCATGTCTTGGATGAACCTCAATGCTCCTGACTTCTTTGATACAGTAAACCATCGATTAGAATATGGAGCCATCGAAGGCTCAAGAATACCCATGTGCATCTTTTCTTTAAGCAATTCAACCAGTTTGGGAAGTAGAGCTCGTGGTATCGGAATTGGTTTCAAATCCCACAGTACATGTGGCACCGTGAAAATTACCATTGGCGCTATTATACTGGGATGGACACATCCAATTTCATCCGGTGAAGAAGTAAAAGCTTTTCCATGCATCAAAAGCATGTCTTGAAACTTCTTCTTCTCTGGCTCAGTCAAGAAATCATCTCCTCCAATCTTTAGATCAGTTAGAGTCTTTTTTGTAAATTTGTGTCCAATCCTCCTTGACTCTCTTAAACTTGGCTCTTTCTCAGCTTGTTTGATGTGATCTTGAGTGTGAAATGGTAGCTGAGTAGCCACCGGCTTCACCTTTTTTGCCACAGTCTTGTACTTTGTATGAACTGCAGCTTCTGATCTATGTTCATCAATATTGGAATAACACAGCTTTGTCATTGCCATGGAAATCTCATGATGCATTGCAGCTGTGTGGACATTGATTAGACAATGAGTAGTCCTCTCTGCATCCTCATTTGTCTTTATATCTTGCAAAGTTTGCAAGATATCATCTGGCATACCATTCTCTTCGTAAACACCAGAAATGCTTTCTTCTTCTTCTAAAATCTTCACTCTTTTTAGGTTTTTCTCCATTTTTCTCACAAATCTTTTATATACAGGGTCCAAGTCTTGAATACTTGTAATACTGATAACTTCATTTCTAGTCACACTCAAAAATCCACACCCAACACTGGTATGTACATTGGGGACTCTATCACCCTCAAATTTCTTGGCACTAGTGGATCCCCATACTCCACTTGTGCCCTCTAGAAATTTGGAAAATTGATGGAAGTAGGAAGAGGAGTCTCCCTAAGTTGGAGCCGGTGCCTTTCATTATTAGGTCTTACAGTTAGAAACTGTACTGACTTCTTTCCATCAATGCTTCGAATTCGGGCATAGTGAGATCCATCATCCAACACTTTAGTCTCCATTCGTGAAGCAGTGATGAATGGTTGGCCCAAAAGCACAGGATATGCACTAAAATTTTGAACAAAATAATTTTGTTCAACATTTACATCTCCAATCTTTGTAGAAAGAGATGGACAAGCTCTATGCAATCGAGTGCGCCCACTATTAGTTGCTCTCATGATCCAACCATGCTCAGTGTCAATTGGCCACTTGCCCTTCTCATACACATCTCTAGAGATGATGTTGATCTCAGAGCCATGATCAACAAGAGCAAATACAGACTCATCTAATCCTTCAAGGTTCACTTTGGTCTCAGTGGTAGCTCTAGTCCAAAATGGAAGGTCAAATTCAACCTTCTCGTCATGTTTTCCCTTCACATGGTGGTCATAGGCACATTCAAAAGTTTGAGTCTCAACCTTTGAATTTTCCTCCTCCAATGTTTCAATCTTCACATTATAAGTATTGACCTCCATCTTTGAATTGGCCACCCTCTCTAGTCTTTCTTTCACCACATGAAGATTCGTATCAGTTCCTCTTTCAGCCATAGGCTCATCCATCTTGGCAAAAACTTCACCAATCTCTATTTCTTCATCTTTGGTCATGTGGGTGTCTAAAGCACTCACCATCACAGCCTCGGCAGTGATCTGCCTCTTTCTTTTGATAATGTCTATGATCAGCTCATGAAAATCTTTCTTGGCAATGCCAAGTGCCTCTCTCAAGGTGAATTCAATCTTGGCATCCAAGATTCTTTCCTCCAAAACTCCCTTCAAGTCAATGGAAGTCTCAATGTCCGACTGGAGCTTATAAGCAGGACCCTTCCCCTTTGGCTTGCTAGAGTTTTCTTTCTCTTGGTCCTTTCTGCTCCCACTAAACTGTCCCCAGTCTTTGTCAGGAAGCGGAGCATCCCCAGGGTGCACAATTCAGGACTAGCAGTCTTCGACCTTGTAGGAACTCTTTTCTTCATCTCCTTTGCAACATCACTTTGTACTGGAGGTCTTCTTTTTGATGCTGGCTCTTCACTATCTTGATCATCAAATCTCACACGCTTCTCTTCAACCAAAGCATCATAGACCTCATCATGATTTTCCTCTTCTTGTAAGAAAGCTCTGATGCTTCTTGCATCAACAGGATCTTCCCATCTAGTTGCTTTTCTGATGGCTTGGGCTCCTCTCCTCATTACTACATGAGTTTCAACAGGAGATGCATCAATTGCATACTATTCCACTTGGATGTGATAAGTCTCAGATCCTTGCACTTGTACAAGGCTAGATCTTCCCACCTTCTCTTCTATGAACTTTTTCATACCTCCTCTTCCAAAGTTGGTTCTCAAAGGTGAGTCTGTAGATGCATCGTGAATTTTGCCATCTTTATAGAAGACTTGGCCATTCTTGAGCATCTCCTCATAAGATTCGCACCCTCTCAAAGTATGGTCAGTCTCCTCATCACACCAAACACATCTTCTAGCAAATTTTCTTGCTCCCTCTGATGGTTGAGAAGAAGAAGAAGAACCCCTGGATTTCTTCAACTCTGTGAACTCAACCCTTAGCTCTTTAAAGCATTTGATAAGTTCTTCTAGAGCATTCTCTACATTGGTCTTGGTACTCTTCATCGTAGGAGATAAAGTTGTCGAAGGTGAAGGAGCAAAAGACACCTTAGGAGTCCTAGGAGCATGGAGAGGACCCATGTCAACCCGTACTCCTACTCCTCTTGACCTTACACGTCGTTGTTTGGCCAAGAGAGTAACCGTCTCCTCTACCCTCCTCCAATCATTGGTGAATCCTTCTTCAGTGGTGCGATCTCCAAGCAAAAGAAGAAGTCTATCTTCAAGCACCTCATCAGTTGCTTGAAGAAACAACTCTGCCTTCCTTGTATCAAGAAGACGCCTCTCTGCTAAGGGTAATTGAGCATATTTCTTCTCAAAATCTCTGAGCAACTCAGTTGGACCCATATTATTGCCCGGTTGTTGCTCGACCCACTCAAGGAAGGATCTTTTTGTCATCCTCTCTGAGTGTTCTTCAAAGAACTCGTCTCGCAAGTGCTCAGCAAATATTGCCCAAGAAACAACACCCGCACGAATCTCTCGTACTCGTTCTCTGATGTCAGGGACAACCGCCATGTCAAACGTCTGCAACATGCGGGCCTCATCGATTTGTTGTACTTCCATCTCACAGATGTAAGTTCTCAGGAACTTGGAAATGTTTTTACTGTCAAATCTCCCAATCTTGGCAACAACAGACTTGAGAGCCTTGGTAGCATCATGCCCACCCTGGTTGACTCTTTGTTGTTGCATGAATAAGGTGAAAGCTCCCAAAAGCTCCTCCATAGGAACTTGAGGATCTTCGGTACTTCTTTCACCAATATCATCTCCATGGTCTCCCATCTTCAACTCAACAACCGCCCCTAAGCTCTCTCAGTGGAAGCACCAAATGTCGTGTAGAGAGGAGCGCGCTTAGGGAACACACGAGGTGTCTGGCTGCAGGTTGTGAGTGTAGATGAAAGTTAAGTAACAAAACTTGAATCTTCACTTAATCTTTTCTTCAATCTTCGCTTGATCTTCACTTCAATCTTCTGTTGACCTATCCTGTGGTGGTTCTATAGGGCCAAAGGTAAAGGTGTGTTATAAGAAACAAGGCCTCGGACGGGTAAAACGGGACAACCAAACCACGAGTTGGCCGTCCGAAAGATTGGCTCCTAAAATCAAACCCACGGTGACCAGGAAGCGCCTTTCACCGGTGGGAACAACAAATAAGATCGACCATGTGGGCCATTAACCCCACTTCGTCGCCACAAACACAAAAAGGAGCGCTTACTGGATAACCACGGCTCGCAACAAGTTTACAATGCAGAAATTGAATTGCAACTAGCCTCCAAATCCGGCTAGGAATAACAGAAATGAAAACGAACCACAAGCCACAACACACTGGAGACCTTCAAAGCTCTTCAAATCTTCATCTTCAAGTCTTTAAGCCTTCACATCTTCAAAAATATCTTCAAAACTCTAAAAGAACTCCAACTTCACCTTCAAACTACCTAAACTCCACTCAAAAAGAAAAGGCAGCAGACCTTCCTATGCTTCCATACTCATAACTTTTGCATTTCTTCTTCAAATTAAAAGATTGATAGCTTTTCTAAGAGCTAACAAATTTTCCTATCACTCCTACAACTTTCAAGTCACTCCAAAACTCTGTCCAACTTCTATGACCTCTCAAAGTTTCGGTCCATATATGGTAAAAACAAGAGACTCTCTCACCTTCTCACACTCACAACTCACTCATAAATGCTCCAAATTGAATGAATGATAGCTTTATAGAAAGCTAACAACATGTACTACACTCCATCAAAGTTTCATTCTAAACAAAAGACCTGTCTGTTTTCTATGGTCGGTCGAAGTCTCAGCCCCTCTTCATAGGAGGCAGCAGACCTCCCTCCACTCAAACAAGCACAAATCTCAACTCACAACTTCAAATAAAGCAAGAGAGAACAATTTGAAAAGCTAACAATATGATAAACAACTCCTCCAATCTTCATTACCAAATTCCAAAAACCCATTACACAATGAGCTTCCAAACACTCGGTTCCCCCAAAACAACATTGGGAGAGAAGATGAATAGTGTCCATCTTTTCCTCCCCTTTTCCAACACCTTTTGCCCCACCTAAACAAGTGTACATCAGCCCTTAACTCCCTCCTAAAGTCAACTTACACCTAATGGCCTTCATATTTGGCCCCACATCTAAATCTTTATCTTTAACTTAGAAGGAAAATCACTTCAAAGTCCAAACTATTTCCATTCTTTCCTTCTACAACTATAACCAAACAAAATAGTTTCAACAAAATACTTCAAATATGGATTGAAGTACTAACATTAAACCAATGCCTATTAGAGGTAAAAAAATAGAATTCCAAGACTATTTTTTACTCCATCTGCAAGAACTTGAGAATGCGCTTGATAGTCGCAGCGATGTAATCAACACGACCTGCCTTCGTTAAAGGATTCATTGGCCCTTCTAACCAACGATGGTGACCACGACTTCCTTCAGTAGGCTTCATCATACAGTAATATTGATCAACGTTGAGACCTTCGAAACATCCTTCAAATGTCACATCTCGACTGCCAGGCTCAACACATCCAACCTGCAACAAAATCACCAGTGCCCGAGCGTCACGTTGAAGATTCCCGTGCCATCGCCGCTCCACACGAGGTTGCTTTGGCGGACGAGAAGGCCCAGCTTCTTCTTGTAGATGCTCATGCGGCGGCGCAAGACTTAGTGGCAGAAGAGGTTGATCTGGTAGTTGTGACAATGAAAATTCAAATCCAGGCTCCGATTCTACTTCTTCCTCTTGGGACTTTGAAAAAACCCTCCAGTTCGACATTCTGACTATAAAGTGGAAAATTAATATCACTAATGGACTTCAATGAAACTCTAAAGCAAAGCCGTCCTTTTAAATAGATAACATGAACCTTCACGAAACGTCATCTTGAAGTTATTCAACAAAATAGCGTCACCATGAAGCTACTCAACAATACATATTATAATATGTTTTTATACTATGAACAAATTTACATGACACCGGGGACAAATGAGACTATGCAGCTAGAGATTGGTGGCCAAGATGAAGGAGATCTTGCTATAGATGGCATGGATGATGTGGAGGAAGAAAAAGAAATGCTAGAAGATGAGCTCCGGCAACAACAGGAGGTGGATTGTGTGGCTAGTATTGCTAGCTTGAGGATGAGGCCCGAGATACATTCACGGCTAAACATTCCACTTATCAGACTAGTGGCAATGCCAATGGTAAGGCCGACACTCTCTTCAGACCTTGTGAAGTTGGAGAATGAGTTTGTCCATGGATATCGCGAAGGAGCCACCGTATTTTATGTTTCCACCACAAACGAAGCTGGAGAGAGCTTAGAATTTACTGAGGAAGAGATGAACGGCTAGAGCCCCTTGTGGAAGAAATTGAACAATGAATTTGTTGAATATGTGGAGTCAATTTCCGAACTGAGGTTCATGAAGAATTTGAAGTTCTTTGTATGTGATGGTAATCACCGTCGCATTGCATGGATGAATTTGATTGACCGGAAATATACTGGGGACCCAACTTTTCACAATGCGGTTGATAGTATTGTTTTGGACACAAAAGGAAGAATCGAGTTAGTCATGCAGATGATGCATGACATAAACAAGTGAGTAATATTGATTCATCTGAGGTTTTTGTATCTTATATGTGGCGCATTTGAATTTGATGCACTCTAATCATTGTACATTTCAAAAATCACTTATTCAAGTGTTTGAATTGCAGATTAACGGAGGACTCTCATGTGAAGACCAACCTGGTACACACTCTATACCGAGTTCAAAAATATGGGCAACTTCCGTATGACTGCTTCAATGAAATGTTGAGGCCATCGGAAAAAAAACGTTGTGGTGTTCAGTTTGCGAGGAAGACTTGGTACTCTATGCCTCAAGATGTTTTCACAACATTCCTGTTTCGGGTGAGAATCTTATTTCTTGGATGATTTTGAATCTTGATACTTCAATTGATCATAGTGCATAGTTGGATTTGATTAGAGTTAGTGATTGGAGATTCAAATGCTCTTGAACTTTTGCAGCAAGAGATATCACAGGCAGCAGATGCAGCAGTGAGGAAGTACCATGAGACAACAGATGAGGAGAAAAGGAGTCCTGAGGGTATTGCCGAAGCAATGAGAGCAGGAGCTAAACTAATGGCGGGCAAGTTGTATGCAAAGACGGGGAAGTTGTTGGCTGTTGCAAACCCTAACCACGGTCCCGGATTTCTCGAAGAGGTTTGTCTTGTCTCTACGTCACTAAAGAATTTTGAATTTCTATTGGGGCGTATTAAGTTTGGTAGTAATGAAGAAAAATTCAATTTTCTCAGGTTGAAAGGCACTGGACAATGAACGAAGTCCCAAAGATGACACTAGAGAAGTTGCAGATGGTAGCCACGTGCAACACTACCCCATTCCAGAAAACCAAGTTCTTGAAGTGGTGGAATTCATCTATGGCCTCTCGAGAAGCAAATCGATTTCCACCGAGGCCTGTTTCCGAAGACAGGCTTCTGCCCTTTCTGAACAAGTGCGTCTAGTGGGTAGGGGTGAGCATAATCTTTGTAATTTTTCTCAACTATTAAGCATGTGAATTTTGTTTGAATGAATGTTTAGAACTTCAATTCCTTAATTTTCATTTGCTTTTAAATTAACTATGAATATTTGGGTGCAATGTATTTTCAGATCCAAGATACTGCTACTGACTACTTTGCCAAGGTGGTAAAGGACGACAACCTCAACATCAATATGAGTTCCCCACTTCAACCAGAGCATCTTCCAGAGTATCTTGAAGGATGGAGGAGGAAGATATGGGATCAAGCATTTGGTCCTACTTTAAAAGCACAAGGACAATTCAAGAAATCAGACAAATTTTCTATTTATGATGGAGCAGATCAAGTTGTTCGAAGAGTTATTTTCCGGTACCAAAATTTAACTTTTACACTCATTTTTTCATTCATATAATGTGATTTATTGATTGTAGGATTAGTAGTGAAATTTTCTTAGAGACAATTTTTTATGATTCACCCGAAGAACCAAAGGTTGGGGTACCGTGAAGTACTCCAAGTACCCCTTTCGGATCCGAAAGAGGTATTTGGAGCACTTCATTGTACCCCCGATTTTGGTTATCTACTATAATCATTATAGTTATTTTAGACTCTTTTAGAAGATTTAGTTTGTATAATGGCAGTTTTGGTCCTGATTCTTTTTATGAATCAAACGGTTGTTTAGGTAGAGCATTGCTCCATCATGCATTGAAATGTTGACACGCATGCAATTATTTGAGATGCTTTTCTAGACTACATTTAGCTCTTTCAATCTTGCTAAATTTATTCTAAGAGATGCATTTTTTAAGCAATTGAACATTCAATTGCTATAGAGCAATATTTTTATGAATATTGTCGTCCGAACCAGATGTTTGGGTACCATGAGGTACTCCATATACCCCTCTCGGATCTGAAAGGGGTATTTGGAGTCCCTTGTGGTACCCCAACTTTTGGTTCACACGTAAATATTCAAAAACTTTTATTTCCTTATTAACATGCTGATTGTGTATTGATGTAATTTTCATCGATTATCTAGAGTCGCATGCATTGGTTCTATAGTTTGTAGCAACGCAATATCAAGCAAGCTACACTTAAATTGTATGCGCTTTTAATCGAAATTGCATTAGAGTCACCAATGCAATTTTGTGTCTTATTTTGCAGTTACTTCAAGTTTGAGCTTGTAACAAAGAACGCAATTTCTCAAGAGGATCTTCCTCCATTCTTATCCACATGGCTAGACCGGAGTTCCGAGGAGTGCATGTACACCGCAAGCCAACTTCGGACGTTCACAACGGCACATCTTTCCGGTGGAGGGTGGTACCTTGATTGTCCGCTCCCATTCACCCATCCATCCAAGACAGCTTTTCAAAAGTCATTGGAAGGCCTCGGGGTTATTGACTTGGATGTTCCTGAATTTGCTGTTCTCAATGATACGCAGAAGAAGAGGGCCATTGCTAGGAGGACCGTTGCTGACAAGAAAAAAGAAGACAAGGAACAAGAGATTTTGGCAAACAAAGAGAAGAAAGAAGCGAAGCGGTTTGTGAAGTTGGCAGAGAAACAGAAGGAGAAAGAGTTAGGGAATGAAGAGAAGGGAAATGGCAAAGGCAAGAAGAAGGTCGAAGGTGGTGGTCAAGTTGTAGCATCATCCATTGTAGACCAAGGCTCGCAGATGCAAGGCGGATCTCAAAGTGGAATGAAGCGAAAAGCAGTACTTGAAGAGCTCACGGAGGACATGATCACGCAAGGTATTCCAGTAATAATCTTTGGTGATGATGATGTCACGTCGGAGGAGTTGATTCTAAACGTGTCCATTATCAAAGTTCAAGATAACATAAATGAAGAAGAACCAAACTGCTACACCGACGTCATGGACTTCTTGAGCAAGGTAAGATTTTATTTTTAAAATCTACAAATAGATTGTATTATTGAATGATGTGGATGATTTTTGGCAATGATTGACTTCCTGGAGAATTGTGGGATTGCAGATGGCTGTAGGGAAGACTCGAAGTGATGACGGTGTAGTGAACTCTCATCCAGGAGTGGACCTCATTTTTTTTGACTGCCCGGAGAACTTGCCTGTTCCAGAGATCTCACTCCCCAATCAAGCGGTGCCTGTGTGGAACTTAGACAAGGAATGTGAGGCACTGAATAATGTGTTTCTGTTTGCTGAGAAGCACTTGCAGGACAATGGATGTTTGATTGTTTTTCATTCCCGTTGTGGCGCTTCAAAGAGCAACATTGCAGGACTGTGTAAGATGTACCCTACTTTGGTGGAGAAAGAAGATTGGCTGGGCATGAACCGGATGCATTTGACGTCACCCTTGGACAAGATGACCACGGTACTTTTTTCCAAAATCCGTGTGGTTTGGTTATCATTTGACATTTGTTTTTATGTTATTGTTTTTGATGTATTTTAATTCCAACATGTGCAGACTTTGAAGTTTGGAATCACCATCTTGGTGAAGGATATTACCAAAAAGGGAAAAGCAAGCTTCCAATATAGGTGGTCAGAGGCAATGGTCAAGGGAAGAGTGAACCTTCGAAAAGACGACATGTACATCAATTATACCATAGAGGACACCCAATTGATGAACGAGGCAACTTCCAGGCCGTGGCGGGGGGCTCGCGAAAAAGATGCTAGGTTCTTGCAGTTCTTCATTAAAGGGACAACTGATGAAGGAGATGTGGTTCTAGATTGCTCAACATCTACTGGTAAGTTTTGTTTTCAATGATTGTGCATTCAATTTATATTCATTTCATGAATTATTTTACTAATGAATTGCATATTGTTTATCATAGGGGCATCCATTATAGCATGTCGTGGCACTGGACGCCACATTCTAGCTTTGGAGGCGGACAAAGAGATTTTTAATGCTGTCCTTTTACCAATGAAGAAGATAATTCCGGCTATGGTGACATTTGAAGTCAAAAATGTGCAGCCGTTGGTTGAGCCTTCACAAGATCCGGATGCCATGACTATGGTGCCTCGGAAGTTTGCTCGAAAGGATAGACCTAGTAAGTAAGTTTCAAGATTTCCAAATTGTATTTGTATAGGCTATTATATATATTGTATGAATCTAACATTGTTGAATTTGCGATTTCAGACGTGAAGAAGTGATGCATGCTCCTGCATTAACGAAGAGACGAAGTCTTCTTTTGAGTCCTAGAAAGTCTCTGGCTCTTCCCGTGTATGCCGAGCAAATGGCATCGCAGTACGTGGAGTTTGGTTGCTTGGAACCAAAACCTCGTAAACATTCATATGCTTTAAATGTTTTAGAGTTTATAGACAGGTTAGCTTCTGAGGGTGGAGAGACTTTTGAGTCGTCTACAACGCAGGATTCCGCGACTGAATTCACTGCGTCCTAGACTCAGAAGATTGACATATCTCTTGAGTTAGTTTATTATGTATTGACTTCCATTATGATTGGATTTGTATGTTTTATGGCTACATTTTGGGTGTCATTTCTTTCTACATGCAGTTTCGGGTTGTTGCCAAAATGAACTATCATTTTTATAGTGATTTTATGATCTATTGTTATAACTTCTTAATTATGTCCCATAACACATAACAAAACAATTGTCTGTAGAGTTTTGATTGATGTTGTATCCTTTCTTTTCAAGAACTTTATAATATTTTTGAGAATTTCAAAGCCTATATTGTTAATTTGTCACATTTGTAGATTTTGGATTTTTTAATAATATTCACCGAAAGACTTTAATGATTTTTATATAAAATTTTGTAGTCAATTTCTATAAGTAGTGGAGTCGTTCTTTGCAATGGGCATCATGAAATCTATAATTTTATGTTCTCCACATTTGTACAAATAGGCAATCCCTAATCCACTTCTAAAAGGTATAAGATGTTTTGACTTCCATTTTTTGATTAAATCTTAATACTACGTAGATCTTCCAAATGCCCTATTTTTTTATTTTTTTTGATTCTATTTTTTTTGTTTCTAAAAAATAAAACCCCTTCAAATGTGTTATGAATCTTTTGAAGACAAAAAAAGTACAAACAAATTCTTGGACATCAAATTCTGGTGATATCCTATTAGTTGGGGCAATGATTTTATTTTAAATGGTTGTAAGTGACTAAAATTTTGGGAAAATGAACTCCCATTTCTAAAAAATTAAAATACCTACATCCACGGTCATAGGTCTATTATCTACTTTTTTCTAACAAAACTTTCCCGCTCACAGGCTCATAGGCTCATAGGCTCACACGCTAGCAACCCTGTTGTAAAAAGTTGACCTACATTTGCTTCAAAAAAAATTATATATAGAGAAAAAAATAGATAAAATTAATTTGAATGGAATTTGAAAGTTTTTAATGAATCAAAGATTTGAGATTTCATTTACTATCATAGATGATCTATATGTTGCAATTTGACCCATTGTTGCATCTACTTAGAATAGATTTGAAGATATTTGTCTTGTTAGACAATTAATATAAATCTTTTTAATTTATATTTAGCAACCAAAACAATTATTTTCACTACAATCTTTTTGAATTCAAGATATTTGTTTGTAAGGACATTTCCATAGTATATTTGTTTGGATTAAAGGTGGTTTAATATGATATGACAACAACAATTTGATACCAAAATTTTGGAGTGATTACCAAATCTGCCTCAACAATTGGATCTATGGGGTGGTTAGCTTTAAAATTAATTTACCTCCAACCCGTGATTTCTTTTTGCTTCAAGTTTTTTTTAAATTGTAGTATACAGTAATACAGAGGATACTAGAACATTCATGTTTGGTCATTTGGATTTTATTCATTTATTTTTAATGTATGGTGCATGGAGTGAAATTGAACAAAGTATAGACTTAGTTTTTGTAGTCATTGTTTATCCTTGTGAGAATTTTTGAATTTAATAGAATAATGAGTATTGTATCCATTTCAAAATTTGTATAAATTTTTTGCAACTAATGGAAAAATGGCATGTGTCCCCTTTTTGTTATTCATGATAATTTCTCATATAATTCAACAGTTTGTCACTATGTACCCAAAAGGGTACCCAAAAGATGTTATACATAATAATAGAAACACTAAAATAGGAAAAATAAACATAGTAAATTAGTGGTTTAATTGATTTTATAATAAATTAGAAGATAATCTTATAATAAATTAGAAGCCGCAAATCCGGAAAAATGGCCAAGCAAGGTTGCAACGCGCAAATTGCATGAAGTGGCATTGGGTTTTTTGGAGCAGTATTCGATTGGACAATTGAACACAACATACGTATCACGCGGAGCACAGGGCGTGGATGCCATTAAAGCCAAGTTGAACCACATGTTTTGGACATCAGTGAGCGGGGATGAGTGGCTGGAAGACCGCACAAAGGAAGAATTCACTCGTTGGTTGGATGCACAAGTGCAAACGTGTGTCTTCAATCTTGCCCAAGTTGCGGAAAAAATAAAAGGCTTTCAAAGGAGTGTAGTGCCCAGGCAACAAGCATTGAATTTGTTGCACAAGAAGGTGTATTGGTAGCATGACGCAATGCGACCACTATCTTCACACAACATCCGTTCTGCTCCGTGGTTTCAACGAAGTCAAAATTTGGTGTTTGGTCAAGTGGCTGCAGGAGGAGTGGTTTTCCTTGAAAGAGGAGTGGTGGTGGTTCCTTTGTCCGGCCATACCAAACAAGGGGGGAACGAAAGGGTGCGCAAGGTTTGTCTTCAAAATTCAAAACACATTCCCGAGAAGATGGCATTAGCTGGGAAGTCAGCCTTGCACGTTGATCAATTGAAGAAGTCAAGAGAGAAGTTGTCTATTGAGGCATTGGTTTGTCCATGTGATCATCCAGGGGTCATTAAATTCTTTGCTATAAATGACATGACCATGGAATATTATTCTCAATGGTGGAATGGAGGTACTCTTGGCGCCATGTTTACACTTGATGAGAAGAATCGAGATCCAGATGAAATTGGGGAGTTGGCTTACTATACAACTCCTCAAACAATGCAAGAAGCCAAACGACTCATGGCATATAGACGCAAGCACACCGAACTTGCGTAGGCGATGATTTGCATTGTGGATGTAGTGCAGCAATGCTCTGTATTGCACAACGACATCACACCGGAGAACATTATGCTCCACTTTCCAAATGATGATGGAAGAACCGTGTGGATTGGTCTATGTGATTGGGGAATGGGTAGCCGCATCAACGAAGAAACCCCTTCTCTTTACCAATTCAATTGTCCAAGGAAGTTGGAAACCACCCAAGCGAAACGTTGGTGGGTGGCTCCAGAGTTGATGTACTTGACTGGTCAGACAGGAACTTCATCATCTCCAAATCGCATGGTGAGGCCATTGTGTGTTAGTATACACACGGACGGATACTCCATAGGAAAATTGGCTATGAAGGTGTGGAAAAAAGATCGTGTAAATGAAGAGATGATTCCTGACCATACAGCATTTGGTACGTTTCAAGCAACACTAGGTGATTTGTGCAAGGTGGAGCCACTACAACGACGCTCGGTGACATATGCTGTGAAACGCCTAAGTAGTGCTTCGACGTTTAAGACACCACCTGTGGATTGCTACCGCAAGTCACGTAAAGAACAAGAACTTGAAGACCAACAGGAAGGAAATGAAGATTAGATAATAGTGTATTACAATATAGTATTATAGTTGCCAAATTAGTGTTTATTTAGCACATGCAGTTATTATGGTATAGGCTTGAGGACATCCGTAGCAATGTAGCATGCTTTGTGGCCTCAATCTATTTTGTACTAACTTGGCTTATATGAAATGTTTATTATCTAAACAAGTGAGTGTAATTTTATTTTATTCCTTTCAATTTTTTATTTAAATGAATGGTTTTGTGCTACTTTTTTCATGTTGCCTACAAATCCTAATTCCACCAATTTATACAATAGTGATTAGTGAATGAATTGATGTAGTCATGTGGATTGCCAAATATAATTTGAAATTAGAGACTTTTAGCTCTAAAGCCCGACCGCCTTTTTTCCATCGAAAATCCCTTGAAATTTTTAAATCATTTCATTTTTATTAACCCCTAGAGGACCATGGTGTTTTTCCTGCAAAAAACACTCAAAACTGCCATCACTAGAAGAAACCCTTGTTTTTGGTGGCGTTTTGGCAAAACGAGGGTTGTCCTAAATAACAGCTGTATGTCACAAGTTCGCAAGTTGTTTGAACCAGAAATTTTGATAATGTTGACTATGACATGCCAATGTCTAGAAGAAAACAGTTAGTAGTTGTGAGTTTCGTCTACGTTTTAGTTGACATTGCTATAAGCACTTCCATGTTCGACTACGATGTCACTCAAATTTCAGAAAACAACGTCATTTAGATTTTAAATTTTTTAGTATTTCTTTTTGGGGGGGGAGGGGGACAACTGAAGTATTTTTTTTTTTTTAAAACCAAAAAAGAAAACCTACTATTTTTTCTTTCGTAAACATGGCCAACAACATTTTGTTGTCATATACCTGACATTCAAAGCTACTACTGAAAGAAACATGCAGCTCTATTTATGCTAATTAAGGTTTTCATACTTTCTGACTTGTGTGTTAATGTTTCGTCGGACAAACTTTCAAAACCCGGAAATAAGCATTTACTGCTCCATTCAGCACTATACCCTTTTCCTTTAACTCCAGTCATGCACTTCCTGTATTGCTTACGAATTCTTCCTCTATATAACTCCTACTCTTTTCCTTAACATTCATTTTGTACATACAAGAGTCTACAGCTGAAAAGTACAACGCACTACGTGAAAACACAATACGAACATGTTTGACTTCCTACAATACCTTCTAAGAGTGCATCATTTTATTCCAGTCATGATTGTATGAATTTAAACAAGAACGCTTTGTGCGTATGTCGTGTACAACTTTTTCGATGGACTGTGCGTGACGATCGTATGCTTGTACTTTTACATTGAATATATCACCTACAATGTTATACCTTTGTCTGCATGAACATTTCATAAAACATTGCTATTTCATATTTTCGTGTCATTTCCTTCCATTTCGATAAACGTTGCATCTCAAAAAACTGTGGTGCACAACATAACTGTATGCCCTGCACAACTTTCATTGTTCTACATGCTGTGACTTGATGCACACACCATACAACAAAGGCTTTCGTCATATTAAGAGAATGAACTGCACATTCTGTACTTTTTGTTGTAGCTATCATTCATCCATTTCATATTCATTTGTCCATGTCTTTTTATATGCGTACTGTTTCATACATGCCATAGACTACTCTTCATCACCCGCTCGTTGTTCTACAGGTTGTCTCTCGGTTGCTCTAATGTACATGCCTCCTATTGTTGCTGGAACACGTTGTGGCTCAGATTCTAACATTGTTGCTTGCAAGCCCACAAAGTCTGCGTCGTTCCCAATACGCAATACATTGGTTGTGCTCAATGCGAATTGGAATTCCTGCCGTCTCCCTCTGACGTCGGTTCTGTACACCACTTTCCAACCTCGTCGCTGGGGATCGTCTGAGAAGAACACTTGCTGGCAATGAAGAGGGAATGCAAAGGAATCTGCATGGATTTTCCCATCCATGTGATTGAAGTTTGCAAGCAAGAATCCATATTTATCTCGCACTACATTAGGCGTTCGTGCATCTTTGGATGCACAAACCCAGTCATAGACCAAGACAGCCATGCAATGATTTCGATAATCCAACTCTAGTATCTCTTCAATGTAACCCACATATTCATCCGTGCTCTCCATAGGCCTTCCGTTTCTGAGCCCCCATCTCAGTTGACGTGTGAAAGAGGCTACCACACAAGAGTCTCTCATTACTAGAGACGCTTTGGAGCTGCGAACGCGGAAATGCATTCCAAAACAATACATCTGCCTGTGAGATGTTGCATTTATCTCCGGGGATTCACTATATTGTAGAACATCTTCATTTAATTCTTCACCTGCATTCTGTGCATTTCAAATGCGTGAACGAAACCAATCTCCGAAGCATGGTAATTCACTCAATTCCAGCGGATACCTTATGCCTCCCCCTACTTGTCGACGCCTGTTCTGCAACCTGTATGCTTCTCGATCTTCCCATCTACGTGCTCTCTCAGTTGCATACTGTCTGTTACATACATGAAAACATTATGCGTTAATCACTGACATTCACACATTTCATAAGCATCTGCAACTGCACTTTTTTCTGAGAAACATTTAGTGAACTCTCCGTCTATGTTGAATACTACAGTACTCTTCTTGCATTATTCCAAAAACTGACGTTCTATATAGTTGACACTGTGCTGCTGGGCACTTATTGTACTTTGACTAATACAATGTACTTGAAGTAAAATTGCTAGAATTCAAAGGAAACAACTTCCTTTGAACGAAAACATGTTATCCAATACTACTTATGTGCACTTCGTTTTCAATTGAAAACTTTTTGTGCATGGCACTTACTCTCGCCACTGTTATAAACTTGCCGCATTTTCAAGAACAAAAGCATGTGCATAACTTCTCATATCCTGTGACATCTTCTGTTTCTTAGAATCATGAACCGATAGAACCTCATCATTTATGATGGCATCTTCTGTTGAGTCCCACACTCTGTGCGAGGTTCCTCTAAATTGCTTCATATACTCAGTGCAGAAACCCAATGTATCCTCCATTCTATACCCTTCGGCAATACTCCCTTCAGGATGTGCATAAGTCCTGACGTAATCTTTTAACGTTTTCATGTACCTCTCAATAGGAGACATCCACCGACAATGTACTAGTCCACACATGAATAATTGTTGCACTAGATGCACGGGCAAATGCGTCATGACATTTAAGAACGTTGGAGGGAACTCCTTCTCCAGCATGCATATTGCCATGACCACATTCTTCATCATATCGGGTTCGTCTGCTGACCTCACTTCTTTTTCACAAAGTTTTTGGAACACTCTACACATTCTGATGATTGCCACACGCACATTTTCGTCCAATACATTTCGAACAGCAACTGGAAGTATCTGCATGCACAGGTGTACATTAAAAATTAATTGTCGTTGAGCTAGATGTTTTTCCCACTTTTCATATATGCTAGTTATTAGCATCTTTTGTGTTCTGTACTATAATTCAAAATCTTTAAATGTCGGTTTACATACTGCACGTTGTCACTTCTAGCTGTCCTAGCTTGCCGAAGTCTTCAACAGCACTTTTCATATTCGATGATTGTGTATGCTTCACATAATACATGCTTCATAAATTCTAAACAATTCAATGAGTATAATGTTCTATGCACTTCTATTAGTACGTGCTTATGAGTAGTACCTGTTGCATGAGAACATGGTAATCATGTGTTTTCATGTACTGCAATTTCCCATCCTTCAATCGTTTGTGAATAGAACCCACGTAATTTGTCAGCGTACAAATGTTTGAGATGATGCTCACGAACTCCTTTCGCTCATTTGAGTTCAATATGTATGGTGCGTGCGGCATGTAGAAATCAGCATTCGCTCGTGCGGATGCTTGCAACCATATTTCCTCACGAATGCCCAGATTCTGTGCATCTTGATGACTTCCAGGACTGTCTGTCATTGCCATCAAAGTTTTTACTATGTTCTCACATAGATTCTTTTCGCAGTGCATGACGTCCAATAAATGCCGTATCAATAGAAACTGTCCAAACAATCAACAACACACTTTTAGAACAACCCCGCTCTCGAACGTACTTTGCATGAACTGTTATGCTGTATTTCTTCACTTCTACACTAAAATTTAACATGCGATCCCAACATTTGTTCTGACATTGTACTTCCACTACAATTGGTAGTAGTTGTGTTTTTCAATACATGTAAGAAATTCTCATTATTAGATAATAACTATTTTGGAGTTAGAGAACCCATGTTCATATGTTCAATGCGTTTGCTATCTCCAACGAAAAATACTGCTTTGTCCAACGTTAGCGATGGACACAAAAAAAAATGTGAACATGTCAAGCTGGGTTTTGGGACTGCAACGTTATTTAAATCTAATGCATTGCCTGTTTAGAACTGAAATTATAGGACCAAAATTAAAGTTGTACTTGCCAATATGGAAGTTTGTATAGTGCACTTAGACGCTTCACCCCAATGCTGTGTATTGGGTCATCCTTTCCGTTCTCTTTTCCACCTAGATCCAGATATGATTGTCGCCACGCTGCATATTGTATGATGTCCAATCCAGACACTACCGGCGGACTTGTTCGCTGTTCGTTGGCACCATTGAATCTTTTGTTCCGACGGTACGGATGGTGACGTGGTAAATAACGACGTACACCGCTTTATACAATTTTTGAACCTCTTGTGGAGCGGTCGGCTAATACATCACCTGTTCTAGCCATACGTGCATCCGTCTCTGGTCCACATGGCGGACATCCCTTGTAACCCTTACAACAAAGTCCTGATATCAAACCGTACGCCAGAAAATCTGAGATAGTCCACATTACTAAACCTCGTAGTGTAAAGCCTCTTGAACCTTCCGGATGAGAAAAATCCATAGCCGGAACGCCTTCCCATAGTTCTAGCAACTCCCTCAACAGCGGTCGGAGAAAAACATCCATGTTTTTCGAAGTCGGCGAATGCTTACCTGATATCAAAATGCACAAAGAAATGAAGAATTTCTTTGTAACGAACCACGGTTCAAAATTGTATATCAGAATAAGCACTGGCCATGTCGACCAATTTGTGTTGTTCAATTTAAATGGATTGACACCGTCCAGCGATAAAGCAAAACGCATGTTCCGCTCTTCTACCCCGAAGTTGTCGAATACAACATTGTTGTTGATATGTTTCCAAGCTAGACTGTCCACCACAGACCGCATTACGCCGTCTTCGCTAATGTGCTTCGTGTACCCAGTTAGCATTCCTGCAATCTCTTTTGACCTCTACATGCGCTGCAAGCGAGGTATAAGCGGAAAGTGGCGAATGACTTTCGCTAGGATTGAAGCACTTCCTTCTGACCATCGTGATTTACTACACTTCGGACAAGCGTCCAGAGTAGCATATCCTCTTCATACAGCATGCATCCGTCTGGACATGCATGCACATTGTTGTAATTCAAACCCAGTTTTCGAATACTACGACGCGCAACATAATAAGTACTCGGCATTTTGTTATCCGCTGGCAACAAATCTGTTGACAAATAACGCAATAATTCGTCTGTAAATTTGTTGCTCACTCGGAATACAGTGCACATGTTCATGATTATTATTGTCGCTGATACAACAGTGCACTTAGAGCCGGCATACAATGGAGTGGTCGCTTGCTCATACAATTCCTCCAAGCCGTCTACGGTATCACTCTCCAAATTTTTGTTTTCCGGAACATCAGCTTCGTCTTCAGCTTCCATGTGTAAAGCATCTCCACGATCGAAGGCCTCCATAACCTGCCTCTGCACTTCATGATATTCATCAAGAGGATTATCACGGTCCTCTTCGTCCTCATTTCCGTGTGAATTATGTACTTTAGGCAAATCGTTGCGCGTGTCATTAGCATGGTCATCTGTTTCCTGGACAATATCATTGTCGTACGCAACATCTTCCACCCACAAGCCACGCAATGGATAACCGCCAGGAGGATCGCCTCCTATCATAGATTTCATAAGGAACGGATCTCTACCCACTGCTGCGTGGTGCCTTCTGATGACATCTATGGACTTCCATCGTCCGCCATGGCAATCTTTACACGGGCATCGAAATGCTTGTACTTCTAACTGAGTTGCAACACGCAATTCCGTTTGTAGAATCAAGTCACCGACGGAAATATGCCGTTCTGTACGTCCATCTGGCGTAACACAAATGCGGGCACGTCCTTCTTCGATTGATGAGTTCATGATACTGATGTAGTGTACAACACAATGTTCTTTCACAGCAGACATGATCAAAGTCGTTTTTATAGAAGCCCTATACGAAGTGACATATGAAAGGACCGTGGAACATCAGGATAACAACTTCAGAACATGTTGAAATCACTTTGTGCATTACGTTCAAAAGTAACACAGAGAGCATCTATAACTCCAAAAATAATGAACACTTAATATCTATAAAGTACTGACTTGAAATTCCGGATACAATGCATGTATTTCACAAGAAATCATGATCAATCTTTTGATGAACGCTATGGTTTTCTATACTCTGTTTTACCATTTTTCAGTATTTCCTATTCTTACATGTACTTCCTGAGAACATGAGGAAATAAAAAGATCTTAGGTGCTACATTCCTAATACATAGTATGAAATGGAAATTAGTAATAACATCATAGGAGTCACTGTCAATTTTAAGAAGACTATAGTAGCAACTACTAGTTGCAGTTCACGTATGCTGCACTTACCTAAAGTATATAGGGTTCAACTGTAAGGTTGACAATGATAGCCAACAAGTTTATACAACTTGTTTTTCATTGTATTTATCTTGTATAGGTGCGCACTGACAACTGCTGACACTATCAGTGGTGTTTCCGTACAAAACGTAGTACTATAGAACAGAAATCTAAACATCAGACCACATTGTTATTGTACTGTACATATGTTCTAACAGAAGTTGCTTCTGAAAAAGAAGTGAACTATTTCCAATGCATCCATTGCCGGTCATTAGTATGTTCAGTACTCATTGCTGCAAACACTTGTTTGCCCAACCAATCGTCATACTCAAGTTCCCATGTGTCGAATGGCAGTAAACCGTTATAAAACCAACTCAAGCAATATAGGTTCTCATTGTAGACGTCGTCCACTGTGTCTGGCATGAACTTCTTTGTGTCTACAAAACCAAAGTTATACCACAACATGTGCTCCGTATAATGGAAAACTAATTCCCTCAAGTATTGTTCACAACGCTCTTCGTACTCTTCGAATACACTGACATCTGTATGCTCATAGGATGCATTTACAGACTGAACTTCCATGGTGCACGCTGGTTCCTAGTACAATTTCTTGTATCAGAAGTGTTGGACGTCTCATGTACAGAAGCACTTGAAAGGAATACTTAGGATCCAAGGTTTCAGTAAGTTCATTTGCAACTTCTGTAACGTACGTGTTGATCATACACATATAGTAGTCATCAAGTTCAACAACGTTCATACTATTTGGATGGACACTACCTTCGTTGTTTTACATCTCACATCACAGAGGCACGTGCGCAGAGAAAAAATGTCATCACTGACCTGTACAAATGGATATATTCGTTTGTGGCGCTAAATGGAGCAATGCAACACAATGACGGTGGTACTCCAAAAACATGTGCACGATACATGTACATCAGGGACATAGGAGAAGAGAGGTCGGAAGTTGTCACGCTAGTAGACACTTTTTAGGGTGTCCTGCCTTCCTGCAAAAGAACACAGATGCTCTAAGGTTATATTCATAGAATTCACAACAAATTTAATGTGAGAAGATAATTCATACGTGTTTTTCTGTAGGCTTCCCCACATGTCCTGAGGGAAAAACTAACAATCCCTATACCTGAATATTCTAAGAGCTACATAATCAATGCTATACAGAACTGATCGATATGAAAAACAAAACATTTAGCGCGACAGCATTAATTGGAAATAACAGTACATGCATAGTAGCAGTGCTTTCTAATGTCCTTTCTGCACATGTTCACTAATGAGTCCAGAAGTAAACAAATAATCAATCTTCAGTGATTGCAATTTAGAATAGTTACAACATATACTGATGCATTCGTTTTTGTGGGCGGATATGTGTGGGGCAATATTATTTCAGTATTAAGTATTATTAGGTAGTGCCTGTGACTTTTATACAGTGCTGACAACAACAGTGTTGATTGCTTCTTCTGGCTTATTGACACATAAATACGCATGTTCCTATAAGTGGAATAAATTTCTTCATGACAATGAGAGAGCACTGGAAACCACTTTCTAACCAATTGTGGAATGCATTCCTATTTCAATCATCAAAGGCATTGGAATGCACTCACAGACAATGGGACTACCGATATTGGTACATCTCTTCCAAGTATCCATGAAAACTAGTTCCAAGAGAAAGCGGGTTCAATGAAGTCATTTATTTCTGTTGTGCTTCTACAGTAAGTATAGAAAAAGGTCTTTGGATTCTTTCCCGGATGTATGCGAAATTCTGAAGACCTTATCATTTGAGGATAATTTATATTAAAAAATCATAATACTGTGGGACTAGAAGACCCGTCAGAGACAGCATTCTGTGGGACAATAGACGTCAGCGAAGAGAATTTTGCGGGACTGTCCGCGCTCAGGATGACGTCACCAGTGTGCCACGTGTGTTCCTCAGTTGAGCCGTCGAAGGGAACAGGACCTCACTTTGTGTCTTTGCAAGTGCCATGGAACCCTAATGATCGCGCAACGTTCTCTCTCAGCATGTACCTGCATGACACGGAAATGGAAGTAGACTCACGAATGCACGATTGTACAAGGAATGTAGGACTCACACTGTGTTTGCGGAGTAATGAGCCTTTGGATTTAGAAGTCAGTGATGGATCTTTGCGTCTCTTCTGCGAATTCGTGTCGCAAATGGCAGTCCAACCTTCAGTGGGAGATCCAGTCACCAGAGCTGTCGGGCACGCAGGTATGTCGCGTAGGCGCAGCCAGCGATTGCGAGCGCAATCGGAAGCGAAGGAGTGCGGGAGCGTGCCGTCCTCTTCACCGCCAACAACAGAACCAGCTCCAATTGCTTCGTCAAGGCACGCAGAGTCGGTACGTGATTTGCTTTCAATGGTAATTTCCCGTCGCTCGCCTGTACCTCAGTAGGTATTGCAACTGCGCACGCAAGAAGACAATTACGCCGTCCTGTAATTAGTGGGCTCGTTGCGTTGTCCAAAATTTTTGGGTACTGGCAACGCGGAAATGGACGTCACTACCTTCTACGTAGTCGGTCTTAGGCTTCAGTCCCACGACGTTAGGGTTAAAATTCGAGTATTTGAGGAACGTCACACTGTAATTGATCTTGTCCTCAGATTCCATGCGCCTTACGTGTTAGTGGTGACGGACAATGCAACGTAGACAGAATTATTTGCATACTTACATTTCCAAGCGAGGTCGTCTAATTCACTGGTACATCGTCTCTGTCAAAGCATAGTACATTGGGCATTCTTACTGCTACCACTCAAGATAGATTGCTGTTCGTTGTAAGTACGTTGCTGTGGTAGTCGGAGGACCTTATTGTGAAGGGGATTGAAATCTACATTTTCATTGCTGTGGAATTTTGGGACGTAGGTTGTGGTCAGTAAAATGGCTCATAGAATGTAAATTATCCGTCTGTACACATGTGCAACTCGAATTGCATGAGAAGAGATGTACATGAAATTGGAAGTAGCTGACTGGCATTGCGAATTGAACTGTTGAAATGGACCTGGATGTGGAGTGCCGATTCTTTCAAGATGTCTCAGGCATCGGCGCCACGTTCTAGGTGACGCTGCTGCATGTGTTCTTTTGAACAAGTGGCTCCAATAATGAAGTCACAGTCTTGGTTGGTGCAATTTGCATTAGATCAGCGATGATTAGTGCTGCGCCACCATCTCGGACTTAGAGCACAGTACGTACAGATTGTCAGTGGTAGATTCTACTGCAACCTTCAGTGAGTTGTAGAAGTTTAACAACATGAATGTGATGACTAACGGTTGCTATGTTGTTCATTGTAGAACGCAGGCGAGTCTTTCATGCAGTGGGTTGTACCGCGAGCCAAAATGCCTCAGTCGGCTGGCAAGTCAGTGAAGCGCAGGAACTCGCCGGTGCGAGTTACTGCTGCAGAGGAGAGGGAGGTTCATCGCCCTGATCTGATGCGGATGCCCTTGGAATCCGAGCGATGGAGCAAACAAAGCCAGGACCGGCCGACACCCAGCAATTGCAAAGGTAAGGGTTAAGTGCACCGACGGACACCTCCCCCGAAGAAGAGAAAAGTTGTGCAGATACAAGATTCTGATTCAAGCGAGCAAGAAGGAACCGATGATGACAAGGACTGGAGGTCAGTGTGAACAAACCATGTGTGAATTTTTTTTATTAGAATGACGACGTCTGCTAAAGGATTTGAAGTGCTGTTTGCAGTTTCACATGTCATTTGTGGCAAGGTAGTTTTGTGTGACGATTGGGGGGACAAGCAGTAAGTGGAAGCCACATGCTCTTATGGATGCTTCAGGAATGCTGACATGGAGAACGATCTCAGCGTCTGCTTGCAATTGTGGAGGTTGTCCAGTACTTATTGATGCGTTGTGAATGTTGTTTGCACTTGCTGAAATCGGAATTCTGGATCTGATCTCTGCAATCACGAACATGTTCTTAGCAGTTGGTCCGGCACTTTCGAAAAACCCAGATTCTGTTGCAATCATTGGGGGGGGGAGCGCTGGCAATCCTTTTGCAACGGTCCAGTGCACAAGGGATATGACACGATGTGTAGTTATCGAGAGAAGTCCTTTTGTATTCATTCGTGAACATGTTTACGAAAACACGGGAAGTGGTGAAAGCCTCTGCTACTGAAGTGCGGACATGTACCCTGTGGGATATGGATTTGGAGGCTGTGGTGCCATGTTCGAAGTAACTTAAGTGTCAGTGACTTGAATGAGATTCCGTGCACTAAGAGAATGGGGTACTTTACGGTTTTGTTTTTGTACAGAGTGTCTATACGAATAGTGGATTGCGTACAGAAAATGCTTGGTTTTCTTGTCACTGGTCAAGTAGTCTGGATAGAATTGGACCTCCGTGTGCAAGTAGCATATTGCATGGAAAGCCCATTCCGTGAACACATTTTCATAATTTTTTTTTTCATCTGCAGTGGCGGAGATGACATGCCTGAAGAGGAAGTGGATGATGAAGACAGTGAGGACACGGGGGACGAGGACTTCCAGCCGAAGAAGCAGAGACGTGGCAGGATGATGAAGAAGCCGGTGACGCTCGATCTAAATGGATTACCATGGGGCAGCATGAAGGAGTGTTTAGCAGACGACATAAAGAAATACGCAAAGGGTTTGGATCCCACATGCAATTGGGAATCCCAGCCGTCTCCACAGAGGGAGCAGTTGTTCAAGCGCCTCTACAAGGGTATGGCCTCTACCTTTAGAAGCAACAAGCGTCCTTTTGCATTGGTAGTTTCCGGAAAATGATTATGCCTTCTGCTGTTTCTGTATAGTCATTGGAAAAGTGCATGGAAGCTTGGAGCGTTCATTGCTTTTGCAAGTGAAATGGTCAGAGGAATGCCTCCGAGGTTCTTCAAAGTACATTGGTGGGGAACTGACGTTTCAATATTCTTGACATTGTGGCTATCCAGAGTGGGACATGCTGGGGCAGTCTTTCAGACTGAGTGAGAAGTGGATGGGCCCCATAATCACCAAGATTTTGATTACCACACGGTGGAGATTGAATTCCCTTATAGACGCGGGTCAATAGAAGCCCGCTGATGTAAGTGAGAAGCAGTGGAATACATTGGTGAGGAGACGAAAGACTGAGGAATCTCAAGTCATGTCCGACCACATGAGGTCCATATCTCAGGGAAAAGGTTCTAGGACGACTCAACTGAAAGCCATAGAACGAGATGCCATTGTGAAGCTGGTGAAAGTTGTCATTGGGCTGAATCTTTAAAGGTTTTGGATCTTCATAAATGTATAGTAGTGTAGCATATTGTAATTTCAGTCAATTGCAGTTGGTGTGGTCTTATTCAGTGATTGTCATGGAGATTGACAAAGTCAATCGATTTTCCATTACAGCAGCGGAGTTGGGAATACATTAGCTTGCACAGCGGCTGCCTATCATGTTATATGATGCCGTCCAATTCCTTCAGTGATGCATGAATGCAGGCTGCTCTTTGTGAAGTTCATCGTCTTATACTAACTAAGGTTCTGTTGTGTGCAGACGTTGCTTCACAACTAGAAACCGTACCAGACAGAAGTCACCGATGAAGTGGCAAGGGAGTATACTCGTCAGCAAACAGAGAAACGGAAGGCCGCACTTCAAAAGGGTTCCGACATGGATGATGTGCGGACACGTGTTGTGGACATGGAAGGCAGTGTGTCGCGTCTTGAAGAGAAAGTAGGCGAGTCTCACAAACGGCTGGAGGATATGTTGAAGGCCATTCTCACCAATCAAGCTCCCATTCCTCATAGCTTACAGGAGAGTTCCCCAGAAGGTGAACGTTCACATGATGTGCTGAAGACTGCTCTTGGCGGATCTGAGGGCAGAAGAATCCCTTCTTCGTCGAATGTCGCATTTGTTCCCATGCACGTTCCAAAGCCGGAGCATGTACCACCGCCGCCGGCAAACTATGTTGACGAGTCAGTTGTAAAGGAAATGGGATGCGGCGAAAGACAAGTGGAGGAATTCCTGGAGGGTCTTCTGCAGGAGCTTGAAAGTGATGTCGGTTTGGAAGGTAGAGGTAAATCAGCGGACGCAATTGAAGAGGGTGCTCACATTGGAGACACAGTGAGCAGCGGCGGCACACAGGTGTCGGCTGAATTTGCCTTGGCACCTGCTTCAGCCACTCAGATTGGGAACGTGACGGACATTTCGTAGCCAGAAGAGGTAACGTCATGGCAATGGCACGTGCTGTAAGTTAGTTAGTTTTTTTCCGTTACACTTCCAATGCAACTGCTGTGACGAATGTGATGAATGGTTGCATTCTGAAAATCCTCAGAAATTGGAAGTGAAGTGAAACGAAGTGCCAGTGAGCACAAATAACGTGGTCATAGAAAGTAGTGTTCGGCAAGTATGTTTACATAACTAGTTCCGGATGTTTGTCTGTCAGGAGGACGTGGCTGGTGATGGAACGTCACGGCTGAAGCGTAATGCCCTGAAAACAACACCAGGGAAGGCAGGTTCTAGCGGCGGAGTCATAAAAAGTGGAAGGTTAAACACTCTAAAGGCAGTTACGAAACCAATGCAACTTACATCTAAGGTCAGTTCCGTCAGATTTCCCACTATATCAGTCCAGAGAGCCATAGTATTCGAGAACGCACAGGAATGCCACAGATGTAATCACGGTTGTCTTACATCCACATTCGAAGTACAGCTTCTTGGTTCTTTGTGTCTTCACGGCGGACTGAACGGGTGTGATGGGCAACTTCTTATGTGTACAGAATGCTAAAAAAGGTGAAGCAGCAAAAAAAAAATGAAGCAGCGTGACTAGCGCGCCCAGGTTAGTGAACCGTATAAAGAGGCCGAATCAATGAATCATGCTGATTGGACCGTATAATGGTTCCGCAGCATTAAAATGATTGGAAAATTATGTCTGCTGTCTTACTGATTTGGCATAGAGGAACAGAGAAATTGATGTGCAGATGCTGCAATTGAATATTAGAAGAGTGTCATTAAGGTTGAATAAGGAAGTCGATGACGTTGTGCTATTACAACTGAAGGTTGAAAAGCATGAGTGATGCTGATTTTGTGCCATGTGAAAACGGACAGGTGGATATGAAGTGGGCGCTGTTTTGACTGCCGAATTTTGGTCATCCTTCGGCGATGTACAAAGCCTCAGTAAGTGAGGCCACTGCGACACAATATACTGCTTGTACTTATAAAGGAATACATGTAGTTCATAATTGGGAGCAGGGTTCACTTCAGCAGGCTACGGAGTGGTACACGTCATGTTGTGACTTTGTAGTATTTAGAAGTGTTGCTCTTTTGATGGGAATTGAGACTTAGAGTGAAATGATGTTTGTTATGTAAGGAAGTTAAAATTAATGGAGTATTCATGATTGTATATTCTGTACAGAATATAATGCGTCAATGTAGTATTCCTGTGAGTGGTTGGCATTCTGAAATTGGATATCCCTTCGCACCATGACAGCGGTCGTCAGCACATATGAAATGGCACGACTATTACACACAATGGATGTTTATGAATGATTGTACATGTTTGTTATTGACCACTGTATGTCATGTTGTTTGAAACGACCAAAAGCTATATGAATCGTGCTTTATATGTGGTATGTGTTCGGAGATGTTACATTGAATGACACGAACCGAAGCATGCTCTGTTATTGGTCTGTTAATGTTAGTGCTGGACGAGATGGCACAAACCTTGTGCGCATGCATATGGTGCTCATGACTAACAGATCTCAGCACCTGCCAGGCGCTGAGTAAGACACAGAAAATGACGTAGTCGTTAGCACTAACGGCTTGCCAAGCATTTTGCGACTCACTGAAATACATGAGGAAAGTGTTAACAACAGTCATTTCAAAAACGACTATGAACACCATACATGATTGCATTAACAGACGTTAGAGCGTGTGCCTGCGAGAAAAGGATGTCAGAACTCATGTTAGTATGGCAAGATTTATGTCACGTAGAACCAGACTTTCACACTCTCGTGTTGCATGGATCACTGCACAAAAGTAGTATACAGTACTGCGTGATCAATAAGACGCCTTCGAGGTGCACAGTAAGTGACAAAGCCGTGAATGTCTCTATACAGTGAAACAACCTGCATGTTCAAACGATACTCAGAACATTCAAAAAATTTGCGTACAACACGAGGAAGCAACAAATTCTGTGCAGCAAGCATATTTATCGATGTCCATGGCAGCAGTGCGTCGAGCAGCATGGCGCGTGGATTGCGCAAAACGGAACGTACGTAAACACTGCAGAAACACGGAACCCTAAACTGAAAACGCTTCCTGTTTGCACAGCCGATTGAGTGAGCAGTCGACGTGAAGACTTTTGCATCAATGAAGACATCAGGGTTTAGGGTGTTCCATTTCCGAACGACGCGGACTTCGTGAACTGTAGCAGTCGCAACAGAATCTTCTCATGACTCTGCGAACGCCTTCTGGACAGGAGTGGGGTCCGGCCCATTCATTTCGGGGCCATGTCACGGTTGACTAGAAGCCACGTGGCAATGCTCGCCTACGTGTCCATGACATGGCACTTTGAGGGCAGCTTTTGAACAAGCTGAAACCACACGTTGCAAAGGTTGTTTGCCCTTAATACGCGGCCTTCAGTACCTGTTCATTGAAATTTTGCCTTGTTTTTCACATATCAATTATAAAGGATTTTAGGTGACGTCCATGTTCACAAGGCTTGATGTTTTCAAAAGCAATTATACATGTTTAAGCACCCGTCCATAACGACAAGGGTTTCTTCTAGTGCATTTCTAGTACAAGTACCAAATATTCCCAAAAAAACTTTTTTTGGACTCATATAACTGTATGATCTTGTAGTAAACTTGTTTGATTAGATGTAAAAAAAAATAAAGAAATTTCCACCATGTGGATTGTAAGATATTAGCATTTGAATTGACAAAACCCCTTTTTGGGTCCTCGCGAAAAACTAGGAAGCTGCACTTCAGATGGTCATATTTGTATCAAAAAAGGTTCAAAATGGTGGTTACTCTTTAAATTCATTCTTCAAGTCAAGTTGGCTAAATGCTACAAAATTTTCAGATCATTTGGAGTTGTAGAACATATAGGAAAAAGATAGTGAGTACAAAGAACAATAGAATGATTCCAAATACTGAATTGTTAGTAATTTATTTATGGAATTGAAAGTTTCCAATCCCAATGGTTGAAATGTTGTGATAAACAAGCCACATTCATTTCTTAAATTTTTTTCCCAAAATATTTCAAATTTTAATGAATAAAGGGCTTCAAAGTTTATTTTAGACTAGAGAATCCTAAACTATTCACAAACTAATCACAAACCCAAAACTCCCATAACTTTCGTTTCATTAATCCGAATGGAATGATTCAAAGCTTTTCATGTATATAAAAATCCAGAGAATCAATTTTAAATTTAAATTTTTCAAAAAAGTGATTTTTGAAGATGTTTTTTGGTCTGCTCGAGCTATTTTCTTCAAAAAAATTTCCTATATTTTCAACTCGATTCATTACATTAAAAAAATTTCAATTCAAAATCAATAGTGCCCTAAATTTCCACAAATCACGGCCAAAGTAAATCTGAAATTGCAAAGACAGCATTCAAAAAAGTAGTGAAAAAACCTTTTGTTCCAACTTTGAATGCTAATATCTTTCAATCTACATGGTCAAACTTCATGAAATTTTTACCACGCAATCAAAAACAAGTGAAGTACAAGATTTTACGGTTAGATTTTGTAAAAAACATTTTTTAGTATTTTGAGGGAAATGCAACAAAAATGACAGTTTTGAGTGTTTTGTGGATAGCGTAATGACCTTGGGAGTTGGAAATGTAGGAGTTAATAGTTTCAAGATGGAATCAAAACACAATAATTCCAAAGATGTCCAATTGCCATTCCGGAAGGTATGTCTTATATACACATTGAAGGGTAGAAATTTCCTAATTGCAATATCGTATCCTTCACAAGAATGAAAGGAACAAAAGAAATATTTATTAATGCTGAATATAATATATTAATATGCAAGGTATTGAGCCTCAAAACCGGAAAAAGTAAAAAACCATTGCATTTGGAAACATGAAGACACTATTGTCTTTTAAAAAAGTCTCAATGTCTTCTATGCCTAAGATTGCGCACAAAAATGTTTGCATTTGCTTGTTCTGTAGTTGGTTGATTACCACCAACTCCGGTAAGTGGACCTTGTCGAGGCACCCTATAATCACTATCTCCTGGAACCTCACCATCTTCACGTATAGTACCACCAATGGATTCACCATCATCATTGGATGTTGCACTACGACTTTCATTGGACGCATTTGAATTGCAGTTTTGTTGTGGACGAACTATAGAAGACAAAGTCCGAAGAGGTCGTTGGCCCGTTGCGTCCATAATACCATCTGTATTGGGCCCTCCTAGCATAACTTCTTTTAAAAATGGTTGGGTTGCTGCTTCTTCCCTCCTCAGCCTTCTACCAGTTCTCCTACTTACACGTTCACTGGTAGTACCTTGTTGTCATGGACGCTTAGATTGAGTATTAGAACATGCAGGCGGGCACAATGAAGTTTGGTTTGGAGTTGTACGCTCTGACACATTCAAAGTCCGGCCGATGCTAGCCAATCGTGTACCTATCGATGAAGTTGGTTCGTGGGGACGAACTTCAGAACTAGACGGCCTTGATGAACTTTGGATTTGTGGATTATCCAGTACTAGCATTTGACGTTGTAGTGCAACCGAGGCTCGATTTGGAGGGGGCATATCTAATTCTCCACTATGAGGGGGTCCTTCTCCACGAGGGCTTTTCATAGGCGAAGACTGTGGTACTACTATGTCTTGTTCACGTCCTCTTTGAGAACCAATACCATGTCTTTCTATAGTGGCATCAACTTGTACATCCATAGGGTCTGGAGTTAGTGGTCTCGGTGCCACAATGTCCTCATTTGTATTTCCCCCACTTGGCCCAACATTCCACGTTTGTGGCATTCGTGGTGGACTTCTTTCATGTCCCTCGTGGTCATTGTTGTTGTTATCCCCCTCTTGAAAGTCAAATACGGATGCATCAATTAGAGGACTCACTTCTCTCGCCCCACCAAATCTATTAAATGGTGGATCATCGCCATTATTGGAACTATCATCTGAATCATCATCATTGGGGTCAGAGAGAACCAAACCACGATCTAGCCCATCAGACTCATCTGTCATGGAATCTTCTGACATCATGTTCTCGGTATACCACCTTGTCGGATTTGCTACAGCCCTCTCTCGAAGAGTCTTGGAATTGGTATAAATGTAAATCAATTCCTCAGCACGCTTTGATGTCAATCTATTTCGGGATTTGTTGTGGACAAATGAATACATGCTCCAATTGCGTTCACACGACGATGCAGAACACACTTGTGCGAGGATCTTTTTGGCAATTGGTGCAAGTGTACGAGCACCGGCTCCGAGAAGGTCCCACCATTCATGAGGCTCTAAATTTAAGGTGTTTACATCAGGAAGTCCACCAAAAATGCCTCGACGATCTTGAAATGCTTGATACTCAGACAAAGCAGAAGCAAATGCTTGATCTCCAATTGCCAATTTGCGCAATACTCTCAATATGGCTTCTCTTGCTTCATCATCATCCATTAGCATGACTTCATCAAGCAAAAAGGGATTCAATAGAGCCTCTACGTAATGCAGATTTGTCTTAAGCATGTCCCAACGCTTGTAGAAATCATCAATGGCGGGAATTGCATACCGTCGTTCCAATGAAAATGGTGGATCCCCCAAAGATAAAACATGTTTTTCCACCTTTTTCATCACAAGCCATGCCTTGTCCATGCATGGGTACTTGCCATCAAATTCCCAAAGAGCAACCAATACGGGCTCTACTATGTGCACAAAATTCAAACATCTCCTCCAAAATTCATCATTTTGCACATATTGTCGCACATTGTTAGCCTTTTCTTGCTTTTGAATTGATGTCAATTTCCTTGTGTACTCATTCCATTGCGCATCGTGGATCGTCGATTCTACCGCTTCCCTCACCTCTACCAAACGCTCGATCATGAGGAACGTGGTCGCAAAGCGTGTCTGAGCGGGATTTTTCAAAACGTGATTAGGAGAATGTCGCTGAAAAATTGCAAGTAGCATGTGATGTGTGCAAATGTATTTCACAATTGACTTTGCCTTCTTGACCATACTTATTATCCAATCTTGCTTTCCCCAATCTTCAAGTAGAAGGTCAAGTGCATGTGTTGAACAACCTTGAAAATATATGTGTGAAAATCTACGAAGCAACAAAGCGCCAGCGGTCAACATGTTTGCTACATTGTCTGTACAAACTTGTACTACGTTCTGTGCCCCTACCTTGTCAATGTAATCACCCAAGCAATTAGCCACGTAAGTAACATCTTTGCATTTGCCTGTTGTATCTATTGATCCAAGAAATACCTCTCCACTTGTACATGCCAACATAACATTCATCAATGGTCGATGTGTGACATTGTCCCATCCATCAGAGCATATTGTCACGCCATACTTGTGGATTGGTGCCCTTGTCTTCTCTGCTACCATTGCAGCCACTTCGTCTTTTGTGGATTTTAAGAGCTTTGTACGAAGTGCATAGTATGCTAGAGGTTTGTAGCCAACTCTCAATTCCAATGTTGATTTCATTGCATCCAAAAAAGCAGGATGCTTCACTACATTGAATGGTATATTGGCTTCATAGAAAAACTTAGCCCATTTCTTGTCGAGTACTTGCTTGTTTGATGTGTTCATTCCTTCTTGTATAGATAATTGCCTCATTGCCCGACTGTGGGTCAAATTAGGGTTGGGCGCCTCCGATGATCGTACTTGCAAGCTTTGGCCTCTAGTGTTTTTCCCTCCATCATTTGCTGAAATTGAGGCATCATGCTCTCGCTCACCACGTACTCCACTTGGTCGTGTCGTTGATGGTGATGTCACTTCCACATCGCCTACATTTCCGTCTCTTTCTCTTGATAGCCGAAGCACAAGCTTCAGGTGGATAGACTACATCCTCCATGCCATGAAAGGGGACCTCGTCTTCGAGTACAACCTCGTCAAGGACTTCTTCCAAGGGAGGGAATTCAAACCCGTCCTCAAGGGCCTCAGCAATCGGAAACAAGTCTTTCTGTTCGGCACAGGGTACAATTGATAAGTGTCCCAACATGTAAATAAAAACCACAACGACAAGTTCAGGTCCGATCAGATTCTGAGATCATACCAGTTCAAGAGTCGGAGTGGGAAAAGAACAAGAAGGCTGTCCTCGTAAAGCCTCTACTTTCGGGAAATCAGTAGGTTCCGATGTGAGAGTCTTCCCGAAGTCGTTCTGGGTCGTTGGCATCTGAGGTGGAACTCCTGCTTCAATAGATCCGGAAGAAGAAGTCACAACAGTTGATTTCTCCGATTGCTGATGCATTCTCATTTCGTTACTTAAAAATGGGAGTGCGTTCAACCCTTGAGAAAGAATACTCGTCACATTCATACTAGAATCGGAGTCTCCTGCCAGAGAGGTATGGATCGACGGTGTATCTTCCTGTAGAGCTGATCTAAGATTTGAGATAACCATGATCGCCAAACGGCTCTGAAGCTGTCTGCAAAATAAAATGCACGCGACAGTAATGATTTATGATAATCAAGTCGAAAAGATCCTGTGAGGCGACTGAAAAACGAACTTACAAATTGGAAATTCGATCGCGTAGTTGCTGTGAACCAAGGTTGTCTATCCGGACGTGACGTGGGATTTTCACGTCCGAATGCGTCCGAACTGCATCAGGATCAAAATTTTTTTTTTTTTTTTTTTTTTTCGAGGACGGCCTGTCTGTCGACCTGGACGGCTGGCCGTCCACACAAAAAAAAAAATTTTTTTTTTTTTTTAGATCCTGACGGACGCCGGGTTTGAATCCTGACGTCCGTTCGGACATCCTGACGGACGGACAAGACGTGACGGGGACAACCCTGCTGTGAACGTTGCTTCTCAAGATTTAAAGCTAATTGTGCTGCTTCAAATTCAACTTGCAAAACTGCGATTCTTTCTTCGAACGACGATGCCGGAGTAATTAATTCTTCCATTTTCTGAAGAGTTTCGCTTCTTCTGTAGGAAGAAAGACTCAGACAAGATGGACACAAGCTAATGATGAATGGCATCAGTGCTTAAAAAGATGATCAACCTAAGATATTACCCAGGCTTAGGGCCGGTTTCCATTAGGCCCCTGGACGTCCAAGCCTTGGAGGGTGGCTGGCTTCGGCACTAAGTCCTCGACGTTTTTCTCAAAACGTCGGGGACCCACTTGCTGCCCGACTCCTGACGCTGCACGGCAGCAGCTGTGACGCCCGCCTTCAACCCAGCCCCCCCAACCGGTCCTCAACCCCCCAACGACGTCGCTCAGCCCTCGACTTCGCAGGCAGGGCTCCTGTCTGCTTTGACCTGTCTGCATCGGGGCTCCTCACCCAGCGTTCATGCCAGAAATTCCACCCGCCACCCGCCATCCACCAATACAGGTAGTGGGGCGTGAATGGCTGACCTGCAGAGTTGGAGTTTCGGCCCTCTGCGCACATGCCGTATCCGCCACGCCCTGCTAAGCCAGGTGAAAATGAAATTCTTTTATGGAACGCAGCGCGTTAAATCGTGCCCACGGATGTTAGTTGGGCCGCTCTGACGCGCGGAAGCCCAGGCGCGACCTACCACCCTCGCAGGGACCCTCTCTGGGCAGCGCGACCCGCCCAACCCGGCGGCTATTCCGGGTGCAGCCTGACCCGGCGGCTTAGGTGGACGCAGCCGGACGCGGCAGATCCCGATAGCCAAGCGCGACGACACAATGTCAACGGAGAACGGAGACGAACGCAGGACGGGACTAACGCAGAACATTGAACACAGGACAGCGTGTCCTACGACAAGTTGTCGGGTCCTGGATTAAAGACAACCACACAGTTTAGGGTCTTTCTTTAATGGTGCCGCGTACTCTGCGCAGGTTTTGCAAAGGATTTGGTGCTTGCGATTTTGGAGTCTTTTGCAGTCCATGTTTTGGTGCTTGTCGATTTTGTGGGACGGTTCAGAGTGAAGATTGCGGTTTGGCGCCTTGCGCCAACTTCTGCTACGCGACCTTCTACCACCTTCCTTGCCGAGGAGTGTGAGTGTTTTAATCTCCCCCCTTCAGAGGTAAAACATGCACACGGATTCTAGCGGCATGAAAAGTAATTTTTAGGGGATGAAATTAAACGTAGTGTTCTTTGGCCTTCCAAGCAATGGACACTTTGTTATGTTGATTTTACCTAATTTAAATGCTTCAAAACACACTAATAGTTAAGAAATAAAGGTTGTTAAAGGTTGATTGAATGCGATTAAACTTCTAGCTAACTAAAATTCTACCTAATGTAAATCAAAGAATACAATTTGCCCTTTCCGAAATGGTAAAGCAAGCTGGATTCTGATATTCCTAGCAAACGTTATGCGTGGATGAAATCCGGCCCTAATTCTATCCTAAAAACTTCATCCGTCAACTAAAAATAGCAAAATAATGTGAAATAAATCTAAATTTCAGAGTTAAAAGGTTGATTAAGTTAACTAATGGAATTTTGAGAAAAACCTAATTTTAACCTATTTTCGGAATTTTCATCCAAATTTAGGTCAAATCTTCATCCACACTTTTATCTTTTCAAATTAAAGTAATTTTAAAAGTAAAAGGTGGATTTGGAATCTTCAAAAGATTTTCTAAAAGATTATGGTTTCCAAAGATCCCCTAGTTGTTCCTTGAGAATATTCCTAATTGTTCTTTAATTAAGCCTAATTCTAAGTTATTACTCTAAATTTAGTGATTTTCTATAGTTTTATGTTTTTTTATGGGTAAAGTGATAAATTATTTCTTATAATGGTAAAAAGTAAGAATTTTGGACTTCTAGGTAAAAACTTATGAATGAATGAAAATTCCCCTTAGTTGGATGGAATTTGGTTTCAAATAAGTTTTATGTAGAATTTAAGGGATAAATTAGGGTTTAATCTCCCCAATTATTCTAATATTTCCTAGATTCTTAAATTATGTTAGATTTCTTTTGAAATTCCTTTGGATGAAATTATTATTTCGGTTTCCAAATTCACTCAAAGTTAATCTAATTATTACTTTCACGATTATAGTTAAGTTTTTTAAGGTTTTCCAATGATTTTAAATTTTAACTAGCTATCGGATTTCTAATTTTGTTAATTTTAGTTTTCTAATCTAATTTTTAAAGAATGAAAGCAAAAGAGAAAACAAAAGAAAAGTTTGGAAATTCATACCTCAGTATCCAGAATGTCGATCGTCCCATCATTGCAAAACACCATCATAATCGTCTCCTCGAAATTCTCCATTGCCTTTCATGTATTTGGAAGAAATCTTAGTATTATTGTTTCTAAACCTATCTAAAAAGTCCAAGTTTGTTAGTTTTGGCAATTTAAAACTAATCCTTTGATTTTAGGAAATTAATAATAAATTTAATTCATTTTTCCCAAGTTTCAATGAATAGTAGTTTATTCGATTGCCAATTGTTTAATAGTTATTTTGTTAAATATTCCAAGATATTAGTTGGTGTTTGTTTGTATCTATTTGGCTTATTAGGCCTAATAAAACAAAACTCAAACAACAAAACAACAACTAATTTGTCTTTGGAATCCTAATTAATAACTAAAATCAACCGAATGAATAGTAATCTAATAAAATAAGCTAAAATAATCAAAACAAATCTATTGATGAATAGTAAAAGGAATTTTGCAATCCAAACAATCTAACGTCAATAGTAAGATGCTAACGAAAAGAATAGAATAATCAAAACAATCCAAACTTCAATAGTAAGATTCTAACGAAAAGAATAGAATAATCAAAACAATCCAAATTTCAATAGTAAGATACTAATGAAAAGAATAGAATAATCAAAACAATTCCAAAATTCAATAGTAAGATACTAACCTTAACTCCTTTATTCTTCGTCCTTCCTTGTTAACCTTCTTATGATCTCGCTTTCTTCCACTTCTTATGATGTTGTTGTTGTTTGAATTCTTGGCGATGGCGGAGAGAGAATTTGAGAGGTTCAAGAACCGAGAGCGTTAGTTCAAATTCTCGGTGTTCAATTTTAGTTTTAAAAATCAAAGGTTGGGGTGGCGAGCAACGGCCTACCCTTCTTGTAATTGAAATTACAAGTTTTGTATGATCACTTAGATTTTATAAATTCAAGAGATGTTGTATGATATTGCTTACCGCAATGTTGTTTGAATAATCAGACTTTGGACTCCAGTACTTGTTAGACTCTTTTCAGAATCTTTCCCAAGTGAATGATCGTCTAGGCTTCACTTTCGAACTGGTTGTGCTGGTTGCACTCACCTTCCGATACCCTTCTTTCTCAAGAACCGGCCGCTGGTACCTATCCCCTTGTCTGAGAACCGCCTAGTCGTTCCGCAGTCGTTCCCGCAGTCGTTCCCGTAGTCGTTCCCGTAGTCGTTCCCATAGTCATTCCCGTAGTCGTTCCCGTAGTCGTTCCCGCAGTCGTTCCCGCAATCGTTCCCGCAGTCGTTCCCCAGCTGCCTTGAACTGTATGGTCTTTAAACTGAAATTTAATAGACTGAAATTTTCAGAAATAATCCAATTAAGACTGAAAATTTGGAAATTTCAGATATTGAATTTGTGACTATATGGATCAAATACTGAAAAAGAAAATAACACTAGATTAGGACTAAATAAAAGGCGAATTAATTCTCAAACTGAAATTACGAAACAACAATAATAATGAACTCTATGACTTCTTCAAAATAAAACTAGAATCTAGCAAATTAAAGGAAAAAACAAAGCAACAATTGTCAAATTAAAGGCAACAAAATGGCCACTTGGAGGCAAAAATACCTTCACCATGTGCCCATGCAAAAGAGAAATGAAACAACGACTTTTGGACTTTAAATAAGGTTCAAAAGAACCTTATTTTGAGATTCCAAGTCAACGCTTCGCCGTATGAGGTAAATCTGAGTTTTAAATGGCAAATCTTAACTTTCAAAAAGTCAAAGCTTCGCCGTGCGGGGGCAACCCCAGGTCAAATCGAACAATTTTAAGTTTCAAGTATCCGTTTCTAGGGTTCAAAAAGTCAAAGCTTCGCCGTGCGGGAGCAACCCCAGGACAAACGGAGCTTTTTTAAGCCAATTTAAGTATTTCGAAAGTTAGATTCTAAAGGAGGTACACATGAAAGTGTTTAACCAAACATTAGAAACGAATCTTCCGAAATTTCAAGTCAAAGTTAATCAATTAACTGCTAAAGGAGGTACACATGAAAGTGTTTAACTGAACATTAGCAATTAAACCTCAAATTCCGTTATACAACGAACTTTGAGTAGGAAATTAGTCTAAAATACTTTTGGCAAGGTCAAGCCTCGCCGCTTTAAGTATTTAGTACCAAATGTGTTCACGTGCTACAATGGATTAGTATTCAAGTAATCTTAAGCAAAGAATCAAAGTTTTGGGGCTTTCAACCTCCAAATTCAAAAGAAAGCAATAGGTTTTGAAGGGACCCTCTAGTCCTTCAAAACACAAGAGAATTAGCGGAAAATGCAAAAAAATAGAAGGAATTAGCCAATTTTTGGCTTAAAGTGCTCCAACAACGTGTTGGTAGCATAACAGAGCAACAATAAGGAAATGGAAATAAGGTTTGGTCTGACAACGTGTCAGTACCAAAGAGAAAAGAAAATGAGAGTGAGGGTATAAGAATGAGGGTATAAGAATGAGGGTTCCGACAACCTCGGGGGGAGGCCTTTTATACTCGAGCCAAGCCCTCCCCGGTAAGTTGTCGGTTAAAAACGTTTAACTAACTATCTAACTAAATTCTAAACTACTATGAGATATTCTGCATTTAATCTTTGTTTAATAGGAAGGAAGGTCCTCAAGCAAGTTCCTTGAAGGCTTTAATTAGCCTTGAAATCTTGCCTAAATCAAATCCTTGATTGTCCCCAAAGATTTTATGAAAATAACCCTAATTAACCTAGATATTTTGCAATTTAATCCTAGGTCAAATCCAAATATTCTTAGTTTAATCTAAATTGGCTTTTAAAGGAAAGATTTGACATCTTAACTAAATCCAATCTTCGATTTTCACCAAGATATTTTGTTAATTAACCTCGAATTACTACAAATTACTCTAAAAAAGTCAAACTAAGAGCTGACCCTATCTATCTTTTAGGGAAAAACTCCAATTTGAAAACCAATTGCGCCATCGCGTTCAGAAGACCCCAATTAGTCTTGGGGATCCCCTACCCCCTTCTTCCAGGCTGTAAATATTTGTAAAAACCACTAATGGTAATTCTAGAGAAAAGTCAAAATCTCAACTAATGGAATTTGAGTTTCCCGAGAAAACTAATTGGCTAGGGTTGCTTGGAAGGTTTGTGGTAGTAAGAAAACATTCCTTGTTTGCAACATTCGGACACCTGGCTCGCTGGTCAACTCGCCGTCGTGTTGTAAATTCTTGTTAAATTTGATGTCGATGCCGATTCGGGTACTTCTGACTATCAGAAAGTCTTCAAACTTGACAGGTCGCTCATTTAATACATAAAACTCTAATCTAATTTTTAGTGAGATTTTACCGCACTCTGGGTAATTTCAAAGAAATTACCATCAGTTTCAAAGGCAGTTGACTTCCCATGGAGTCATCGTGGAGTTTTGTAAAATCCCGAAACTTTTGGGCAATCTTTTGGGAAGTGTCCAAAGGCCAAGGGCAAAACCAAACCTCCAATAAGGATGCTAATTTTAACAATTCCTTAATAATTTCCGCTCGGGGGGGAAATTATTCTGGTACCGGGGTTGTTGTGGATGATTAGCTCCGCTGTTGATCTTTTGGCATGCTTTTACCCTAAAAGCACCTTTCTGTAAGCTCCAATCACCTCGCCTTTCTTCTACTTTGCATTCTGATTCATATTCTTCAACATTTATAGGTCTTCATGTAACTAATCCATATTCTACATGAATTGGATTGAGATACTTCTAAACCTTGATATAGACTTTTGCACTTTAGCCAGGATGTCACATGTATTCACATGTCAAGTGTTACATGGACAAGACATTAGAACTGGCTAACTCTCACTTCCTCCCATCTCTCTAATACGTTAATATGGACTCTAAGACACTGAACTTAAGACATAAACATAGAAAAGCATAGTATTTTGTGCTTTCCATGAATTTAGGAAGGTTCCTCACTAATCTGGTAGGGACTTCTACCAAACTCTTCTCAACTACTAATTCATGCTATTTTGCGTGAATTAACACTAAAAACTAACAATAAATCGCGAAAAATAAATCCAGAGCTTCAAGTGCTAACTTGAGGGCTCACAAGGAGTTCCGATGAGTGGGCGAGAACTTCCTGTTGCCGTTTCTAAACCGGAGTTCGGCGTCGAAGCAGTGAGGTCGGTGTAGCGGATCTTCTGGCTCAGTGCTAGGAATCAGGTAATTCGACGTCGTTTTAGGGTTTGGAAACTGTATTTTGTCTTTCACTTATGTGTTCGGCAGAGTTCCTGTTGGACTTTTTGTTTGTTAATCATAGAGTATGGATCATACAAGGGTGTAGGAGTTCAGACCGCATCGCACGCTGCTCACAGATGCGTTCACGTTCTAGGGTGACGGGTTTAGGTTTGCTTGGCATATCCTTCGCGGAGATTTACTTCTGAACTGCGTTGCGCCGATTTGTAAATTTTGAAAGTGAGGTGCTACAGGTCCTATTGCTGCAAGTTCGTCATAATCGGAATATGATGTGCAATTGGAAGAGGAGTCCGGTACTCCGGCAGCGGATCCTACGGTAGTCATCGAAGTTCAGATACGAAGACACCCTCCAAATTCGTCAAGGACAAGGGTAGAAACAAGAATAACCTATCAAGCAGTCCTCGGAAGAAGAGAAAAAGCAATACCCATCACAACAAAAAACCTATCAAGAACTGCGTGGAATTGGAGGACGCGGAAGGGAAGCACTTTTACGCCTACGACGACCCCGAGATGCGCGCGTGGCTTGGGAAGGAAATCTTTTACGACATCCTACGCTTTCAAGAACCTGGGCTAGTGAAGTAGGTGCGTACTCCGCCTTCCTATTAAATGATAGGTTTTGGGATTACTTCAGCCATAGGTGATGCATGCTAGCGCTTTGGGGTTGTCGAAAGCTCAGGCGACATAGGAATTTACTTAGACAGTCCTGTCCACGGTTTCGCAGAGATCTTCAGGATAGTAACGACACTCTTTTTTGCAGTACAAAGTTGGCACCAAACAAAACCTACGACTTTACAAGTGTACAATGATGCACGGTCAACACCAAGTCATCAGTTTGTATACAGAGAGGGAGTACGAGAAGCTAGCATTGGAGGCCCACGTACTGAGCAAAGACGCGAAGCTCAACCCTCTCCGCCTGGTGGACGGTCGCCTTTCGTGTGCATCTACTGCAAAGAACATTGCAAGGACAAAAACCGCCTGTTTTGGCAACGCATCACCCGCGAGTGCACGAAGTACAACGGCCCCAAATTCCTAAAGATGTATCCAACGTGGGGAAAGAGCGAGGTTTCTGAACTACATCGAATCATGCGCTTACATGGGTATGTAGTGGACGATTCCGAGCCGACTGCCAAGCGGCGCAGCACCGAAACAAACCAGAATGGCAGCAAGAAGAGGGTGAAATACACTGCAGAGAGGAATGACATTCCTGACCGTGTGGAGAAGGACAGGAAGACGAAGAAAGGCGACGGTGCTAAGCGCTCTGGTGAACCGGAGGGGATTTCAATTCACAAGGGCAAGCGTCAAAGCAGGGAGTCTCCGATGCATAAAACAACCTTGATGCAACAGCTAGGAACTCCGATGACCAGAGCGTCAAGCCAGGGGAAGGGACGAACAAGGAGCCCGACACTTCGGAAGGTTCTAGCAGACGAGCATTGGGTCGTCCCACACAGAACAAAGGAAAAGGACAAGGACCGCTGTGCCGACTCCGCACCAACTAGGCCGGCAGCAACACCTACGAAGAAGTAGAAGCAAGGCAATCAAAAACTAAAGAAATCGCCACCTCCGAAAAAGAAGGTTCTGCATAAGCCGGAAATGCGCCCACTAACAAGAGGAGAGGTTGAAGCAGACGCAAAGGCCAAGGCAGACAGTTTTTCGCTGACCACGACAGCAGGATTACGTGACAAACCGGACGCAACGAAATTCTGCGGGACTGGTCTGTTCATAATTATACGATACCCGTGCTATTCTACCCCGCGAATTACTGGTGAACGTACCCGAGGCGATAAACAAGATCATGAAAATGCACCGTGATGGGGTACTTTGTCAAAGACTTTACGAGGTCTTCGGCAAATGGATGGCTAGCGGAGACATTGCGATACGTGTCCTACACAGTGAGGTGTAATTCAGAATGCAGCTTGAACTGCTTTTACACTGCCTACACTCTGCTCTCAACTTCCGTACTTTCAATCTGTGCCGTTTAATGATGTGTTTTCCAATTCACAAATGGGACAGATTCGTTGGTGAATTTCAGAAACACTCGATCCGAGTGGCGCATAGTTCTTTGTTTTTGTACGCGTTCTACATCGTCTTACGTGATTCATATTCTTGTGGAAAATTTATAAAGGATGGGGACGACTTGGACAAGCCTACGGACTTGTGGCTTGAAGTCAGAAAATCGATACGAGCCTTTCAACAAGACCGTCTTTTCGGGGGGAGACATCGAACGTTCTGTGCAAGCTGAAGTTGAACACGTGGAGACGTACCTGAAGTACCGCTTAGACATCTCTAATTATGAAGCAGAGAAATCCAGCGCCGAGAAGAAGCTCCATTCACTTCGCGAGAAGTACATCCGAGACAGCCTTCACGCATTCAACATGAAGCACCGACTTGCAGAGGAGCAGGAGAATTGGCAGTGGTCACCGTTATATCAAATGTTGAAGAGCGTAGCTCCTCTTGACTGGCCTCAGGCACCCTGGGCACACACGCCGGGAGAATTGGACGACATGCTGAAACAATTGGCTGCGTCAGATAACGCAGGACAACTGAGCCTTGAGAATGAGTGCCCGCATATTCTTCGGGCACTGAAGCTGCTAATACGGCAGACACACGGCACCACGGAGCCTCTATCACATCCAATGGAAGGTTTGAACATGAACATCCTCATGGAATTGTCAGCGGGGACGAAGTCATCCTGTCGGTTAAATTTAGTCGTGCAGGACCTCATGCACTACGGATGGATGTTCTTCCCGATATTGTTTGCGTCCACAGAGCCGATTGAGCAGTGCCGCACGGATTTGTTGGCCTTATTGGGATACGTCGAGGGCCAACAGGAACCTCGGAGAGGTCACTTTGCGAAAAGTAGAAAACCACGTGAGTTAAACTATAGGGTGAATTTTATTCATTGGAACAAAAATTTATAAATGATGTAGATCTATTTTAGTCTGGATTTAATTCTTGAAACATCATTATATATAAAATAGGGTATTGAAAAATCTTTTGATTTAAAAAAAAAATAGATATAAATTAGTGTAAATAAAATCATAGAAGAAAAAATATTAATTTTAGGATGAGTATAATCCTTAGTCCTTCTAAAGGATGAATGAAATATATATGATGAGATTTAAATAAAGATTTGATTGTTGGCATAGTTATCATTAAAAAATTCTACTTTAATTGCCTTCAAATAATGTAAAACATTGTAGAAAATTGGCAACTTGTTATAAATTGGAATGTTTACAAGTTGGGAGTTCATAATAACAAATTTCATAATTTTTGGGCCTATAAAACATAAGTTTATGACCCTGATACACCAACATTTTTAAATTAAATATTTTAGTGAGTGTAATATGAAATGTCAATTAGATAATAAAGCGATGAGAACTCCAATGATAAGAAACGATTGATGAAATTAAAGGATAGCCCAAAAGACATAATGTGAAATTTTTATTTATTAAAAGAGTGAAAATTGAATCAAAATGTGCATTTCAAAGGTCAAAACACCATTTACAAGCTAGGCTTATCCTTTCATGTGCTACGCTTACATTGGCCAAATCCCCCCAATCTATTGATTTTTTTGTCCAAGCACCCAACCACCTATGCTTTGGGATTTAAAAAAACCAAAACAATAGCTTATTATATAAATCTAACCGCATATAAAGATGGTCAACTTGATTCTTCAAAGCATCACTTTAAGTGCAATTTCATTTAAATATTTTTAATAATAGAAAAAGCACTTCAAAAAACAAATTGACCACATTCTGGTCGTTCAGAAAGTTAAGGGTTAAGTTTGATCCTAATTTTTTATGTATGTTGCATATTTTTATGCCCAACATTCACCCAAAAATCCTTCATAATCAAACAAAACAAAATTCCTAAAGTTTATAAATACTATAGCGTGCCAAAAATTAAGTTAGATTTTCATTTATAATTACTTATAGGGTGTTTCAAATTAAGACCAAGTAGCTTTTTATCTACTAAAAGGGTCCTTTAAAATCATGATTACTAAGTAAATAGCCTCCAAACAAATAGATGGTTAACGCACGTGGTTACAAAACATAAGGAGAAGTGACCTCCCCGAGACAGGAACCTGTCACCAAAAAGTTTTAGCATTCCTGAGGAGGGTGGCCAGGCGAGCCGTCACGGATATGTAGTACACCGGCAACCGCCAGCATTTGGAGACTATGTGGTGTGAGGGGGCTGCAACTGATTCAGACATGGTCTGCAGTCTAAAGGTAAGGCTGCGTGTTCTAAGCCTTTCATTCGTCAAGGTTGATTAGTTAGTGTGGAATCGTGCAGCCACTTTAGGCATCGCACGTACAATCTTGCAATGCACGAAGATCCCTGTGTCCTACTCGACACGTCCGAAAATAGAAACTAACCGCGTCGCTGTGTCCTGTTCCACGCAGGCATTTCGGGACGCTCTTGCACTGCGGGAGAATATTGACCTTGGTTGGGTTTTTGTTGGAGAGAGAACGGCCGCAGAAACTTTCCAACCCCCGGAGGAGTGCGTACAACAGGTCATGAAGGGCATGCTGGAGCTGCAAATAAAGCAACTTTCCGCGATTCATTCCCTGGGAACCGAGACATCGCTTCCGGCAAAACCATCGGAGGACGGTGACAAGGTTCTTCATACAACGAATATCGGTGAGGACACAGCGCAGGAGGGGAGCACCACCAAAAATCAACACTACAGGCCTACCATGCCATCTTCGCCTCTCTTCCTTCGCGGTATCGAACAGTACTGCTCGCAGGACATGGTCCTCAGCTCTCAGATCCCGAAGGACACGGATATGGAGCAACTCCATCAAGAGAAGGACCTCCAAGCCCTGCACTTCCGAACCGCCCCAGCCATGACTAGAATTCAGGACGGAACTAAATTCGTTAGGGACACGTATCTTGGTCCGTTGCTAGAGGCGCAAAAAAACCACGGCGGACTCAGTAGACACTACAAACATGGAGCACATCAAACGGTAGACCAATCTAAGTCGGGATTCTCTCGTCCTGCGAGTGCGCGGGATGCAAGCAATGGAAGCACTCTACAGCACGAAGATTGGGACGCGCCTGGTGAAGCATCAAATTACACTCCCAGCGCAACGACTGAGGGTGGTATGGTCACAGCAGAAAAAGCAGAAGAAGACAAAGACCTGAGTGGAGACCGGTGAGACCGGAGGGTAGTTCATGTTGCTCCTTACTGTGTAGTACCGGTACAACAGTCACCTGCAATGGGATGCCATTGAAGAAAATGTGGTTCACAGATGTTTCACCATATTTTGTGGACAGGATCTTTGCCTTAATAGAGTTTCTGCCTCGTATTTATTTTACAAGTCCACTGTTTTGCCGTTTGGCCAGTTTATCGTAACTAGTACATTCTTTGCGTTCTGTGCAGACTTCAGGCAGAAATCGACTGCATTGTGGAGAGTACAGGTGGGTATACGCAGTTCTTAATACATTTCTCAAATGGTCAACAGCACTGCTCACTTGCGCATGCAAAGGACTTTGAATCACTCTTTAGTCCCGACGGCTGGGCGCAAGGTTGTTCCGTCGGACAGGATTTTGGATTTTTGTGTCTAATAGACGTCTGACGTTGCGTGTCAAGTAGTCGAGTTGTCAAGTACGGGCGACAAAGTTGTCGTATAAGAATTTGGGGTTTCAAATTTTTTTTACTCTTGGTAAAACGATTTGTCCTACGTGGCTGACACTGAACAATGACGTGGCCACCATCATCCTGGGCGACTGCGGGTAGGCGCGCTTGCGGGTCTGAAGTGGGCGACCGCGGGTCCGAGCTTTAGGGCGACCGCGGGTCCAAATTTCATGGGCAACTGCGGATAGGCGCGCGTGCGGGTCCGAAAGAGGCGACCGCGGGTCCACATTCCATGGGCGACTACGGGTGGGCGCGCGTGCGGATCCAAAATGGACGACCGCGGGTCCAAATTCTAGGGCAACTGCGGGTCCAAGGGACAGGGCAAATGCGGCTCTTAATTCTAGGGCGACTACGGGTCCAAAGGACAAGGTGACCGCGGGTCCACTACTGCCTAATCACTGCACGATGAGTTTTGAAGATGGGCGGACGAGATGTTCGTCTCTACGCCGAAAGAGCACAGGTCGTGGCTGTGACGTTCTAGGCACTAACCCGTGCCGCTCCACTACTGACCCACGGTCCTCCACTGCCGACCCGTGGTGTTCCACTGCTCCACTGCGGGTTTCAAGGCGAGGGTAACTGCGGGTCCAAAATCCAGGGCGAGTGCGGGACTGCGAGTCTAGGATTAGGGCAATTTCACTTCTTCGTTCTTCCCTTACACTACAAAGGAAATGGGGGTATTTAAGATGGAATTCTGGTAAAAACTTACTGAAATGCTCTTGAAATTGCTGGAAACTCACATGTTCCTTTAAAAATCAGTATACTGAAGCACTGGCATGCTTAACGGACACGGTATGGACAATTTGCATGCTTATCAGACTCTACAGGGGAAATCAGCAGTACTATAAAGGTTAAAAACTATGTTCACTTCATTTAGAAGGTAATTTCTTTATCATTGAATGCTATGTTCATTCTTATTTTAGTTAATTACCACCACTTTTTACTGGAAGTGTTCAACCACTTGCCTACATGACTAATTTTTTTTTTTAAATTTAATAAAAAAACTTATTTACTGTTGACTTCTGCAATTGGCAGTTGAAAGTCTTACCAACTGAAGAAGGTAACCATCTTCACAATGAAGAACTGTTTTGTTGTGTTGGTCCACGTGTAAGGTAGAACAGCCTATTACCATACTGATTTGCAATCTGACTATCTTGGGGCCAACTTCAAGAGAGGTACATATTTTTCAGAGTTGTGTGGTTGTTTCACAAATCAAACCCAAGTGGAATTATAATTTTTGGATCAAAATTGTAATTTCTGTGAATCTTCAAAGTAAGCTGCCCTGAAAATACAAAACTGTGTATAGAGTTGGGTCAAAATTGTCTCATGAACAACCCATTACCATCTTAACATGTATCTATTGGCACTTAAGTTCCCACCAGTGAAGGATTGACACGTTAGTCCTTTAGGCATTAATGCACTGAAATTTGTCAGGAAAGTGAATGGATATAGATTTTGCAGTTGACGGAATTGGGGCCAAAGCATAGGCAACAGAATTGGGAAACTGATGGAATTGGGCTGTTCTACCTTATATTTGAATCAGTGGTCATGTAGTTCAGGGCACCTCATGGATTTTTTAATATATGTCCTTCTAATGAAGTGGTGCCGTTAAAATTCTAAATGTGTGAATGAATTCATACACATAAATTATGTTTTATGCCTTGCATTTTTCTTTACATATTTCAACTTGTAGCATAATTATATGTTAGTCTTCCCATTATTTTAAGTACTCAAACAGAGACAAAATTTTATTGCATTCCATTTAATAAGCAATTAATGTCCAAATTCAATAAATTTGTTGGAAAATTTGCACTCTCATTTCTATTTTGTGTGGTGAAATTTTCAGATCAATCAAAGCTGTAATGATTTCTTTTGAGTCAATTGAAGTTCACAAGTTCAATTTGAGTTCACCAAATTGCATTTGATGATTGCAACTTTGAGGGCTTGTACCTCCTTTATCCAATGTTAGTTTTCAATATAATTTATTGGGTTATGTTTCCCGTTTAATATAGTTATTGTGGTAAAAAATTTATGTCAATTCAAGTTGTTTTGAATATTTGGGAGCAATTCATAGTTCAAAATCCCGACATTTTTTTATTACAATTAACTTTGGTAGCTTGTTTCTTCTTCATACAATGTCTGTTTCTAATATAAAAAATTAGAAAAGTTGCGCATACTAGTCTAGTTTGTGTGGCTAAAATTTTATATCAATCAAAAAAGTAATGATTGATTGGGAATAGTTTTAGTAGAAGGAGGTTCAGCCTCATATGTGTTTTTTGCACTTTTTCTTGCCTATTTTTTAGCATTTCAAAGTCATTTTGCAGACACAATGAGTCAATTGAATTATCTTCTTTTTCACCAATATGTTTCTATGCTAGTTTAGAAGCACTATATAATTTCAAGTTTTTTCATTTGAGTAGGTTTAGAAATCGATTTTCACCTCCAAATGTGTTGCTAGGAAAATTTCATCATCCTTTTTCAACACTAAAACATTATAAACTTGCAATCTATGTGGCCAAATGACTCCAAATTTGATTCACATCATCTACAACATATACATTAGAAGATTGCTTGGTTGAGATTTCTATACCTTAGTGACATTTAGATCTATAGCACCTCAAAAGTAATGATGTTTTTAAACCCAAAAAGGCCATTGAAATCATCATCTACTTGCGAAAAAGTTTCAACAAAAATATAACACAATTTATGTCTTATAATTTTAAGTATGCTCAAATTTAATTAAAGTGGGAGGTTCTAAAAGCGCACAGGTTCTAAAAGCGTCTACCTCCTTAAATGTACAATACATGTACATGTTGCTTTTTGGTAGCCTTCAGCCATGTACAAATAGTGTACATTTTAGGAGGTGGATGCTTTTAGAGCCCTATGCCACTTCAGCTTCAAAATTTCATAACTAATTCCAAAGAGCTCCAAAAAAAATGAAACGGTTTGGGTTAGACGCCAATTCTACTTGTCTTTCAAGGAAAATTTATTGAAAAATATTTGAAGAAGTTTCACCTCCCCCAAAATCAGTTCCAGTCTCCTAAATGACGGACCATCACCAATGATTTCAAGCCTCACTGCCCGTCACTTAGTTTGTTGCCATTTTGCAACTAGATATATATGAAAAAATTTATATTTATTTTTCAAAGATGAAATTACATGTCTTCATTACTTCACAAAAAATTTAGATTTTTTTGTGGAAAATTGATTTTTTTGAGAATTTTTGAAGATAAAGTGAAGAAAAATCACGTCAAATAGAAAATTATTTCAACAAATCTGAAAATTTCACCATGTGTGCATTACAATGAAAATATCATAGTGTAAACTCAATTTCCATGTCATACTATAATTAGAATTCAATAGACATTGAAAATACATACAAAATTCAAATTGCAATCAAATATTTAATACTAGAAATTTTTCCAAAATTCAAACTGGAGTAGAAACTAGAGTAGATGACCTTCATTTTGGTCTCACACTCAAAAAACATCATTTTTGTGGAGAAATTTCAGATTTAGAGCAAGGAGCAACAACTTTCCAAAATACACTAAAATAACATATTTTGTGATCCATTTTTTTTAAGAACTTCTGATTTTTGTGAAAACAAACATTGTCTAGACTACAAACTGAATTGGATACTCTTTATAACTCAACATGAAAGGTCAACAAGGAAAATGGAGAACAAAGAGCTTTAAAACGGATGAAAAGCTCATTGGATTGCCATCCAAATGCCACAAAATGGCGTTTCAGGGTTAAATGTTTATGGACCTCCTACCTTAAGGTAATGTGTTCATAAACCGCCCCTCTTCTTCAGATCATCCTGTAGATAGTTGTAGAATGGATGCAAGGTGATCCTTGAATGGACCTCTTTGCTCTGTTAATGAATTCAAGAAGAATTGTTTTTTTTTATTGTAAGAGCCAATCATTGGCTGTGATTTCTGCACATTTCTTTTTAAGTCACAAGGGGACGGATTTTGGGACACCTATGGTCACAAATAGGTGCCTATGACCTGGATCTTTGAAAATTTATAAGTAATTCAAAAATGCTTGGAAAAATATGAAACTACTTGTGTTGGGTTCAGCATCTATTTTTCTTTCTCTGAAAAATGATCTAAAAATAATTTCGTCCTTGGAAACTTGTGAAAAAGGCAAATCAGCCCTTAAAGTGACGGTTTATGAGCACACTACCTTAGTATTGATCATGTGAGCACTTACCACAATGCACTTCCACAGTAACGCACTTCCAATCCCAGCACGCCACCTTTCGCATTCACACTACCCAATCTGGAACAAAGCAGTAGCCATTTCCAGCAAACCCTAATTCACAATCACTCTTAAAGCTAGGATCAAGGCTCCGTCTCGTCTCGCGCGCGTTTATGCCTTCCAAAAATTGCAACCATGTTCAAGAAGTAAGTTTTGATTCTGTGCCTACCTTTCCTTCTAGCGATGAAATTCTACTCTTCGGATTCTATCTATATTCTAATGTTTTCTGCTGCAATCGGAATGACGTTGTCCTTGTGCTAGAATTTTCCAAATTCCCGTACGAGGAGGTCAGGAGCCAAAAGGCCTCCGTGCAAGGCCTCCGTGAAGGCCTCTGTGCAACGGAAGATTCACCAGAACATTGTCGATGAGGTGTTTCCTCTGTCCATTTTTGTCTCGATCTTTCGACATTTGCATTCAGTTGAATTCATGCTCTGGAATGTGGAAGTGTGCTGACGAGCGCCGTGGCTTGGTTCAGTATCCGGATTTGGAGCCTCTTCTGGACAAAATGCTGCCCAAGAAATTGCCGCTATTAGGCGCCAAGTGGTGAGCTCCATGCGTCTCGGTGTTGGTGCGGGAAATTTAGAGTTTGGGCGTGTTTCTGTCGGGAAATTGGTTTGATCATGAGACGATGCATGTCTTTCGTGAGCTGTTGTTTGCGTGACATCCCGTGTTTCAATTTTGATGTCACTATGGGACAAGTGGCTTAAATTAGGGCAAGATCTGCGTCTGTTGTGTTGGCTTGTGTTTTGTTGCCTGACTTGATGTGGTGTGGTTGGGCCAACCAGAACCATATCAACTTGGTGGTTGTGAACAACGTGCTGCTGTTCTTCAAAGTGCGAGATGGCCCTCACATGCCCACACTCCAGCTTTTGCACCAATGTATGGGCAATGTGTGAGAGTATTAGGATTTCTTTATTTCGGGTTTTTGGTGTGCGTGTGTGAGGGTTGAGGGGTATGTAGTGACTGATTTGTGGTTTTGCGTGTTCGCAGATCCAAAAATCATGAAGAAGTTCCGTGTGGACCACGGAGCTATCAAATTCGTTCTGGCGTGTGCCAACATCATGTGCCCAGGGTTGACATCTGCGGGCGGCAAAGTGGACACGGAGGTGTGAGCTTTCCATTCCCTTTGAGGTGAATGCAGGATTCTGGTTGAATGCATGATGAGGAGTTTAGCTTTGTTTTGGAGTAGTTGGATAGAATCATTATATTCAGGTGGTCTTGGAACTAGGTGGCAAGCAAACTGAGCGGTTGTGGTATTGGTTTTCACAGGCAATCATGGCAGAAGGCAAAGAGCATGCTCTGGCGATCGGGTACACGAAGATGTCCGCCAATGACATGTTAATAAAATCTGTGTGCATTATGAAATGTGTGGAGACCTGTATACCTGTGTCACCAGAAACCAAATTATATGTGACTGAAGCTAATTTGAAGGCTTGGATTTGTTGTTGAGGACGAATCATATGCGCCACATGTACAATATGAATGGTCTGTAGAACTTTCTAGCGGCAACTGAGCTTAGAAGAAGCCACATGGCACTAGCAGTCTTTCTGAATTTTAGAATACCCTGTCATGCGTCCACACATATTTTGCCATGTGCTAGCACTGATGACTGAGTTAAATTACGGAACGTATGCCAAATCACAGAAGTGCAAAGTAACTTCCTAGTTCTTTTATCTGGTTTTATTTCATTTGGAAAAAGTTACAGGGCTTTGTACTGAAGTACTGAACAGACAAGTACTGGATTTTCAGTAAGGTATAATAATGTATGTCCTAGAGACAACATTTTAAGTAATTCATACTAAAAACACAAGACTTTTAATTATGCATATTTTGACTAAAATTCTTACTTATAACACCCATTCTTCTTGTAGTGTTAATAAATAACAAGTTCCATTGTATTCTACAAACCTACGATTACATTTTCAATACAAATACATTCCAGGGTCATGCATGACAAAGGCGTATAATCTCTACAGTCATACCATGCAACAATATACTCATAACAATAGATATATTAATAATAACAACACAAATAATATTCATATTAATTATATTCATATTCATTCATATTCCTACATATTGGCATGAGCACCATCCCCATTTCTGAACGAACTTCTGTTTGCAAAAACCATATAGAACTTCATTATGGTCACCAAGAAGAGACCTCTTCAAGTCCCCACACTGAAACAGAAACATTATAATGTAGTTCTAACTCCATCAAGCCTAACCAAAAAAAACACATAGGCTATTTCACTACAAACTTAAGCAAGAAATCTTTACTACAAAGATGGCATGTTAAATCCTTAAAACACTACTAGTACGCCTCTACATCTATAATGCTAAACATTATAGTGTGAAGGTCAAATCACTTGCCACTTCATCGCAATTAGGGTCTGTGTCTTCTTGCAACTCATCACTATTGTTGCTATCGACGGAGTATTCGCTTTCATCATCCTCCCTTGCTACTGGTTCAAGAACCACCTCACGTTCTACCTCGGAGTTGAGGTTTCGCACTTCAGTATCTAAACCGCCAACACCTTGAGTTTGCACCAAGCGTTTTGTCAGTCTCGATGTATCTGTGGTTCCATCGATGTTAGGTCCTAGATGTGTTGTTGCTACTACTGCGTTTGATCGCCAAGGGTTTTGAGTGGAATTACTTTCTCCCATGACAAACGGGTGAACAATATGGTTCTGACGTTTAGGATTTCGGTGGATCCTATCCTGCGTCTTCCTAACACGCTTCCTTCTTCCTATATTGTGCAAATGCAATCCCCCCGATGATTCTCCAGGGCCAGAAATCCTAGAGGCTGGAGTAGGTTGCGGAGCTGAGCCGGTTACTCCTTCATCAGTGGTCTGCGGTGGATTGCGATTCACCGACGGTCTTGGCAGAGGTGTTGGTACAGACCTCGTCACCCTCGCAACATTTGTACTCACTCCTCGATTGAAGGCAGTAGTAAGAGAAGGGGTCAAGGTAGTTTGCATTGAGGGTCTTGCTGGATGCGTTGGTACAGACCTCGTCACCCTGCCAATGTTCGTGCTAACTCCTCGATTCAAGGCAGCAGTACGTTGGGTGTTCAAGAGAGTCTGCAATGGCAAATCTGAATCGTATCCCACATTCTCTGCTGCAGGTGTATTGCTTGGTGTTGCTATTGGACCCACAACATGTACACTTTCCTCCACATGTGGGATTTCAACTTCACTTTCATTTTCGATAGTAATTCGTGCAGCATTGCGTAAATTCATTTGCGTCCCTGAAGACGAAGGTATTGCTACAAGAGGTCTTACAGGCTCTACTTCCTCTGGAATTGGAATATCTGCGCCTTCATTATCGTCATCAGGAGTTCTTGCCCTCGTAGGATCTGGATTGATTACTGGAAATGCATCCCAAGCCGAGACATGGGTGTCTTCTGCCTCATGACGAAGTTCCACCTTTGGAGAACTGATTCCATCGTCATCGCCCATATACGTGTTTCTATATTGCCTTCGTGGAGGACTTACAGGTGCGCGGTTTAATCCCGCCCACCTATTTCCACGTAGACGCTCCTCGACCTCCACACGCCTTTGCTCTTCTCTCAAAATATCTAAACCTGGCTTCATCTTCATCCCCTGAAGAATATACCTCCTTGTTCTCTTCGTCTGTATCTCCATCTATAAGGTACTTTTTGTAGAAAAGTGCTGCATAGTGGCCACGCTTCTCATGTTCTAGTTTGTTGTTTGCGTAGATATACACCAATGTCTCGGCCTTCGATGTGGCTAGGCGATTCCGCACTTTATTGTGCACAAACGAGTACATGCTCCAATTTCTTTCACACGATGATGCTGAGCACGTCAGAGACAAAACTCTCCTTGCTATTTTTGGGAGAGCGTCTCCCCCTACACGATTCCACCATTGGTGAGGCAACAAGTTAGATCAGTTGAGATTTGGAGCCTCTTATAAGGGGTCAAAAGGACCCGTCTTCTCTTCAAATTTAGTAAGCTCGGCAATTGCAACGTCTTCATCCACCTCCAATGGCCCACTTCAAGTTCGTATAACTCGATTCAATGCTCATTTGGCATCACCGTTGTTATGAATTTCTTCTACGTCTGCCAAATACGGGTTTAGTAGTGCCCCTGCATAATGCAGGTCTGTGAGCATCAACTTCCAACAAGCATCAAATTGCTTTTCAAACTTTGTCGCTATCACAGGATCCAAAAAAAATGGAGCCAACTTGAAAGAGTACACGTGCTCTCGAAGGCTATTCATTATTACCCAAGCTTTCGGCATGGCAGGGATTTTTCCATCAAAATGGCGAAGAGCAAAGAGTGCGGGCTCCACCATGTACAAAAAATTACTACATTCCACCCAAAACAATTCCGAATGAATGTCCTCCCGCACTTTACGAGCTTGCAATGTAATGGTTGTTCCGTTTCTACGCTGGACCAAACTCTCCTCGAATGGCATATATGTCTCATCCACCACCACATATTGCAGCGCCTGCTTGCACTCGGCCAATCGGTCTACCATGAGGAAGTCCGTCGCAAAGCGTGTGGCGGAGGGAAGTCTCAATGACTTATTTGGCGAGTACTTCCGAAAGAGAGCCAAAGTAAGGTGGTATTTCTTTATGAACTTCACAATTTCTTTACACCGGTCTACTACCTTCTTGATCCGTTTATCTTTGCTCCAGTCTTCCAAAAGTAAGTCCAAAATATGTGCGGCGCATCCCTACGTATACATGTGAGGGTACCTTTCTTGCAACCCTTTCAAGGCCCCTGTCATCACTGCAGCATTGTCTGTACATAGTTGGACAATATTTTTGGGTCCAACCTCTTCTATGTATTGCGCCATCGTATTCACCGTGTACGCGATATCTTTCTTCTCTCCTGTGGTGTCCACCGATCCCAAGAAGACATCACCAGCAGGGCAAACAAGCATCATTTTTAACAATGGCCGGTGATTGGTATCAGACCATCCATCTGAACAAATAGTCGCTCCATACTGCTTGATAGAGCTCTTCATTCTCTCAGAGACCATTTTTGTAACAACCTCCTTTTTAACATCTATCAATTTAGTACGCACGGCTGTATATGATGGAGGTTGGTACCGAAATCCACATGCTGTCGTTGCTTTCACGGCTTTCAAGAAGGCCGGATGACGAACAACATTGAATGCAATGTTGGCCTTGTAAAAGAATGAAGCCCAAATCCTGTCTAGATTTTGTCTTTCGCCCACCTGTAACGATTCATCCATGCTTTGTTGACGAGAAACTGGAGGCATATTCCTCGTTCTTCCAACTGTTCCTGGGGCGGAATCTACCGAATCCAGATTAGGGGGCGGTTCTTCAATCCTGGTAGGGCGATTTGAAGGCCCTTCTTCTGACTCGTCCACAATAGGCGCCGCAACGGACTCAACAAATGCATCATCTTCCCCGTGCATCTCTTCGAAGCTCATTTCCTTTGGTACGATCCCTTCACAATTCTTGAACTTCTCCAATACTACCCTTGGAATACATTTACAATGTTCCGCTCCCGCCGTACCACCAAATCCAAAGTGAATGAATGCCTTCTTCCGCACAAATACTTTGTTCCAACCACAGAAAACACACGTCCTTGTATTTGCGGCAAAACGAGGCCCCATTTCCAAAACCAACCAAGGGTCCCATTCCTTTGTAGCCCTCCGAGTATCTGTTATACCCGCCCTCCTCCCCACACCTCGGTTGGCCATATTGCTTCGCCAGAATGGGTTCTCACCACCCAAAATCAATATCAATCAACACAAAGTTACAGAAGAAATTATGACAAAGCAACCCGCTTCGAGTAGTCTTACGAACAACTCGAAAAAAGGTTGTTGCCCTCCGAAGACCTGAACGTCCGCATGAAGCCTCTTTCAAGGATTCAAGCCGTGAGTTCTATCACCAGAGCATTGTGAGAAGCCAATGTTGCCCCTCCGCCTTTATAGTGCGCTCAGGCTTGCACCCAATGTCCCATTGTGTGTGTGCTTTGGGGTGCTCCTACGTGACCGGATTACACCCGAAGTCGCCCATGGGTGACCTCGGGTATGTGGCTACCTAAAATAGACTGAGGATGTAACTTCAGTTCACATGGTGCGACCGCGGGTCCATGCAGTGCGATTCTAGAACCCCTGTGGGGCGACCGCGGGTCTGGGGTGGGCGACTACGCGTCAACAGTGGGGCGACCGCAGGTAAGATGGGCGACCGCGGATCTGCAGCTGGCAACCTAGAGGCGGGCTGCACATGTCAGCCACAAGTTGCTGCCAACTGTTTCTCGCCGCTTCGTTCCCGTCACGGACGATAGTGCTAAAAAGATAATGGATACTTTTGTTTTTAAGTCAATGGAACCATCTTCCCAAAAAAATAACTTATAGAGATCGTTATTTAATGAAATTTCTACCATTTTTGGAAAAAACAATTAGGCAAGAATAGGTTTGTTTGCCAGAAGAATAGAAGATCATAACCATCATACAATTGGGATTAGTGTGTTCCAATAATTTTTTATCTTCTTTGCATTAGATATGGCAATTTTGAGTGGCTTCTATGGAAAAAAGGCCTTCGTCTTGTAGTAGTTAACCCCTAAATGAGAGAACTGTGTTTCATGTGAACATAGCAATTTTGGACAACTCACTACGAATGGAATTTTTTTTTTTAATATTTTCAAACCATTTTCTCAGGAAAGAGCTTGAGCATGGGCTTGAGGCTGAACTAATTTCATAACTTTCAACTACGAGGTTCAAAAGTTATTGTGTAATACGTGGTTTTCATTGCTCGCCGGGCAGTGCAAGAAGCCCAAAAATGGCTTTCAAAAACACTTTTATCGAAAATGAAAGATTCATATTGGTTTTCTAGATTTTCTATGAACATGGAAAGTTTGGAATCATTCTATTTTGATTCATGAGGTGAAAGTTATGAGGAATTCTAGTTGTGGCTAGTTTACATATAGTTCTGAAATCTCTAATCTAAAATAAACTTTGAAGTCCTTTATTATATTTGGCAGTTTTAAGGCATTTTTGATGAAAACATAGTCCAAAATCCAAATCATTTAGGAGTGAAGACCCTAAGCAAACATTATTATCTCTTTTTTTTAAAATAATATTGTTTGTTTTCTAGGTCTCATGGACCCCTAACACATGTTTATGTCTACTCTGAATTTGGAAAGATACAATAAAATTGTAAAAGGAAACAAATTATAATAATGTTGTTATCTTGCTTTATTTTTAGCAAGCTCCACGATGCTAAAAAAAGGGCCTTTGGCACCACCATTGAATGAATTTGACACACATTATGGGAAATAATCAAAAATTGACAAACATGAAAATGCAAATGTACAAAGGAATATACATCTTTATTCATCAAGGGCAACCGCAAGTACCCGGTTAAAAGGTTCAGGCAACACTGTCCGTACATACATGTTTATAAAAGTGCCCACCTAGTCCTACAAGATTACCCTAAGTACAAAATCATGCAACATCCATCCATGTTGCTCCCCTCTTCCGTATTTTTGTTCTGTAATTCAATTTCATACATCGCGATTCTGTGAACACTCCTGAGTGTAGTCAGATGACGCTCTAACATCTCATTCTACATCCAGAATTTCTGGAACAAGGTCATCAAATAAATGTGCTCATTTTTGTATTCTATGCTCTCCTCGAACTTTCGTTCCAGCCACTTCAAATTATTTAACTTCCTCTTCAAATTGGCTACTTCCGATGTCAGCGTCTCACGTTGTTCTACTAATGACACATCCGAACGCACCGTCTGGTCAAGAGGACCTACAATCGTCATTTCTTTGAGGGCATTCAACGTTGATCGTGCCTCCTCCACACCCTTGCGTTTGTTGTTTCCCCGATTTTCTTCCATCTTGCATTCCTCTATTATATTTTTAAGTCGTTCATCCATCAACGGGGAGACATTTGAGGTTGACCCTCCGTCTTGACCTTTCTTGAATTTTAAATAAAATGCTTCAAGATCATCCATGTCTCTTTGTTGGATGGACAAACAAGCTTGCCCTGTTTCAATTAGTGCTTCAAGGGTGTACACATCATTGGCCTCCACATCATCCGCGATGCCCTCACGAAGACTCTGACATTCTCTTTCCTTCTCAGAGAGTCTTGCATGAAGACCTGCCAATTCGGCTTTATAAGATTCTTTATCTTGACGGATCTTGTCTTCAGAAAGTACAACTTGTTCTTGAGGTGGAAGTTCTTCAAAGGAAGGCAATATCATCAATGCTTGCTCTTCATCCCGAAGCACCTCAATCTCAGCATCCATTGTCTCTTCAGCGATCTCTTGCATACGTGCATACACATGTTGGAGCACTTCGTCCACTTTCGGATGAGGGACCTGCATCGGTGCCAACGATTAAGAGGTTCTATGTACATTGGTATGGCACCTTGTACGTCCCCCACAAATGGTACCAACGTTGCTCGATTTTCTTCAACCACTGGCTTTGGAACTCTGCGCATACGGTCGGGAGTATCTTCTTCATCCGAGGTTGTGGGGGAGCCAGAGGAAGGGGACCACGGGTACTCTTCATCCGCCACTCCTTCTATGAAATGCTTCTTTGGCCCTAGCCTGTCACGTGGATTGTTTGAAGGCCCTGCCCTTGGAATGTCTTTGGTCGTGGGCCGTCTGATATTGGGGGATACCTTTATGGTGCTCCAATCTACCGTCCGCTGCAATTGTAATTCAGCATAGACCATTTGGCATATGCCCAATGTGACTTCGCTCCCCTTCACAATTGGCAATCTATACAACGCTCGGTAAACTTCGATACATAGTTGTACAAATGCATCGTCCCTGCAATAGTGAAGATTAGCAGCATTCTGCCTCAGATGTACTTTGTGCCGAAAGTGAGGGAATAACTTGCTGATATGGCACCATCCCACAAATGCCTTGCAAGTTGTGAATGTCCAATCAGATTGCACATTACGCCAATTTCGGAATGCCAGAGCTGCTGGATCAAGAAGAATGCGACGATTCTGGTTATGGAGCTCTCCTTTCTTCTTGGTCTTCTTCAAAGGTGGGGCCATCGTGTATGATTATTCCTTGGGAGACGTGGAAGTGCTGGAGGACTAGTATTAGATTCACAAGTCAAAATAACCGCAAGGATCCAAGACCCAAAGTTCGTACGCACGAGCACGCATCTAGACGCTTCAAGGCGTATGGAAGCCGAAACACAGCACTGAACAGTGGGCGACAGAAGGCTCTCGCGACTTAATTTGTACCCGAATTCGCCTAGGGCGCGTGCGGGAGTGGGCGACCGCGGGTCGGAAGGCGACCAGGACATTGGGGCGCGTTCGGGAGTGGGCGACCGCGGGTCTGACTGCCATGTGGACATCGGGGTGCATGCGGGAGTGGGCGACCACGGGTGTCCGACGACCACTGAAGTGGCACGAGCGAAAGGCGGCGACCCCGGGTAGTGGGGCGACCGCGGGTCCAGTGCGGCTACTGAATTTACTACCTCGCAGTCTTCCAAAGAACACATTTGAAAAATTGGGGTTTCAGATTTTTTTCTCAAGTTCAGGTAGGAGCACCCATAAGCATTAGTGTGCGGCGACACCAATTGTAGAGTTCCCTTAAAGTATATTAAAAAGTACGTTGAAATGGAATCCATGCTTTATTGTGGATTTCTGGTACGTGGGCTTGATTATTTTGAGATTCTGGTGCTACAATCACGGTAGATTGTGTAGAATGCCCGAGAGAATGCCATTTAGGTTGCCCTATAGAGTTCTATTTTGAGAATTAGTAGAAATAAGATGCCTCATCCAAGTTTGTGAAACTAAATAAATTAAAGGCATTGTTCTAATGGATGAAGACTCGTTAGCCCTCCCCCCTTTGATTTGATTCCCCATCCACCCGTCATTTGGTTATGGAAGAGAAAAAAAAATATAAAGTGCAAGGTTTTAATGGAGGGAGATTTAGGAAACAACCTCCCCTCCTTTTTTTAATCTCCTTCCACTAATCATTTTAGTCACGGGCCATTTACCTAAATCCCGTCCACATTAAAATTTATAAATAGAAGAAAAGACATTTGCATTAGAACTTCTCCTCTTTATTTTGGCATGTTCCAAATAAAATGATGCCACTGTCATGTGGTTGTGGAAGAGGAAAAAAAATATAAAGTGCAAGGTTTTAATGGAGGGAGATATAGGAAACAACCTCCCCCCCCTTTTTTTAATCTCCTTCCACTAATCATTTTAGTCGCGGGCCATTTACCTAAATCCCGTCCACATTAAAATTTATAAATAGAAGAAAAGACACTTCCCAGTCGAAGTAATTGAAAATTTTGAAGTAGTTTGTATATGACATTTAATGGACTATGAAAATTCTAAAGTGCAATATTTGAATAGTTTAGGTCTTTTTAATGCCTTATCGCTTAATTGAAGTACAATCCCTAAATATAATATGAAAAGCAATATGCATATATAGGTGCCTTCTTCATAAAAAATTAAAGAAGCTTAAGATACACCATTTTGGATGTGGCATGCAGTTATAATGTCCAAGTCTACAATATATTGTATGGCTTGTTCAGGGTTTAGGGTTTTTTAGTTGTAGGGTTTAGGCTTCCTGATTTCGGGTTTTAAAAGAGAAAGGACATTGCACAAATGGCTTAAATATTTAATGCCAACCTCCAACATTCAATAAAAGATCAGATGAAGTAATTGGAATGTATACCTGAACCAGAAACAATCAGTGAAGCAAACGCCCCAGCTGTTTTCATGTTTCGTTTTACCTACCCTGCCTGGTCAGGGGCGACCTATGCTTTAGGCGACCGCGGGTCTAGGGCAACCGCAGGTCAGGGGCGACCGCGGGTGTAGGAAGTGGCCCCTTTTGAATTCTCGTATTTCCAGGATTTCATCTGTCTGGGGTGACCGCGGGTCTAGGGTGACCGCAGGTTAGGGGTGACCGCGGGTGCAGGAAGTGGCCCCTTCTGAGTTCTCATATTTCCTCGATTTTGTCTGCCTGGGGCGACCGCGGGTCTAGGGCGACCGCAGGTCAGGGGCGACCGCGGGTGCAGGAAGTGGCCCCTTCTGAATTCTCGTATTTCCTCGATTTCGTCTGCCTGGGGCGACCACGGGTGCAGGAAGTGGCCACTTCTGAAATCACACTTAAAAATTCCATTTGGCCAATTCAGAGCAAATTCAAAGAAGCGGAAAATTCCATTTGGGCATTTATGGCTTTTCGTGTCCCATTGTCTCATGATTTTTTCAAGTTTTTTTTGGTAAGTTTGGACTCCAATTTTTGCTTATAGAATACTTTTTCTTCCTTCAAAATGAATTGGCTACGGTACGTGATGTTCAGAGCTAGAATACATGTGCTTCACTAATTCACAAATTGAAAGAGCCTACATGTAGGTCTCTTCATAGAGAGCCCTAAACGTGCACACAAGTGCTGCTTCTTTAACCCCTAAATGCCCGAGCACCCAAATTTGGTGTTTGCAAAACTTTGAAGTTAAATAAAACCTAACCAAGTTGCTATTTTTAGTAGTTTATATTTTTGAAAAGTTCTTCTTGAAGTCTAGTTTTAGCATTAAAAATCTGATCTCGAAAATAAATGATAGTGATTTTTCTACTCAAGATTTTGTGCAAGGGTACCCATTGCTATCTTGACTTCCTGTAGTGTTGAGAGCTCTTGGAAATGAGCCTCAAATACACTAGATCTTGGAGAAAAAATCACATTCAAAATTAATTTAAAAAAGTTATAGAGTAGATTTTAAGAAGTCATGAATTGATTGGGGTTATACATGTTAGGCCCTTTAACATCATATTTTTCTGGTCACCAACTTTTTAGATTTGACTTGTGAAAAGAGGATTGAAAGATTTGTGTAGTTTTAACACCCTCATGGTCAAACATTATAATCTTTCACTCTATAAGTGATATTGTTGTGTTTTCTTTTCCTATGAGATCTCTAACATGTCTAGTTTGAATTTGTACGGTTACAATTATAAAAAAATTGATACAATTTATCAAAATGTTGTCATTTTGTTCAATTTAGAGCAAATTCCAAGCAACTCAAAACAAGCCTTGGGCATTTAGGGGTTAAAACAAGGAAGTGGCTAAATTAGTATTCATTGTTCACGCTCGGACCTGGCATGGAGTGTTGTTTTCATGTTTTCTTGCGCTCCTCTGTTTTCACCACCTAGTCTAGAATCGATTGCTTAAGGCAACGCTATTCTATTAAATTTGTTGTGGGATTGCAGTCTAGGTTGATTGAAAGTCTTTTCACCCGTGATGTTTTGCTGTTGAATAGATTCCAAGTTCTCTGTGCAGAGTACCTTTGTTGTCTTTCAATTTTAGCAGCCTAGAATGGCAAATCTCATGGTTAGCCAAGAGAATGACAATGAGGAGTAGGATCTATGAGCATTGTTTTAGTAGAAGTTGCTTTACTAAAATGTACTGAAAACCCTAAACCCTAAAACCCTAATAAAAATATAAGATTTTAGTGGGAACACAATTTAAATGGCTAAATTCAGCTCGGACAGGAAGTTTGACCATTTCACAATGGATTAAGTCCTTTAGGGGTTAAACAAAAAAAGGATTTAGTAGCATTTTCATTTGAAAATCTTGAAAATTGAAAAGGGCGGGTCTGACCTGCGGTCGCCCACACCTGAGGTCGCCCAGAGCCGCTCAGACCTGCAGTCGCCCAGACCCAGTTGCCGAGACTGGCGAGACCCGCGGTCGCCCAAACCCGCACGCATCCATTGACCCGCACGCGCCCCAGGGCGACCGCAAATACATAAGCAGTTGCCACACCCACAGTCGCCCACTCTTGGTCCTATGCTACGGCTTTCATCTACCTCAAAGTGGCTGAATGCGTGTTCGTGGGCCAAGGTGCTGATTTGGAGGGAGGAACTTTTTGCCGTTTTTTGCCAAGCCCAAAGTTCATTTGATCAAAATCTAAACCTCAGTTCGTGGGCCAAGGTGCCATGTCTAGTCCGCGGGAAGGGAGTAGTTCAGCGCGGCCATCCATTTGGGATATAAACCACAACGATCCCCGGGAGTGGGAAGCTGCTACCCGAAAATATGTTTCAAGGAAGGACCTTGACAATCCCACTAGGTTTGAAGTGCCTATAGGCACGTATGAGTCAACGGGTGTAGGATCGTTGTCGAAGACAAAGAAGTCAAAGACAGCACATGACAAAGATCCGACTTATCCTCCAGCGGATTATTCGTTCTTTGCACAGCGGGTGTGCTTCGAATGGTATGAGGAGAAAGATGTAGCATTCCTGGAGTCAAAGTACTTGAGGCATAAAGAGGCAGGCATCTTGTTGTTGAAGGCTGATTTGGAAAATTTCATTATGAAAAAGTGTAAAGAATCCTCAAAATATGGTGACGTGGACGAAACATACTTCAACAATCAACCGAAATGGATGGCCAATTGTCTCCAAGAAATCATATTCAACACCAAGAAATTGTTGTTGGAGCACCGACCAATAGTTCCTGGGTTTCCTGAAAGTAAGGAGGCCACGGATTTCCGCGAGAAGATGGCGTGGTGGCAAAAATCTGCTAAAAGACTATCAAGGACTGAGACTAGGAATATGGGGTGGCATACGGATGCATTAAAGGCTACTCTTTCGCAAAATAGTGGATCGTGTATCATGTGAATCCGCTCTTCTGCGATTGTGGTTCCCCTTGGTGGATTTGACCGAGAAGGTGGGTACGGAAAGGTGCGCAAGGTACGCATTGAAGGAATGGAGACAATCCCTAGAACTGTACTTTTTGCAGGTAAGCTGTCAAAGACAAAGAACAAGCTTCAAGCGAGGGTACAATGATCCGTTGAGGCCTTGGTATGTTCATTAAATCACCCAGTCGTTATAAAATTTGTGGCGGTCCACGACTTTACAATGGAGTCATATATGTTGTGGTGGAATGGTGGTAATTTGAAAGAAATTATTATTCTAAATGACAAAGTGGTGCCACATGCCGAATGGCACCAAATCAAGTTGGTGAAGGAACTTCGGAAAGACCAGGTTAAAGAAATTAGCCTCTTCCGAAGGCACAAGGCGAAGTTGGCATGGGCCCTAGTTTTTGTGACAAGTCTTGTGCACAATACAGGGGTTCTACACAATGACTTGTCTCCCATGAACATATTGTTCCATTATCCCTCATACTCGGACGAGATTATCAACATCGGGATTTGTGATTGGGGAATTGCTAGTCGTATTCATGAAGGAGCTCCTTCACATTATGGATACCAATCAACAACAGAGAGAGACTTGATGTTGGCGGGCAAGTGGTGGGTGGCTCTGGAGTTGTTCTATGTGTTTGGGCCACGACATTCAAAAACAAGCCTTGAGAAGATGCAAGCAATACACAAATACACGATGAAATCTGACTCGTATTCTATTGGGAAATTGACCCAATATATGAAAATTGGGTGTATGGATGAGTACGATGGGGAGCTATTCAAAGATATCGAGTCAGCAAAGTTCTTTGCAATGAAGTTACGTGGGCTTATTGAGGCTAATGTAGAGAACAGACTGACATGTATCGAGGTAGTAGCTTCGCTTATGGCTCCACCATGGTCGATGAAGCCCCCCGAAATAGTTTTCCGTGACTCCCTATTGTAGTAGGAAATTAAGATACAACGGTAACTATAGTTTGTAATGAAGATATAAATGTTGGCTACAATGTGTCCCTTCCATTTTTGAATAGCACTTGAAATATATGTAAAAGAAATTTCTATATGAAGTGCAATTGTTTCCTTACATTTCAAATATGGTAGATGTAGGCCGTGTAGTTCTTTGTATTGGTATTGACAATTTTGCATTATGTGTGCATTGTTGTGTCAATGAATGCGTGCACCTTTGTTTGTTTTCATATGCTCCTTTTGATTTGGGCTAGTTTTTTGAAATCTCCAAAAAATTACCCGCCGACGGCTTGCCATCTTGTCTCTATATTGTTTCTTCTTATCAATGGAAATTGTCCATGTTTCTGAAAATGAAAAAAAAAATGCATGGACTAGCGTTCACATAAGTGGCTAAATTTTGCTCCATTTCTATTGAAAATATTCAGGAGCTAAAAGTACATTGAAAAAATCCTTAAAAAAATTAGATTTTAGCTAAGATTGCAGCAAACAATAGAATTTCATAGCCAATGTGCAACTTCCTCCATATTAAAATTAGCATCTATTTAGTCAGTTTTCTATTATAATACTCCCAATAATCCTTTAGAACCTGCAGAATCTTTTCTTTTCAATTTTTTACGAACACTACTCACTCTCAAGGCAGCCAAAGTTGATGCCCATTTTTCTCGGAAGAAGCATATTGCAATAAATCCTAATTACTTAGGTAGTATGTTGCACTAAATTCCATAAAGCAATTTTAGGATCAAAGGCGTGGATTCAAGTAGTCAGGTCTTGGATCCGCGGTCGCCAACACCTGCATGCGTCCCATATCTGCACCAGACATGCGGTCGCCTACAGAGTTCTGTGACACGCGGTCGCCCTGACCCGCATGCGCCCCATATGAGCCCCTGACCTGCGGTCGCGTACGAAGTTCTTGGACCCGCGGTCGCCCTGATCCTCACGTTCGTTCGCCCAGATAGCTCGTCGACCCGCGGTCGCCCTGGACCCGCAGTCGCCACTCTCGTTTCTGCGCAAAGGCTGTCATCCACCTTGGAGTGGCTTACTGCATGTGCATGAAGCGGGGTTTTCGAGGGTGACGGGGATACTTTCTCCGTGATTTCTTCCATATTTTTTCACGATGTTTGGTACAATCCCACTTTATTCCAGTGGTGCAACCATTCCCGTTGATGTCATTACGCCTTGTGATTATATGTTTGTAAATGTGAAACACTCTTGATGCATAGTTTCACTTAGGTAGAGTAAGGGTTTAGGCATAAAGTATTTCACATAGTAGACAGGGTACCATTAGACATACGAAATGATAACTATGGAGAACGAGACGCAACCATCACCTCCTAACAGATCGAAAACACTCACAGCGCAAGAAAAAAGGGCGACTAAAGACAAGGGTCGAAAACGGTGTGGCCAAAACCCAAGAAACGTGTAGCCATATTGCTCCATCCTAAGATCAAGGCTTTTAAGGGCTGGAGAACCAAACCAGAGCCTTGGAGTTTCAAAACGACTGCGAAGTATGTGGATTGGTGTTACATCAGCAAGTTATTTCCGTTGTGTCGTCATCCTTTGCATGTGAAACACCAGAAGGCCAATCTTGCATATACCAAGAATACGGCATTCATGAAAAGATGCTGCAAGGTGTGGAGGCTTTTGTATTTGGAGAATAAAACATATAGAAACGACAATTTTAGTTCCTTTCTTGTCCGAATGGTGTATGCCGAAGTTGTTTTAAAGAAAGAGGTGGACTGGACAACGCTCCTCGAGTTGCCTATCGCGATTCATCCGGATAAAAAAGATTGGGAAGAAGCATCTGCTATGTGGGAAGAAGAACCTATTGATCTACAGAAGATGTTGTCATCGGTGAAGCGTGGGGCATCATTTAAAACCGATGAAGAAATAGTCTGGTCTAATACTTCTAGCTCAGATAAGTACACCCATGAGTATGACTGTATGACGGGTATTCTTTCCATAGCGATGATGGAGACATTATCGTAGAAGAACAAAGGAAGGCCTTGGATGTGGGACTTGACCAGAAGGCAAAACATATTCAGGAGTCCATTATAGTACCAAACAATGAGGAAAAAGGCATGGAAGATGTGGACCCTATGGAAGTGGACGGCGTTTTTGCAAAGCATCATTTCTACAAAGGCGACAGCGATTCATCAGACAATGAAGAGACTTTGATTGCAAAAATTGAGAGTGCCAAATTCTTTTTGAATGCAAAGAGCAAAGAATTGCAAAATTTGAAGGAGCACGAAGTCAATCCCACTGCCCTGGATTTCTTGAAGCAACGGTTGAAATCTCTTACCCACCTCATCGAAGAGAGAGATAAAGACTTTGATGCTTTTAAGAAGAATCGAGATCGGTATTTGAAGAAGCGAAATAGCGGGAAGGTGTCAATAATGGACCATTATTTGCTATGGGAATCAAAACTGGAAACCCTTCGGCGCAGACGCACAAAGGCAGAGAATGAGTGACGAACATTGAATGTTCAAATAATCCAAAAGGAAAAAGAACATTACAATGATGTCCTACAACATGTCTCTGAGTTGGAGGTTTTGGCTTTAGTCCCTACATATGGTGGTATTCCCGAAGAATTAGAAACGCTTCAGAAGTTGGTGGAGTTCTATGAGAGTAGAGTGAAACTGATGGACGATGAGTTTTCTAATGTGAAGGCAAAGAGCCAATATTATACACAGTGGATACAGTGGAAAAGGAATACCATTGGAAAAGAAGATGAAGAATATGAGAAATGTGGACCAGAACCTGTTTTGAACGACTTTGTACCCAAAAAAGACTTAGCTAGAAAGTAGAAAGTAGAAACAAACATTTTGGTATCCAATTTTGTAAGTAAGCCCAAATTTTGGATGTTGCGGCTATTGAGTAACTTAGTAAAGAAAAGCACATTTCTTATTTTTGAATGGCAGATTGCAATTACAAATGTCTTTGATGGCCATTTTCGGGAAAAAATTGCACCCCGAATACTCAATTGTAATTTCTTCGTATCCCATAATTGAATTGAGAGCCTATGAACAAAATGTCCCCAAAAGCAAGCTTGATTTAGATTTGTTGAAAAACAGTTAAGGACAAGTAGATCCACAATCCATTTTTGAATTAAATTTTCAAAATCAAATATTTCCAAAAATTTCTACATGGTTCAATGAGCTTGGTAGAATAATATTACCATTGGGATTATTGCAATTTCATTCCATCCTAAACGTATTAATAATTCTTGGTCCCGAGCCACTAATTGAAATAAAAATTATTTTCATAGAAATCTAGTGTGCTATTCTATGTTTATGGAAGGTTTAAATAGTGATGCTAAATGTAGAAGCCTTAGAACCCTACCTAAAATCCTTTTTGTCCCAGAAGGGGACCATGGGACTTGAATTCGTAAAGGACCATTTGTCCATTTGGGGGACAAATGGGATTTTGGGTAGGTACTTATAGCTTCAATATTTGTCCTAGTTTAAAAGTTTCTTTCAAGATCAAAAGATTGATTAGCTTCATGGGAATATAATCTTTATTTACAATTGGTGCCCTCAACCAAAGTTTGGCCCAAAATAGCTAAAAAGTGAAAATAAGAGAGAGGGGGACTGGGGGAGCCGGGGAGGAGAAGAGAGCGCCCAAAAGAATTTCAAGAATTTAAATTTAAATTTTTTTTCTCATACTTTATATTTTTGTGAACATGGAAAGCTTTGATTCATAAAGTTTGGATTTGTTATGAAGAAATTACAGACAATCTTTTTTTTTGGGCAATTAGAGCATATTTTTCCCAAAAAAACTTATAGGATTCATTTCTAAATGGAGATTTCACAATTTTTCCAAAGAAAATTTCCACATGGATTGGTTCACTTTTTTTCGAAAAATAATCTCACTATTAAGACTTAAGAGTAGTGCATTTTAATTCCATTTGAGAGATATTAATAATTTAGATTTTCCTTCTATGTCATACCTACTTATACTTAATAATTTTTTGAAGGAAAAAAATAGAGTGTTTTTGAATTTCTCCTTATTTCGTAGATTCTGAACTAAATTCCGCAAAATAAAGATTTGAAGCTCAAAACTCTGTACTGCAAAATTTTTAATTCAAGAAGGTTGAAAGTCAAATAATATAGTCTCCTAATGTCTTATAGAACTAGTATTTTTCACTTCAAATGCCGATATCTTTCAATTGGTGCAGTGCAGTGTGAAATTGTGAAATTTTTTCCACACATTTTCAATTCTCATACTAATTAGGTGTAACATCCTACGATTAGATATGCCAAAAATAAATTCTAATTATTTATATTGTTTGCTGCAAAAATGATAGTTTTAAATGTTTTTGGGTAGAAAATCAACCTTTGTCCTTTATGGATTAAGTGTTAATTTGCTTTCAAAAAAAGAATTTGAATTAAAGTACAACATCCACACTTTGGTGACAAGATTTAAGCAATCCATCGTAGAATGAACAACATAGAATCATTTTCCCGTGGAGTAGCTTGAAGGCCCAACAATTTTCATAACTTTCGACTACATGGTCAAAAAGTTATTGTATGATATGTACTTTTTAGCATCCGGCAGGCAATCCGGGCCGCTCCAAATAATTCATTAAAAATCACTTTAAAAAAAAAAAATAGAAATTGGTTCTCTAGATTTATATATATATAACTTTGAATCATTCCATTTTGATCAATGAGTCTAAAGTTATGAGGAGTTTTAGTTTTGGGTAGTTTGTGGGAGTTACGGAATCTGTACTCTGAAATAAACTTTGAAGTGCTTTATTTAACTCAATCTTCAATATTTTTGGAAAATATAAAACAGTATGCGTATATTATTTATTACAACATTACAACCATTGGGATTGGCAATTTTCAATTCCATAAATAAATTGTGAACAATTTAATATTTTGAATCATTCTCTACTTCTGTCTATTAACTAATTTTTTCCTATATGTTGTACAATTCGAAATGATCTAAAAATATTCAAGCATGTAGCCAGCTTGCCTAGAAGAATGAATCCAAAGAATTACAACCATTTTGGACATTTTTTTATACAAATGTGACCTACTGAAGTGCAGCTGTTTTATTTTCAACAGGGCCTCAAAAAAGTGTTTTGTCACTTCAAACGCTAATATCTTTCAATGTACACGGTAGAAATTTCAGAATTTTTTTCAACATCATTTCAAACCAGCGTACTACAAGATCCTACGGTGCGTGTGTCTATTAAAAAAATTTTACTAAAATTTGGTTCTTGTACTAGAAATGGCAGATTGGGAGCATTTTTGTGGAAACATAGTGAAAACCCTTTTGGGTTTAAGTGTACATAGTAAGTAAGTGTATATTAAAAATGAAGGCAATATAATACTGCAATACATAAGCATTATATGAAGCCGTAGAAGTCAGATGTAGGGAAAAAACAAAATCGTTGAATACTACACACTCGTATATATAATATGGCTATATAATAATGGCCTAACATTGTATATGCTATTGAAAGGATTGTGGTTCAATTGAACCACAAATGCCAATGCTTAAATGTCAATGACATTTGGGTTGTTTTGAAAACCACCTCGTTTGTCACATGAAGAGCGAGATGACTCCCCAACCTCGATCCTTCGCTTTGCACGAGTTCGTGAAGCTGGTCCTTCCGCATTCAAAATGGATTCCAAGACGTTGGAGTCGTTAAGAGCTTGGAGGGTCCTTATTGTTTGCGGTGAATGTGCTTCCAACAGATAGTCCAGTGCTTGACTTTGGTAATAAGGCCCGTACGTAGAGTCCAAGCAAGCCATATTAGTCATGTCTTCTATGGAAGCATATTCATCGCGATTGGTTCCTCTTTTACCTTCTAAATCCCAACGGTGCCCTTGCGGATGAGGACCCCATTTGAACGTTCTAGAAGTCTTATCAAAATATCCACCAAGGCATTGGTAGAAGAATGACCTCCTTCCTTCGTTGTGTGCACCTTTTCCCATCAATCTCGGTGCAACTCTGACAATTTCAGTCGGGTTCGTTTCCCAGTTCAATTGAGAGCTCGCGGGTCCTTTTTCTTGATCATGTAGGCCTTGTCGCCAACTCCAAATAAGGTCTCGACCCCATAATGTTATATATGCCGTCGTGTCACCATTGTGTTCCCAAGAAGGTGGCATGTAAGTCATTAAGTTGAACATGGCGTACAAGCGATCATGGAATGGTGCTGAATAGAGAACACAACGTCGTCTAATAAGGCATCCCATAATGAGACATTGAGGATGGTACATGTGTGCACATGAACCAAGAGCCCAACCACCTTCGGGACCAAATTGCTCTTGACATATGGGGCATTTGATATGGTCTAATACAAAAACAGCAGGCTAGGGCCACAATAGCTTTTGTTTCTTCTCTTCCAAGTGGCTAGACATCTGTTTTTCATGATCCCAACCCTGTTGTGTCCAATCTATAATATTTGTGTCAGCCAACATAGGCATGTTAGCAGGAAACATGTCTTCCAACAATGCCCACGATGTGAGCCCATTCTCTCTTTTAGGAGCACTGGCTACAAAGTTCTTGGAAACCTTGTCCAACTCCTTCGCAACTTGTTGCGATCTGTCCACAGAGAGAATGCAAGCAACCTTCCAATGATAGTATGTGGCCGCCAACTGTGCCAACTTCTCCTCGAGCATTTTGTTCTTCTGTTGGAGGTCGAGTTCTTTCGGTGTTTGTCTTTAATGTGGAATCGTAGGAAATGAGAGCGAATCTTGGGTCCCATGGAGATCATTCGTGTCGAGGGGCAACTCTCCAATGATGGTAGTATGGACCATTGTTGGAATATTTGTTGTGCGCTTTGTACGCTTGGTTGGAGGTGAGTGGTGAACGACATCACTAGTAAGGTCTCCTACAACTTTATCCAAATGATGTGGATCATGGTCAACGAAAGCGTCATCCATGTCCGACAAGCTGAAATCCTCATGATCTTTATTTCGAAGGGTTTCCAATTCAGCACGTTGTCGAGAAATGAGAGCAGTCTTCAATTTGCATTGAGATTGCAATTTGCGCACCTCACTTTGCAAAGAAGCAATCGTGGTATCTTTGATCTGTAAGAGGTCAAGAGCCTTCGCCAAGGTCATAGTATTGTGAACAGGACCCACTTCGGATTCAACAGTGGAAGCCCGAACTGCTTCTTGTACGGATGTGTCATCATTTGAGTTGAAGTCGAAGACATCGTTGGTGTTCCCTGGTGGCAACGTTGGATTCAAAACTATCATTGAGGCAGATCCTGGTCCAATGTGCGTAGTGGAACGTCGCCCTTTCGACGGTTCTCTAGGTTTACGTCCCCGCGATGTTCCAACAGCCTCAACATTTTCATTCTGACTTGGAGGAGGGACAATGGGCTACTCCGTGCCTCGCAGTACTCTAGGAATGCGCGTACCATCTGAGTCATCATCCTCTTCAGATTCCTCGGTGTAAATTTCAGTAGGTGCTTGATTCCTAGGAGCACTTCGAATACGACCAAGTCCACCTTCTTCGAAAGTAAGAACCCCTCTTGGTATGCAACCGTTGGCTGGGCGCTGTACATAGGGACTCTCTTTGAGCGTGCTCCAATCGACCTCCTTCTTCAAGGCCACTTCAGCATATGCTCCTCTAGCAAGGAACAAAGGCACCTCATTCCTTTCCACAAAGGCAGTTTTGTAAAGGACTTGCCACAATTCAACGCACCTTTCACGAAATGGGTCATTCTCACAGAACTTCAAATTTGCCTTGTTGGTATGCCGGTTATGATGATGACGCCATGCTGGAAAGAACTTGCCAATGTGGCAACACTCAATGTAATCTTCGCAAGTTTGTATTGTCCACGACTCAGGGACCTTGTCCCACCCTCTAAAAGCAAGGTGATTTTTGCTAGTCAACACGTGCAAACGCTTTCGGTGCATGGTACCTTTGCGCTTCCGATTCCTATCTTTCTCAGCCTTTCTTATTGCCCCCGCAGTGCGAGCAGTAGCAGACACCGGAAGTGCCCCACCAATATTACCTCTGCTATCCATACCTGGTTGCTGAAAGTGAGGCTTCAACAACGACTTGAAAAGTATCAAAGCCAAATCAATGATATTAGAGACCTGGATGAATGTAGTAAAAAGTAAAGTCTCAACACATAAAGCTTGAGCATGTAGCCACAAAGGGATACAAGCCAAAAAGCCTTAGTGATGAACGTGGAAGAATGAGGAAATGGTGACTAGATATAGGCGACGTCGACTGGGAAGTTCACTGGGCGTGTGCGGGTCAGAAGACCACGGTGGCGTGTGCGGGTCCTGTGGGGCGACCTCGGGTCACAAGGAGGCGACCTCGGGTCACCAGGGGCGCATGCGGGTCCCGTGGGGCGACCGCGGGTCACTTCTAGTTTTTGTGGGGCGACCTCGGCTCTGACTTCCCACCCGCTGTCGCCTTACACCCACGGTCGCCCTCCACCCACGGTCGCCCTGAATTTGCCACGCGGCTGCCAGGTAGGCCTAGATAAATGGGGGGTAATTTTTGAAAAGTCAAAGGGTAAAGTTGACTCTACTAGACGGACGGGGACCTCTACTGGACGTATTCGACGTCATGCTTGTCGTGTTGTCGAGTTGTCCAGGGGAACAACCCTGGTCGGAAGCACCAGATCCATCTTCTGGAGACGGCTTCCTCTTCACCATTTTTGGACGAGAAGGTGTCATCTTTGCTCGTACAAGTGGCCACTGGACAAAAACCTCACCTGTTGCCTGCAACCACCAACTTACAACAATGCATGAATTCACGGACAAGGAGAGTTAACAAACAAAGAAAATTAAAGCAAGTACAGATGGACACTCTGTAAAACCATGGTGACCACCGTCTCCAATTCATAGTACACCGATGCTCTTACACGGCCATGTACTACCGGGAATGCAACAACATTGCTTCCAGAAAACTGACTTCCTTCCCTAACACTTAGCACAGAACTGTATTCAACAGATCCCTAAGGTAACAATCCATAGCAACAACTTAGCACAGTGTGACTACTTAGCAGGAATGTACCTTGTGGACCTTGAAGAAAATCGGTTGTCTGACACAGCAATGACAATTGTATCAAGTTCCAATGAAAAGTTACCATTGAGAGCAAAGAAATAGTAGCAAATTATGCCTGAGTGCCGCTTTGCTAAGCTTCAGCACCTTCCTTGATTTTTTGCAGGAACCTCTGTGAAATGCACAATGCTGTTGGTTGTCTAACAAATCTCCCGTAGATGCTTCAAATTGCAGCAACATACAAGCTAGGAGAGCAATGAGAAGAATACAACGTTACTACTTGTACCACTTATGACACTTAGAAACTCTCAACAATGAAGCTAGCTTCTACTGAGCAATGCTAGACGTTGTCCCTCATAACAACATCTCATGCAGAAGAGACACGGGTTTAGGGCCCACGGTCACATGGTGACTATGTGACTCTATTTCCACAATACCTTAATACAGCAGTAGCCTGAAGCCTACTTCCGCAACTTGTAAGCATGTTCCCGTATGGAGCTTCATTAATGTACGTAGGGAAAACGGCGGCACTTGAAGTCGGCGGAAGGACAATACAAGTGATCGCAGCAATTCACCATGCATTGAGTGTGCATGAGCGTTCATTTTGATTTCTGTATATCGCAAGTTTGGTGAAGTTTAGGATTTGCCTTCTGGCCATGGTTGTCCTGGATCTTTGTTGTAGACTTTGGCGTTGAAATTACGGATTGCCGTCCCTTGGAGCTCTTCAAACGTGCGCTCCGTCGCCGTCCATCCTTTGTTGGGAAATCGTGCATTGTTGGCGTCATTCTGGCAGTGTGAGCGGTCAAGGCGATTTGCTTTACAAAATCCATGAAGATGCAAAGTGCTGAGTCTATAACACCTAGATCTATGTCAGCGTATTCAAGTGACGCCTCTTTGCACTAGTAGAAAAAAGCGTGTCCTAACCCACTGAAAAATCAATTGTTTTGAGTTGATTAGGGAGTGGGTTCGGAGAGCTTGATTCGGACATCAATCAACATCTTTCAGTTGATTCGGACATGAATTAACAACTTTCAGTTGGTTTGGACAGCAGAAACGTGCTGATTGTTCGCCAAACCAACAAAGAAAATTTTAAAAATTGCCGAGTCAACAGAAACGTGCGAATTAGGGTAGGCAATTCTAGTAGTGTTGACAGCAATAACCCTAACATGGTTTTGCAATCGCCTACGAAGTTTCATTTTGTCCTTTGTACAATGACTTGTGGTGAATTCCTTCCTGGAAGTGAGGTTTGAAAGTGCTCCTCAGGATAGTGCCATCAGCTTTGTTTTGCAACTTCTTGCTATAGTGTACAGCAAGATGACACGTGTGATATTGTAATTGGAACAAACGACCTTGTTCACACTAGATGCATTGGTCATGGCAATTGTCCAGTAAGAGGTGATTTTTGACACCACCATGTTTCTTTGCGCGTCATTGCGTCACACTGGATGTTGCAATGCGGGTCTCAGGAAAATGGCATTCTGCCGCCTACACTCCCGAAAGTATGCCTTCCAAGTTTGTAAGTGATGTAAGGTCCTTTTACTTTTGCTTCGATGGAAGGATAGAGCAACAAAGTCTTTAGCATTCATAGAAGATTCATTTATTTGGATGTGTGCGTGCTATAATGTAAGCCCAAAAACAAGTTAGATTTATGCCATACTAGAAGTGTCAATTTATGTGTACAACCTTATGGGATCACCTTAGCAGCCTTTCTTGTATACTCAATTGCTAAATGTACGGTCATTGTGTCCTGTATTTGAAAGTCAGACTGTGAATTCAAGAGTGCATTTTTTTTTCCCGTGGAGCATGCCCACACTGCTGTGCATATCACTCCACAATCTCAATGGTATCACATTGTATGCTGCAACTTACCTTTCACATTGCCGCCTTCATTGGAATTATGTGTTGTGTGACTTCCTCTTGCAGCTTTTAGTGAGAACATATGCTTGACAATGGTTTTCAGCGTTCCTAGAGTGCTTGTCTGCAGTTAGCCATGTTAGTATTTTTTTGGAAGCCGCCAAAGAGGATGGTGTCATGAACGTGTATTCTATCAATCTTCAGAAAACTACACAAGGCCTCAGTTTTTCATTTCAACCATACATTGTGCATGTGGAACTAATTTGCTACTTGTTATTAGTGTTTGTCAATTTGAAATCACTGTTGCCCAATGTGAATGATCAAATGCAATTACCTAAAACCACTTGCATTAGGAATGTTCATAGTAATTGTTGTACAATATTGTTGTGCTCAATGTCACGGATAGACACTTTTCTTTCACCATTGTGCACTAAATGCCATCCGCTTTGCTTAGATGATGCTTACTTAGCTTTTGAAGTCCATTTGAGGCTAAGGCAGCACTACCTTGTATGACCTTCATGATGTTCCAATTTCCTAAAGTGACTCTTGGACTACAATTTTTGAGGAGGCTTGGAAGCCATTGTAGTGCACATTTTTAACTAGGTCTTACATTCATGTGAGTCTTAATGAGTTATGCTGCTTCCCTTCTATGGTGCGGACGTTGCTACACTCACTGTTATTGCAGATGTCCTATGGCATTGTGTTCCCTTCATTCCAAAATGTCAGGACAACAATGGTATATTAGGCATGAAGTGATTGCAATTGCAGGGCCTTACTTAGGTAGTGTTCTCAGCTTAGATGCAAGTGATGTCTTCCAAATGGCATAGTAGGTACTATACTACATGCATGTGTATATGGTTTCTTATTTGTCACCATGTCTTACATACTTGCTCAAGAGTGCTCAATTCTGAAGTGGAGACCAATGTTGGAACATAGCAGTCAAAGGTGAAGCTGCACACCTGGAGAGGTGTACTACACAGAAGGTGGTTGCTCTAGTATATGAGGTAAGCCTATAGTCATGTGTTTTTGCATTTGCATGCAATCAATGACTTGGTGGTGCAACCACTGCAAGTGTCTATGGCTATCACTATTTTTGGAGATGTTAATGTGTTGTCCCCTCCATATGCTTTATTGTGGACATTGTCTCGTTTATGTGCAATGATCACACCGCATTCATATATGCATCATGCATGAAGTTTGAATCTTCACTCGCTTTCAGGTTTGTTGAATACAATGTCTTAGATAAATACGGTATTAGATTACGGTTCATTTTCAAATGAAGAATTCATGGGACACAGTGAAAGTCTAGCTGATGTATATTCCTTTGAACAATATGAAGTGGAATTAGAGGAGTACCTACAGTGGATGGTTTATTTGCACATGGAGCACATGGATTTGTATGATTTAGGAATCGTTGGCACAAAGGACTTCATGCCACGCAGCGCTGATGAAGACTACCATAGTAACTTGTATTGCATGTCCTGGTTCTATGAAAGTGTATATCCGTTTGAAAATTGGGAGGACCAGTATGACAATTGGCTAGGTGAACAAGTTTTGGTTGACATGATGCAGTCTAATAGTGGAGAGTGTAGTGGAAGCCCTTCCATGTAGATGAAGGGATTTGGTTTATATCCTTCACATAGGTTTATATGGAGTACGATATGTCAGTATGTACATTGCGCACCTTAGTACTTTGAAGTAATAGTTATTTGTAGATGCATTTGTTCACGTTCACATTTTCACAAGCATTATACATTACAATGTCATGACATGTACGTATCATGCATTTCAAAATAGACACATGTATGTATATGATGTCTATAGTTACCTGTACAACAAAATAGGTTTAAATGGTTTCAGTTCATTGATGGAAATTTCTCGTGTAGTGATACATCATACGTGCTTGCAGGGGTCTACAGTTTGTAGTGAATGGTATTCTGCAAATTTTAGTAAATTTTTAGAATAATTGCCTAGGGTAGTAACAATAACACATATTATTGGTAGAAGTAAAATTCAATGGAGTTCATGATTGAGGCATTGCATAGATCAAATCAAGCAAGTTGTGCAATATAATGTTCTCAGAATTCAATACATACATTGTTGGTATTGATATCTGCAATTCTTCTTTTGTCCATGTTGAAAGCTAAGTGCGCATTTTAAAAAAATGAATGCAGTTCATTTTATTTTCAATGAATTTAGTATGTGTTCATCACATGTGGTTTCTATTAGTTGACTTTCTTTTTAATGTGTTGGCCTATGTCATTTGACTTCAGAAGAAGTAGGAGGTAATGCTAACCATTGGGAGTCATGTAGTTTTATGTGATGAAGAAGACATAATAGAAGTCTACATTATTGAATATCATCGAATGCATATGCAAGCACTATAAATGTATTAGCCTTGCAATTGCATGGACTAATATGAAAATCGCATGCCTAGACCAGTTATATTAAATGTGAAGCCTTTTTGTTCTTATGGCAGGATCTTATCGCGTACAGGACTCAAATTCTACAATAATTCATACGTGTGACCAAAGTGTCAAGTATGAATCAGAATCCCATGCATGGCACGGCCACTATTCGTATTTGTTGTGATGGACAAACACTACGTCACATTCCAATCAGTGGTTTGATTTTACAGACAGAACTACGGGTTGCAACTGAACAAAATATACAAGCATATTGCTGTCTTTGCAAGGACTGTGATAGTGCACGTTGAAAGAGTATAGAGATAATTTGGAAGCACCATGCATTGGTGGGTCGAGATCCATATGTGAAGAAGTCTTTGATTGGTGGAGATCCTCTAGATGGATATCCACCTCACGGTCTATGGGTGGAAGATGTTGCGTACAATGATGACATTCTATATGTGCACCCTGATGATGCGGATAATGCCAATGACGCTGTCGACATATCAAATGTGGATGAACACGTTGATGTGGAGGTTACAAATCCTGTCCTCGATGAATTGCACGAAGTGCATAGACAAGTTATGGAGGCATTTGATCGCGGTAATGCGCTGCACCAGGACGCAATGGGCATGAATGAAGTGGAAGAAAATGATGAAAACGGTAGTGATACAGTCGATGGATTAGAGGACCTTTACCAACAAGCAACAACACTAGTGTATACAAGGTCAAAGACAAGCGTTGTATCTGCTACTATAATCATTATGAACATGTGCAATGTGCTTCACGTCAGCAATCGTTTTACTGATGAATTGTTGCATTACTTGTCTAAGGATTTGCTACCAGAAAGCAACAAATTGCCTTCCAATCATTATTTGGCGTGAAAGAGCATTTGCCGCTTGGGTTTAAACTACAACAGCATCCATGCTTGCCCAAATGGTTGCGTATTATTTGAGGAAGAGTATGCAAAACTAAACAGCTATCCAAAGTGCTCCAAATCACGTTGGGTGGATGGCACAAATGGAATTCCAGCAAAGGTATTACGTCATTTTTTCCTCATATCTAGGCTCAAACGAATGTGGAGGTCATCAGAAATAGCAAAAATGTTGACAAGTTATACCAAACATGTTAGTAACGACGGTATCATGCGTTTGGTGGTAGATAGCCTTGCTTGGAAGCACGTCGACTCACATGTTGCATTCAACAATTTTGGAGCTAAAACCAGAAATATGCGCCTTGCATTAGCATTAGATGGCGTGAATCCCTTCAAACTAAGCAATACCAACTGGTCAACGTGGCCAGTGTTGATTCTCATATATAATTTTAAGCCTTGGTTTGTGACAAAGAAATTCTTCATTTCTTTGTGCATTCTCATATCAGAGAAACATTCCCCTACGGCAAAAAACATCGACATCTTTGTACGTCCACTACAGAAAGAGTTGCATGAACTATGGAAAGGTGTTGCTGCAATCAATTTTTCCCAACCAAAAGGTTCTCGTGGTTTTACGGTGCGTGGATTGCTCATGTGAATCATATCTGATTTTCCAGCATATGGTCTAATATTGGGACAATGTTGTAAAGGCTACAAAAGGTGTCCTTGTTGTGGACCTGAAACTGAAGCACGCATGGCAAAGACGGGTGATGTTCTTACAAATCGGAGAACTTGTGGTTCAAAGACAGTTTGCGGTGGTATAAGAAGGTATTTGGCTCGACAGCATCCGTACCGTTGGAATAAGAGGTTCAATGGTGAAGTTGAACATCGTAATGCTCCACGAATAATGTCTGGACTAGACTTCATCAGATATGCAGCATGGCGCCAATCATACTTGGATTTAGGAGGAAAAGAGAATGCACCAGCAGACCCTGTACACTTCACGGGGGTGAAACGTTTGAGTGTTTTTTACAAATTTTTGTCATATTGGCAGGTGAGTGACTATATATTATACATGACCCTTGGTAGTGAACAATTACAAAATAGCATTTATCTTGTGTACCATGCACAAGTGCATGTAATGTTCTTGGACATGTGGTAATTATGAAATGCTTATTGTTTTTGCATGATAGCTTATTGGTTTAGCATGCAAAATAATAGCATATGTTTCTTCTGGAAAATGTCATTGCATACGTAGCACATGCTCACTTTCATGTGGCATTACATCACTTTATTTTGTGGCTACTTATTCTATACATACATTTTTTGAAAAGGCATGTATGCAATTAAAATTCTTCTATAACATGTACATTACCTTGTTTGTAAAGATAGTATGTTGTTATTGCCAACAAGATTTGCTCGAACTGCATGTATTGGACCCAATGCATTGCAAGAAGAATTTATGTGAAAACATATTGAAGACTATTACTGGGATGAAAGATAGTCCGGGAAGTCAACAAGATGCCGAGGATATTGGAATTCGTGAAGAAATTTGGCTTCAACCTCCACAACGCCAACATGATGAATACTACATGCCACATCCACCATATGTACTAAAACCAGACGAGCGCAAGGAGTTTGTGGAAATCATCACAAAAATAAGAACCCCTTCAAACTATGTGGGTTCCATTCACAAGCGCCTGATGGATGGCAAACTGCAATACATGAAAACCCATGACTACCATGTCCTTATGCAACAGGTACAATACTACATCACTACATTAATATCCAACATTTGAGGAAGTGATGTGATGATAATCCAAACTTCTACATATATTTTGATGTATAATATAGTGATAGACATCCTACATAACAATATAAAGTTGTATGTTGTAAGGAGCAAGTCCATTGGCAATACATCAAGCATACATTGCTTTCTATGTCACCAAGGCACCAATCACACTAGATATATATGGCACATGTCAATAATGATTGGCATGGAATGTAAATGATGGTAGAAGTAAACTTACACACAGCAAGATGTACTATACATTCATTTTGAATGACCATAAGAAGTTTTTTAAGGTTGTTGTTTTCAACATTGTAGGTATTTCCTGTGGCGATTTGGAATGTCCTAGACAAAAATGTGCTTAGTGCAATCATTCGAATTTGTAGAGTCTTCCAAAAACTATATGAAAAAGAAATTTGACAGTCAAAGCATGATGACATGATGCAGAATGTCATAATGGCCACATGCTTGCTAGAGAAGGAGTTTCCTCCAACCTTCTTGAATGTGATGACCCATCTTCTAGTTCATCTTGTTCAACAACTTTTTATATGCGGGCCAGTGCATTGCTATTGGATGTATCCTATCGAACGATACATGAAGACACTGAAGGATTACGTCCAAACGTACGCACATCGACATGATGTGTGCAACTATGCGCATGCGTTTGTGCTTGACAATGCGGCTAGCTTGCAAGATTGGCGAGAGTGAGTGTTTCAAACACAAAGAGTACATCTGATTTCCAAAATGCAATGTTCTTAGACATGTTATTTCAGTGTTTAGGAGTGGTGCTGACATTACAGAGTACTAATGAAACACACAGTTCACATCATTTGCGGCATTAACATAAAGACCCTAGTATGCAGCAAACCTTTTGTAGTATCATAGAGGGCATGGCTTGTTATGATTGTTACATACAGCAGATATGTTTCTAAATGTTGTACTGCAAACATTTGTCATTTTTAATGCAAGTCATTTCCAATGCGTAACTAACAATGATTGTTCACTATATCTTATAGAGAGTACATAGTTTTGAAAGGGCACCGTTGGGAAGAGCGAAATGCATTCCGACAAGAATGTCGCCGTCATCGCCCTCCAATGATGTTGAGATACCCACCTGAACTGTGCAAATTCCCAGCTTTTACGGATTGGTTAACAACATGAGTGACAGCAGCACTACATGCTGCTGAAGAAGTACATGATGATATTGTACAGTATGCGCACCCACCATAACGCTTCGCAATGTCGCACCGCCACATGATGCGTTTGGAATGCATCTACGTGTTCGAAGCTCCGAAGGTGGGCTTGTAACCCATGATTCATGTGTGGTAGCCTCATTTACAAGGCAACTTTGTTGGGGGGGTTTCAATGGCCGACCCATTGAAAGAATTGATGAGTACGTTGGCTACATTGAAGAAATATTGGAGTTGGATTACCGCAATCATTGTACAACGGTATTGGTATATGACTAGGTTTGGACATCCCATGACCCTCGACATCCAAACATAGAGAGGGATACATACGGATTCAATGTGGCTAACTTCAACCACATGGATGGGAAGGTACATGCCGATTCATTTGCATTTCCATTCCATTGTCAGCAAGTGTTCTTTTCAGACAACCCCAACAGATGTGGATGGAAGGTTGTCTACCGAACAGATGTTCGTGGTAGACGAGGAACGATAGAACTTCCACAACCTTTGCCACACATCATTGATTTGGGAAACGACGCGGACTTTGTTGGCTTGCAACCTCAGATGCTAGGTGTTGAACCTGTAAGAGAAGCGGCAACCGTTGGCTGCAGCTACATCACATCATCTTCGAACCATGCTCATGACCAAGCCACAACTGAACAAGTGTAGCACAGACAGACACTTAATACTTCATCAAAAGCGGTGTTTAGAATGTCACATGTTATGACATGAATACTTCAAACTGTTGTCATAGAACCATATGTACATGAACTTTATGAAAACAACAGGCATTACATGTTTCAAAAGGTCTTGTCATTGTCAATGTAAACATTACACCAATATTCTCAACCAACATACAGCTACCAATATTTTGAAAATATTATAAACTAAATCAAAATTAATAATTGAAAAAATAAATCTAGATAATATATATATATAAATATAAAAAAACATAATGAATTCTCCCTTCCAAACATGTTATAATTGGCTAATTGCCACTCTTATTGCTCTCTTCAGACACTTTATATCATTAGAAAAAGAATGGGCCTTGGAGTGGGCCTCCAAATCTGAGACAGCAGTGAATATAGCTGCTGTAAAAAAAAATTTCAAAAAAAATTTCAAAAAAAGAAATTGTATTTTTATTTTCAAAATTGCAGTCCAATGTAGACAAGCCTTGTGCACGTCAGTAATCAATTTGTCAATTTTTTTTTTCAATTTTTTTTAATTAAAAAAATAAATTATATATATATATATATTTAATTTTTTTAATTTTTTTCTCTTCACTGCTGAAGGAGAAGAAACCCTCCCCAAGACCCATTCTTTTTCTAATGTTTCTAATATAGCAATTATGGATTCCTTGAACCAAAGAAATTGTTAAAAAAAAAAAAGTGAATTCCAAATTAATTATACAAATCTGCCTCTACAATTTTTTTAATTTTTTTTTTCAAATAATGTAGATTGTATTTTTTTTTCTTGACCAATGCTCTCAGCTCTTTGGATACTCATGCAATGCTTTCCTTAGGGCTCATTTTCCTTCTACTGACATTCAAACATAGAAAATATAGAGAACTTTGAAAATCCTTAATAATGGATGTTGATTTATTAATTAATTCTAAACGAACATGATCAAACATATTTTTTGTCTTTACTTAGGCTACAATGCAATATTGAATTCATGGAATACACAGACAAGAATTCTGTGTTTTTATAGAATGACTAAAAAAAATTAATGCAATCTTCAAATTCTACATCCTTCACAGCAATTCATTTTTAGAGACTATTCTGAAGAGTTTCCGTGTCCTTGTATTTTCACCTGTTGGTGAAGATTTTATCTCTGCCCGCAATGAATTTTTATAATTTACAGAAATTGAAACCAAGGGCCTTTGCCAACGTGGCACTTCCATGTTCTTTGTCACGTTCACTAAAAAGGTATCATATTTCATAATATGTTAGGAAAACCATATGCATCATATCTAACATCATCATGTTTTTGCAGAAACATCCGGACATCTTTCACAGCATTCCACAAAAAACTACCTCCTCCAAAATTAAACGGTCTAATGTGCTATTGTCATACAAAACCTTTGTTGTTCTTTCAAAACAGTACCTAAAACAAGGTTTTCTTATAGTGTAAATAACACGAGCCCCTTTTTCTCTCTAGAGCCCTAGTTGCCCAATGTTGTTGCTACTTCCTAGCCAATCAATGAATCATTGCAGATTAAATTAAATTCACTCCCAAGGATATACGGAGGGATTATCTCAATCTTCAAGGAGGAATGGCTTAGTCTGGGAATGCATAACATTGTTTATCCATGAGACAAGGGTTGCTTTTGTATTCTTGAAAAGGAACCCCCCACAATGAGCAAAATTGTCTTATATTTTATGGCTCCTCAGCCAACTCCAACCCCAATCCTTGAATTAATTGATAATTCCCTCCCAAGCATGTAACAAAGCATAATACCTTCCCAACATGGCGAGCGGAGCACCATTGGCTGGTTACACAATGTGATGCCGTGATGGAAACAAAAATAGCATGGCCTGGGTGGCGACTGCATTCGGGTGTCTACGTTCCATTTGCTACATGTCTTCGATCGATCTCTGTGTTGCTGTGGGCGGCACGATCAGAGGATGAATCGAAGATGAAACGTCAGTACGATGGCGTATGTGAAAGTGGCCAATTCGGAGAATTACTGGCGATCATGCATTTGGAACTTGATGACATTTGGTCCACTGTAAACTGGACACATTGATTAGCGGACCTAGGCGAGGATTGCGCATTACAGTTGTATCGAAAACTTACTGTTCTTACGTAAGTGTTCCCCCGCTCATACAAGTGAATGCAAGTGAACGCTTTGATGGGATTTCCAGCTAGCCGTGCAGGGCTTGGTAGTGGAGGCTTCACTCGAAGACGTACGTCCTCCGCGAAGCGCTTTCAATTTCGCTAGCTCCTCTGTGACGACGGGCAGGCTGCAAACTCGATTTAGACTCTGCTGCTTCTGAACATCCACATGGAGTAAAGCTAGTGCATCCACAATGAGACTCCACATCAACCAAACAGACAAGTCCCCAACTCTTCTTCCCCAGCTGATCCTTCCTAGATGCGCCCTCATTCTCCCTTTGCACTTTTTCAAATCCTGAGGCGTGTGGTGGCCACGAGTCCACATCTGCTCGCCATTGTTCCATTACTTTCAGCCGCTCCCCAAGCCGGCATCGACACTATATTACTTCCGACTGAAGTCCGGTGTGGCAAACAAAACAGAAGTTCTGTCAGTCGTATATTTCCTCTTCCAGTCGATCGAGTCTAACGAACTTAAGTTTCCCGGTCAACATTCCTGTGCTCCGCAATCAGTTGCACTTGGGGAGAAGATTGAAGATGGTTGCAGCACGTCGAGTTCCTACCAGCAGTGGACAGTGTCGAGCTGCAGGTGGTGTGCTGGCGGTGGCTCTCGTGATGAGTTGGGTGAGTGCTGCAAATGCGCAAGCTGATGCACCTGCTGCCAGAACTGACCCCAACGAGGGCAACCCGAGTTCCATTGGGTGGTTTCAAGCTCACGGATGGCTCATGTGGCTTGCATTTGGGATCTTCCTGCCCCTTGGAGTGCTGGTTTCCAGATTCGGACAGAACTACTTCTCGCAGTGGTTGTGGGCACACGTCTCTCTTCAGGTACCACTACTCGCCGAATCTGCTTTCAAGAGATTGATCACTAGCCTGCGTGTTGATTGCAATAATATTCATGGAATTGACAGTTGACTGTTGTGAACGACATTTTCTCTAATTTGAAGGAATTCCACGACTTAGAACATTTCATGGAGGGCACGCAAACTGAAACCTGATCCAGCTATTAGAATTTGGCGCAGGTGTGTGTCACAATTTTCGGGGTCGAGATCTCGCCAATTTAACGATCGAAATTGACGATTGTGTCTGCGTATGTCCAGGTGACGGGAGTAATCCTTTCCACAATTGCATTCGTCATTGCTGCCAAAAAATTTGAAGTTACTACTTGGGACAACACACATGTGAAGCTGGGGTTGGCTATCATGGTCCTGGTGTGGTTGCAACTTCTCTCGGCTTTCATCAGGCCTCGAAGGTACATGATAGGCACCATTTGGAGAGCAGTGTCAATTCAAACATGTTGAATTCCGATGCGTTTCATTCAATTTTTTGTGTACATAAATGAAAGGAGGAGTAAGCAAATGTGCTGTTCCTGAACGCATTCAAAGTCTGGTGCTGACACTGTTTCAGTGAATCGAATGAATAATGTCATTCGTGATTGGATAGGTGTTGTCAAGTTTATTTTGGTGGTTCAGTCACAAACCTGAAAAGTGCTTGACTTTAAGGAATACTCCATTAGCAGATTCAAGTGGGTAATCATGATTGTATGTCTTTGCAGGGGAACGGCAGTCAGGCCAGCTTGGTTTGTGGTCCACTGGCTGTTCGGCACGGCGGTAATCATCCTCGCAGGGTTCAATATTTTCAAAGGCTTGGACTTGTATGTGCAGAGTTGGCCCAGCGGTGGAGAGAGGAAGGTGAGTCTTGAATTTTCAATTTCCTACTCAGCTTTTGTAGCAATGTTGCTGTCAACATTCTCTCTACGAAAGTTACATCACAAAGTGACTGAAAGTCTGAAACCATATTATAAATTGCAGGCATCGTACGTGCTCTGGGGTATCAATGTTGGAATCCTAGCCTTTCTGTACCTCTTCTTAGAGAGGCTACCATACATAAGATTCCAGGCTAAGGATCCAAGCGTCAATCCAAACAAGACCAGCACAGGGATAACCAACAAGTCTAGAGATTCAACAACCTGTGCAGATGTTTAAATCTTAGAGTAGGTGCAGTTCTGCTTGTTCAGATTGTCCGCTTAAATCCTATCTAAAGTTGTATTATATTTCTCTGAAGAACGCAAGGCTCTGAGATCTGGGTAGGAAGGTACTGGAATTCTACTAGACAGTCAGATTTTGTATTGTTCATGAGATTTCGCAATGCAAGTCTACCCGAAGAGGAAACACAGATGTAGGTGAATTTCCTTCATTGCTAATAAACTCTTCACGCACGCTGGCTTCAAACGAGCACTACCCTTCTTCCTGCAATGTGGGGAAGTCGTGCACACTTTGTGAACATTTGTACATTCAATGGATTTTGCAAGTCTTCATAGAACCTATCGGAAATTCATTTGAAATAAATTGTGGAGATGAATACGCAATTCTTTTGATATTATGTAAATCGTTGCCAATGTGCCTGGATGACCCATGGGGTATGAAACAATCCAGCAAAGCGATCTCAGCAATGATCTGTGAAAATACAGCTAGTTACAGATTTGTATGTAAAACTCTCAAATTGTACCAGAAATTGTAGTTAACTACTCTCCCGACTTCTCGACATAATTTTCAGTGGAATTATGAAGAAGAGGAGTAATTTTGGCCCAAAACAAATGCAAAATAAATGTTTGCTGAAAATCATGGTATAACTATCTACTGACGTGCTTCCGGAAATTTCAAATATCATATGGGAGTCCCTCTCTATGATCATCCTCTTGTACTCGCAAGTGTTTCAATAAATCAATTTTCTGAATTTTTTAGTTTGCAATCTTTCAACAATTTCATAAATGAGATTTCTTCCGTCAACCCATTTTATCAAAAGTTGTCTAGCAAGGCTCGTTTTCTAAGAGTTGCCCTGCAAGTCACCAAGGAAACAAAATCGCACTTCAAACTCTTCATTTTAGAAACATAGTGACATTAAACGCTGAGAAATAAACCTCATTTGCTCCAAAGTGCCATTTCGTAAACATAAACTCGCAACTTGAAACATGATATCTATGGGCAAAGGAACAACAGAGCTGATTTCACCCTCGGATGCTTACTTTATTTATTTATACGTCACATGCATAAGCATTCATAGCAAGTGGACTCGAGTTGCTTGATAACAAATATGTACAAACTGAATATACGCCAAATCACTATCAACAAGTTTAATGTGAGTTGCTCCAATTGCACGGCAAATTCATCTGCAATTTTCCTAACTGTGCACTCACTGCTTGGACCTTTCTTTCTATATACATTGCTACGCATATCTCATAAGCCTGAACTTATCCGCTTGTCCCAAGACATGCTTACTTGTGGTCCTGCCAACCGAGTGCAACAAACGTCTTCGTCAATATAAGCTCAGGAAGGACCCTGAGAAAAGCTAGTAGCCACCCTGAATGTAGGAGTTGAGGCGCTGAAGTTCCTCACGGTGTTCAGTCACCACTGCACGCACCACGTCACCAATCGACACCATCCCCTTCATTCCCGATTCCTCCACCACGGGAATGTGCCGAATGCGATTATCTGCATGAATCTCAAAAAATTCACACTTCAAATCACATTGCAAATCACGAGTGCATTACATTGTACAGTCCAGAGATTTCTTCCTTAAGGCCTTCACATAATCGATGGAATATCACTTCCCAGAATTCTTGGAGAGGAATTTTAATAAAAATGGCCACTGACACCTCAATTGTGGAGTTGGAGTCCGAATTTCTTGCGCCGCATAAAAGACGCGCTAGAACTGGTTGTCACATAATGATGTGACAAAACCCTTTTCAAATGAGCAGGACAAAACGTAAAGTGCAAGATCGTTCAAATGTGGTAAAGTTAAGCAGTGCTTAGTGCTTACCGGTCATCAGCTCCATAGCGTGCAGAACTTTGGTTTCCGGCTTCACTGTGATGAGCTTATTCTGGAAGAGAAACACCACATTATGAAGGCGTTTACATCACCTTAAATTTTTAAGTACAAATTGGAATACAAGCATAGAATTTCGACTAGGCTAAATTCAATTCAAAAGAACACTAATTACCTCTTCAGTCATGATGTCCCCGACCTTGGTCGTCTTGGACGATCTGCCCTGTACAATGATCTTTCTGAGATAATCTGAGCAAAAAGACAAACCACCGCATTACTATTTAATAACAGAACAACCCTAAATAAACAGAGGCTCATGACGGAGAGGATACTAAAACATCAGTAGCCTAAACCATCAGCAACGTATTTATTAATAAACTTTGTTGAACCTAATAGCAAGTGGTGTAAGCATGATTTGGCTCAATGTCGATGGCCACTCATCTTTGAATGGGAATGGGATTGTCACACATAGTGGCTCACAACCTCCCACTTCGAAAGTGCACTTAAAATTCATACATAGTGATAAACAATTAATCTCAACAGATTTGGCTCTTGTATCCAAGAATGTCTCCACAGCTCTAAGTGATCTCCCAAAAATCACGCTCTAACATACGGTATGTTAAATTCCTTAAAAATGATACAAACAATATCCTACACCATATAGGAAGCTTATCACCATTCCTAGAAAAACGAATGAGGTTGACATGGAAAAAATTCTTCAAAACCGACATGCTGCTATTAATCTGTAAATGCAGTGTTGCAGAAAGTTTTGGACTTAAACTAACCTCTCTCAGTAATAATGCCAGCGAGTTTTTTCCCTTCCCCTGACTTCACCACCAACAGCGCGCCCACATTGTGTGCAGTCATCTGCAAAAACGACCAAATGGCGGAGTCAGTCACACAGGATATTACAACTACGTCTGATCGGGCATTCGGGCAAACGGGATTTCAGGCATATAATAATATATTTTTAAGAGACAACAAGTCCGCATTATTCACGCGCAAAAGCAAGAGTCCCAGTGCCACACGTCAGCTTGATGCTCACCGATTTCACGGCATCGAACACGGTATCGTCCACACTGCACCACAACCACGACCCATCAGCCTTGCTCCCCTTCTCCTTGATAATATCGGCAATGGTGGTGCTCTCGAACCCGTGCTCCTCCAAACTCTCTCGCTTCTCCGGCTGCGACGACTCCTTCCGCGTCTGGATCACCCCTACCGCCGATCCCCCAACTCGGACGTGCTGCAACACAGTCCCCGACAGCGCTCGCCCCGCGCGCCTAGCAACGCCTTGCATGGTGATTCAAGTAACACGCACCTACAGTTTTTTTATCCTACCACCAACATCAACAATGCAATTCACGGAACGAAAATTGGGAAGAACAAAATATAACACAACCAAACCCCGAGGAAGAAAGTGTAGAACCAGCCTGAAATTCCCACCCGTCCGATCAATCCAACTCCAATTCGACAGAAACCAAAACCAAAAAGACCCTCGAACCACCACCCAGTGCGAAAACTCGGGACACATGCAGAATCGGGATCCATCACTGCAGAATGTCCCTACCAAAAAAAACATCCTCAATGGAGGTGCCTATATATACTGCAGGAGTGGTCCGCGACTCAATAATCTTACCGAAAGTGCTCAGATCGGGTCGAGAGACGGACCAAAAGTAGCTCCGCGGCAAATTGAGAAGAGACAGAGTCCCTGGCACTTGTAAGAGCAGTGTTGTGGGAAGAATGAGACGCCGGCCTTATCTGCCACCACGAACTTGGGCTCGGGTGAGAGAAACGAGCGGCAAGCGTGAGACTGGGAATTGAGCATCCGATCGAGAAAATTGATGAGGCCGACGAGGGACGCACGGCCAGCACCACAACGATGACGATGAGCGGGGCTAAAGAAAAGCAGCTCCCCCGTTGAGAGGAACGAACCCGCCTTGAGCACTGATCCTTTGGGCTGAGGTGGCAGTTTGAGATCACACTTGGCTCACGCCTTTTGGCTGCCTATCTTATCTACCCGCCACCTAGGTCTCCGCCACTGCCCATGTGGGGCAGCGGGGCACAAGTTTGGCTGGCGTTCCCACGGGCTTGGGTAACGAGAAGATACCCTCCTCCGGCTTTTGCTTTCTGCATGAGCTTTTGTTTGCGGAGTTTGGATAAGAAGAATCAGCCCATCTTCTGCTTTTGCTTTTTTTTCGTCCTTTAATTTTTGAAACAAGAGAGCACAACTGAACCAGTGAATTTTTTAATGGCGAATTCTCGCCAGAAACTGCCCGGGAAAAAGCCCTAGCGAATTTTACCTGGGGGAAAACAGTTTTGTAAAAAAAAATTTGCCTGAGGTTGATTGACGAGGTGGCTAGTGGTGCCTCGCTAGCCGCCTCAAGTCCCATCCCATCGCCTCATTGTGCTTTTCCAGGACGTGGGCCATCGCCACTTGCACTCCTCTCACCTTCTTCACTGCGCCATGCTCTGCTGAAATGTGGTTGTTTGCCAGAGCGCATTGAATGCATTTGGAATGTATTCGTTTTTGGAGTCGCCAGTTTCTCGAGCTCATTGGAGGGAGCTGGGAACCACTATCTGTTTGCGAGGAATTCCGTTGTTTGCAAGCTTTTTGCTTCTGAATTGTGACTTTGTGAGTGGTTTAGTGACAGTGTAGCTTGCGGCGGCGGCGATTTAGGGTGGCCCGGGTTTTTTTGAAACAAATTCTAGGTACAAGGAGGTCCACAACTCCGCGTTTTATATGAGTTTAGGGTTGCTTTTACCTGGTTTTGGTCCTGATGTCTTCGACTTCGTGGAGGAGATGGAGTTGCATTTTTACCTGTATTGTCGTAGGAGTAGAGTTTAGGCTTTTTGTGCAAGTACTCCCCGTCCCTTTTCATTTGCAGTTTGTGTGTTATTTTGTTTTCGTTATGTTAAAAAAATTTATTCCACGAGCAAGAATTTGAAATGCATGGCGAAAGAATTGATTCAAAATTTAGAGGCACTTTGCGATAATTCAGTTGACAATGTCTGCGCAAGTTTGGATTCTTCGGAATTTAGGAATGCACTTGGCTTTCGAGATGCTTCGCTTGCTGTGGCTCATACAGATTGCGGGGACGACGTTCTACCATCGCCGGGTCATAAATTGCGAAGTTTGGAGCCGTTTAGCACAGATGAGTTCTCATCTTGTACTTTCTCGCATTGCCTGTTAATTGTGTTCTTGCAGTCAGTTCAAGGTCATGGCTCCAAACCAGTCTATGATGACGAAGTTTCTATACGAGGGGAGAGTTCATTCTGTGGCTGAAACTCATGGTTTACATTGTCCCACGCAGGTTGGATTCAGCGATTTGGATGTTGAGCCGATGCTTTTTGGCACCTCCGACGTTGGTGAAGGACTTCAGTCCATGGCACCTTCAGCTGCAGCTCCGAAGGTCGTCGTCCTGGATCCGAAGTTGGCGTATCCAACGCACGAATTGGCTCGAGAACGTCGTTTGAGTTACGAACACAACAGACAGTGGCAGAACATCTGGACTGCTCGACTGCCATGGGCTGAGAGTGTGCTTGGGGAAGACGGCAAAATTTGCCAGGTACGTTGCAAGGTCTGTTCTGAGGTTGAGGGGAGGGAGAAACTGTTGGTTCCAAAATTAGATTCCCTGTGGAAGCATTGCGGCAGAAGGAAGGCCAGAACTTCCTTCGGGAAGGTCAAGTCAGGCAAGTACTACTTCCACAGCAATAATGTCCATGTTAGAAACGAGAAAGTCTATTTTGCACGATTGGGGAAGGCTGAGGATACTATTGTGCAGCAAGTGGCGCAGGGTATAGTTCGTGAACGGAAGAGAAAGATTGTGCAGTTCCGGGGGATTTTGTGGCTGCTTATGCAGGTCGTCCGCTGACACAGTACAAGAACCTGAGGGAGCTGCTTGAGCTTCTCCTCATCCCAGACTTCCCGAAGAAGCATTGGAGTGCTACGGTGGGGTGGGAGATGGCGGATCACCTTACCGCGGCATTATCTGACCACACGCAGCAGGTTATCTTGAAGTCCCGTTTTTTTTCCTTGAGTGTAGATGAAGTCAGTACAATAGATTCCCAGTCGTGGCTGTCACTTCACCTATATGTATGCATAGGCTTCCAGAGAGTTCCCATCTTGTTGTCATTGAGTCGTCTTGAAGATGGCAATGGAGCTTCAGCTGCGAGAGACCATATTCAGGGAATGCTTACACATCACTCTGGGCTTCCAAAAGCAAAAGTAGCAAAACGTCTTGTCTATTTTGGGGCGGATGGGGTGTCTGTCTTTCAAGGGAGCAGGAATGGGGTGACGACCCAAATGAAGCAGCACATGGCCCCGTTCATGTTCGGGGTTCACTGTATGGCACATCGTACTAACCTAGCCGTGGAGCCATTGTCTAATTTGCCTGTTGTGGCAAAAGTTGAAGCGTTGTGCCAAGCCATGTATGCTTATTTTAGCCATAGTCCTAAGCGTCACTTAGAATTTCAAAAGCTTGCCGATTTACTGGAAACAGAGGAACGTCGCATGCTGCGCAATGTCAAAACGCGGTGGCTGTCCCTGCTTGAGCCGTTGAAGAGGGTTATGGGGGAGTACAAGACACTCATTGCGAAAATGTGTGAAGATTCTGCTGTGAAGGAGCCACAGCTCACTGCCAAGCAGGCTGCTGTGAAGGAGACAGCCTGGCGCAATTACGACCTACTCTGTGATGTTGCTACTTTGCTGGCTCTTCCCTGCCTCATGCCCTTACTAGATTCTGTGAATTCTTTAATGAAATTTGCTTAGTCTAACCATGTGTTCATCAGTGACTACATAGCTGCTGTCAAAATATGCCAAAGTGAAGTGTACATGATGTACAGTGACAAGGACACGGCATGGCAGAAGCAGCATTTCAAGATGTTCCACGACATTCTCCATGACCAGACCTACTCGATCAATTAGGAGTGGGTGACCGATCTGAACATTGGGGTGGAGTCTCTTGCCTTCCGCATTGGAGGGCACACTTACCCTGCTCATTCTATCTGTGCTTTGAGCGGTAAGAAACTCCTTGTCTGCAGGGACGACATGGCCTCTCTGATCAGCTCTGTGAAGGCCCAGTGCAGGGATGCAACGGAGATGCTCACACTTGAGCTAGATGTGCGGTTCCCAGAAGTGGAGTTGATGAACGCATTGGGAATAGTATTCCCTCAATACTGGTTGCAGCCCAATTGTGAGGATCTTTTTGCCTTGCATGTCAAGGCCATACGGTCTCATTTTGGAGTTGTGCGTACAGTTAACTTTGGGACAGAGGACATGCCCGACTGCCAGCAAGTTGACCCCCTCCTTGATGGAAGACTCCTTTCCCTGCAGATGTCATTGTTCAAGTTAACCATGAAGTCGCATGCACAGTGGGCTATGGAGGAACCAAGGGACCAGAATCCTTTAACAAAGGTGTGGGTTCGCATTGGGCAGAATCCCTTAATATTGAACTGGCTCTCTGAGTTCATAAAGCTGGCTAAAATCGCCATTTCTGCTGTACTCGGCAGTGTCGAAGATGAGCGCACATTTTCCACTTTAAGCTTCATGAAGTCCAAACTGAGAAACAGGCTTGGAGGGCATGTTGACACTTGTGTCAAATTGTTCTTACAAGAATTCTTCACTTTGGAGACCTTTCCTGTGACCAAAGCTATTACTTCATGGCGTGAAGAGAGATCACGATGGGGAGTGGACATGTAAGTTCTGTTTCCATTAAATCGGCAAGTCTGGACTTCTAAATACGAAAATGCCAGGAAAACTGTCGCCACATCTTCCATGCATAAATTTTTACAGAAGCCAACAATGCGGGTAAAAAATTTACAGAAGCAGCCTATAAGCCGACTCTGCCAACCCTGCGGACAGCGAGTCGCTTGACTGCAAAAAAAAATTAAAAAATTCACTGAACTGAAATGAAAAGCTTCTAGTAATTTCTTTTTGCAAGGCTCTTTTTACAGTTTAACCCTTAAACGTTGAGGAAGACATTTGGTGTACAATGGATGATAGAGAATCTTTTAGTATAGGACATATATGCAACTATTCATCCTCAAAATTTTGTGTGAAAAGGGGTTATTTTCTAGAGTACTTTGACTTCCAATGAGTTCTTTTGGATTCTTTTAGACCAGTGATTCCCATGGTATCAAAATGGATGATTTATACGGTCACTAATCTGTTGTTTAAGGGTTAACCTTGAAAGGCTGGTCCCATAACCACGGATTTAGTCTTCTTAATTATTTTCTCTATTTGTTCCCATTTTACAATTATATATAAATGATATTTTATTTTTTTTAATTTGCAAAGATTGAATCACATGTCTTTAGTATGTGATAAAGATTTTTAATTTATTTGTAAAAATTTGAAATTATAGCTAATTCTTTAAGCAAAAAATGAAGGAAATTCGTATCAAATACAAAATATGCTCAAAAAAATCTAAAATCATTACTATAGGTATATATTATAGTGTATAACATCATGGTAGAAACCAAAGCTACCATATTGTTATTAAAGTATAAAATTAGCAAATCATGATTATAGGCCTAAAGTTCAAATTGCAATAAAATATTGAATTTTAAGAATTTTAAGAACTCTAGCATTTCATTAGATGAGCACAAATTCAAAAAATATCAATTTTATAGCCAAAATTCACATCAAGAATATAGAGGAAGAAATAGCCAAAATACATTATAAGGGTGATCCATGGATTATGCATCTTTGTCTATTAAAAAATTAAGCATACAATAGTGAGAGAATATTCAATATTATTTGGTTAAAATTCACTCAAACAACCTTCCTAAAAATTAGATCAAAAATCATTTTTCCATTCTATAGTCCCTTTTAAAATCATCTAAAGGACCTACAATGTCCACAACATTCTTATAACATTATGAGAGGTTTGAGGGCAATGCAGGGTCATTTCAAGCTTGTTCCCTTTGCTAGGAACTATATTATTGTTGTTAGAATTTTTAATAATAATAATACATTTTAAGTTTTAAATATTATTTTAATATAAAAATGAACTAAATATTAATATCTAATGTGGCATAGTTTGTGCTACATCAAACTATGTATGTGATATAGTTCCCACAATTCACGTAGTTGGAGAACTTGTGGTATCCTAGAGCCTTCAAATCTCTACTAATGGATTAAAATCATGGAACAATTTATCACCCTTTGATTATGGCTTAACTTCTTGTAAAAACCAATGTTGGGCGTGGGTATGAATGTAACCATGGTATCATACCGGTTCTCAACAATGGTATTGACATTCCAAACCCATGTGGTATGAATTCTAGGATATGGTGATAAGAAACAATATTACAGCAACAACATTCTTGTGAAGTACTAGGGTTAGTAACCTACCTTAGAGGTTTCAATTTTCATTAATTGAAGCATATATCAATACCATCAAGAAAATGAAGAAGCACTAAAAGTGTCATTAATGATATGCATGCACTACTACGTGACACTTGAATCTCGAAGTACCTTAGCTAGAGGTCACCAACTAAGGTAGGATGCTCTAAAAGGGACCATTTACGGACTGTTACACCTTTTTTATAGGCTTGTGTAGACCGTAAGATTATTTTTTTATTTTACAGAGAAAGATAAATGGATGCAGCATCTAACACAAGTGGTTTCATAATTTTCCAAGCAATATTGAATTAGTTATGATTTTTCAAAGTTTTTGGTTCTAGGCACCTATTTATGACAGTAGGTCTGGCAAAATCAGCACACATGCGGCCTATAAAGGGAGATGAGGAAACCAAGAATAAGCATGGGGATTTGCAATAAGCAACAAGCAAGGGTCCTTAAAGCGACCATACTTATATCCAATCAATTTCAGATTTTTGCATTCTTCAAATAAAGTAGTTGGCTTGTTAACTTTTTATTCAAATACATAAATGTCCACCTATCACTACATTTAAAAATGAACCTAACCACATGCTTTAACCATCCACATTTAAACTTTAAAGTGATCTTTAACACAATTTAAGTTGTTCCCACTTTATCTTCAGTCCATTAAAAGTCTGTCATATATCGATTTTAGGACCACTTGAAAGTTCATTTTATACCTAAATATAAGGTCCATTTGAAGAAGATGGGCGCTTTTACTGCATTCTACCTTATATGCCAACACAAGTGTACTACATATTCGGTGGAGAGGTTGTCTTTATAATGAAATTCATTGTCCACCATGAATCCTCAAAGGATGCGGGACAATTTGAAAATCAAAGCTTGACCGCTCATCGTCAAAACACAAGAATTGTGTGTAATGTAGAACTTTAGATCTCATTTTAGCATAGTAGATTATCTCCATTCAAAACAATTTGAACTAAAAAAATTTGTTAAATCAGTCTAAATTTCATCCCCCCAAAACCGTTTGAGATTTAGAGTCTTAAACCAAAAGTTATGGACAAAATTCAAAGAGAATGTTTGAAAATGTCAAAAAGAATGTCCCTCTCAACCCCTCTCTAAATTTTGTCCATAACTTTTGATTGAAGGCTCTAAATCTCAAACGGATTTTTGGAGATGAAACCTACATTGAATTAACAAAAAAACTTAGTTCAAAATATTTTTGGAAAAGTTATTCTACTATGCCAAAATGAGGCCTGAAGTTCTACATTAAACACAATTCTTGCTTTTGACTTAACTAGGTTGAGCTTCTACTAAAACTAATTTGCTTATCCCACATGGGTTTTTTTACCTCCTACCAACCCACTTGTATATAAAAAATTGTATATAAGTCCTCTTAGACCTCAATAAGCATGTGTGAGCAATGTTGAGGATAGAGTCAAGCTTGATTTTGATTTTAATCATTTTATATTCTTTAAAATCATTGAGTGATACCATTTTACATAACAGATTAATATGCATATCCTACAGGTCGACCTCTTATCAGTATGTTGATGGAATTATAAAATTCATATTCATGTTGATACCAATATATGTCTATAGAAATCATTTTCAATCCGAGTACCTTCTTTGTCACTTGTACTCTCTAAAATTCTAAACCAGTATCCGACTGGTATGTTGTAAACTTGACCCACGTCCAACACTAATTAATACCTTCATATCCATCTTCACGGAGGACTCTTTAATAGAAAACTTGTTTAAAACACCAACTTGTAGACCCAACACTTCATTTGTCATGGTCTTATATAAGATAAAAGACTAACATTCTAATACAGTTAGTCAAGTTCACCACTATCCTTTGGTTATGTAGTTCATGTAGATCCATGCACTATTGCTTTTGCTAACATGTAGTTCTATTGGGTGAATCCATGTGGATGCAAATTTTATAGAGGGAAATAACTCGACACCTTTGGAGGTTGGCATAAATTAAAGGCCCGTTCATATTAGATCCCACTTACGGCTACAAGTAGTTGAATGAGTGATGCCAATACTATATATCTTGTTCAAGAGGGAGACTCTATAGTAGAAATTATGATTATTATTTTATACATAAATTTTATTTATAATAGTGAATAACAATTATTATAGTTGATATCAATGTAGTGTGATTTATATAGGTGTAATTGAATGTTTGTCTATAGTTGGTAGGAAAATGTTAAAAGAAGAAATAATGAATTTTAGCGTATTGTGTTCTTGTCATGTTTAGAAGTGTTTGATTATTTTTGAGCCTATGATTACATAAGAAGATGTATACAACACATTTGATGGCTATGTTGTTAATGTTGGAATTGAAAGGATTGTTTTAATTGCAAATTTTAGGATGTGAAATGAATTTTATGAGTACATTAATTGATGTAGTATGAGAAGTTTGTCTTGCACCTATAGTGACAATTGGATTTAAATTTCAAATTTTAGTAAAGTAGGATTAGTTAAGGTAGGAGTAGAGTGGAAAGAAGAGTGGGATTAATAGAAGTAGATGAGAAGATAAGGGTTTGGACCACCTGCGAGGTGACATGTGGATGTCCCTTAAGGAGGGTCTTATTTGTACTCATTTTAATGAGAACAATCCACTTAGTCTGTCTATAGAGTCTGAATTTTGTTTTGGATAGTTTTCCAGGATTGACGTTCTAACCACAGATTGAGAGAATTTTAACTCTCAGAAAACCAAAGACACAACCAAGCCAAGAGAAGAAAAGACATAACACCTCCACGCGCCACACCTGCACACAAACGCTCATACCTTAATTCTCTCACTAATAAAACATAAACAACAAGCAATAGAGGGGGGTTAAAGAAGAAGGAGATGAAGTAGGAGAAAAAGGGAGAGAGACGATAAATAGTGTCCTAGCCATAGGATTAGATAAACTTAGGAAGGAGATTTAGAGAATTATTTGTGACCATTAGGAGAAGGATTGGAATGACACAAAGAAAAAATGTGTAAGAAGAGAAGGGGCACCATTAACTCTCTCAAAGTTTGAGTCTATAGGTGTAAGACCACCATCAATACATTGGGTGGAATAATGCTAGTGTAGAAGAAGTGAGGAGAAAGAAAAAGAAGGAAGAAGGAAAGGAAAGAGGTTAGATCATAAAGTGTGTGATATTTTTTAAAATAAGTGGTGAGCTTTGAATCAAGAAATAAACAAAGGAATACAATGGAACACAAGGATGTGGACGTGGACAAGGTCATTTCTAACACTGGCAATAACGAGGTAAGTCATTGAACTAATCCTTGATGTTTTTTAATCAATTAGCTCTTAATTTTTTTAACCCCTAAAGGACCAGCCTGCAGAATTTGGCAACATAAAAAAATTGGGCAGGTACATGTGACCAGAGATTTACAAGTTTGTGGCTGAAACTTTAATAGAAGTTGTGGACGAGGAGTACCTTTGATTTGAACTAAATTTTATGACATTTGGAAATATGAGTCAAAAGTTCTGGCCTAATATGTTACTTTTTTTCTCGGCCGGGCAGTTAGGGCAGATTAGAAAAAATCACTTTTTTCAGAAACAAAAATTTGAAACTGGTTTTCCAGAGCTATCTATATGTAGAAAGCTTTTAATCATTCCATTTTGACCAATGAGTCAAAATTTATGAGGAGTTTTAGTTTGCGGGTAGTTTTGGAATCTCTACTCTAAAATAAAGTTTGAAGTCTTTTATCTTACTCAATTTTCAATATTTTTTGAAAAAAATAAAATCATAGGATGTAGATTGTTTAATACAACATTTCAACCATTGGGATTGGCATTTTTCAATTTCATACCTAAATTCTTAATAATTTAGTATTTTGAATCATTCTCTACTTAATTCTACTTACTATTTTTTTTCTATATGTTGTACAATTCCAAATGATGTGAAATTTTTCAAGCATGTAGCCAACTTGTTTAGAAAAAAGAATCCAAAGAAGCACCACCATTTGGGGCATTTTTTCATAGAAAAGTGAGCTTTTGAAGTGCAGCTGCCCGGTTTTTTGCAGGGGTCAAAAAACGATTTCAGTGATTTTGAATGCTTATATCTTGCAATTCACGTGGTGGAAATTTCTGAAATTTTTACCACATATTCTCAAGTCAGCATACTACAAGATCCTACGGTTACATGAGTCAAAAAAAAGTTTTTTTCAAAAATTTGGTACTTGTACTAAAAATGGCAGTTCTTGAGCGTTTTCAGTGAAAATATAGTCACGGAACTGTAGGGGTTAATTAGTCTTTAATCCACATTAGCAAGCAGAGATTAGCGGGAGGTAGAAGTTGAAGTTTAAAAAGTTCATAGATTAGGAATAGAGGTTTCCAAAAACATATTACAGTTAAGATTTGACCTTGATTTGACCAAGTTAAGTTAGGATAAGCAATAATGGGTAGAACAAATGAAGGTTAGTCAACTTCATCCCAAAGGAATAACGAACAAAATTTAGAGTTAATTTTAGAAAGTAGAATTTAGAATTAGAATTAGAAGTGAAAATTTAGAGTAAAAATTAAAAGTTAGAATAATAGAGTTAAATTTAGAGGTTAAAATCTAGAATTAGGTTTAGAAGTAGAAATCTAGTTTTTGAAGTTAAAACTTAGAGTTAAATTTTAGAGTTAGTTTTAGAAGTAGAAATTTAGAGTTAGAAGTTAAAACATAGAGTTAAATTTATAGGTTAAATTTTAGAGTTAGTTTTAGAAGTAGAAATTTAGAGTTAGAAGTTAAAACATAGAGTTAAAATTAGAGGTTAAAATTTAGAGTTATTTTTAGAAGCTACAATCTACAGTTAGAAATTAAAATATAGAGTTAAATTTAGAGGTTAAAAATTAGAGATAAATTAGAAGCATAATTCTAGAAGTTTAACTCTAAAGGTTAAAACTAGAAATTAACCTTAGAAGTTAAGACTTAGAGTTAATTTAGAAGTAAAAATGTAGAGTTAACTTTACAAGTAGAAACTTAGAATTAACCTTAGAGATTAAAACCTAGAACTATACCGGAAGGTAGAAGGAAGTCTTAGGGGTTCATGGAAGGAACATAGGGGACCTCATTCCAATTAGCTAGGGTTGTTAAAAATGTCACCAACTATCCTTAACATAGGATAGATGGTTAGAACGGTAGGATTTTACCCTTAGATCACTGTAACCCTCAATAATTGACAGTTAGCTTAGAAGTCGCATCAATCGTATCTCTAGACATTTCTTTTTTCCATCCACAATACTTAAGAAACATTAACAAGATCCATTGCTTGGAAGGCATAGTGGACCGCGCTTACAAAAACCTTTAAATTAAAAGTGGATAAAAGCTAAAAACCTAATTGTGTTCGCTTCATTACCAAGGGTGGATAATAAAGCGTCCACACTTGCTGCTATTAAAATTCCATGAAACTTGTTAGGAAGAATTTATCACTCAAACTTTAATCTTATTTTTTGGAGATTTTACTGCAATTTTAGATATTTTTTAGGATTTTATCACAATTGGTTGTAGCAATAGATTTTTACAAGGACTAACATGTGCAATCCTTTAACTCTTACACATGTTTTTACTATGTTTTCACCAAAAATGTTCCAAAACTATCATTTCTAGTACAAGTACCAAATTTTAGAAAACAACAACTTTTAGACACATGTAACCATAGGATCTTATAGTACGCTGAATTAAAAAGATGTGGAAAAAAAATCAGAAATTCCGCTTGTGTAGATTGCAAGATATTAGCATTTGAAATGACAAAAATCATTTACGGGGCCCTACAAAAACCAAGGCAACTTTACTTCACAAAGTCACATTTGTATGAAAAATGTCCAAAATGGTAGTGCTTCTTAGGATTCATTTTTCAAGGCAAGTTGGTTACATGCTTGAAGATTTTTAGATCATTTGGAATTATATAACATATTGGAAAAATATAGTAAATAGAAAGTCACACTGGAACACCTGTCTTTTGAATGCATAATGAGGCAGAGGTGATAATTAAATCTAATTTAAATATACTTTTTAATTTCCAAAACCTCCTCCAATGCCTCCATCCAACCCTAACTCTAACTTTAATCCTAATCCTAACCACCACCACCTCTATTTGTAATTTCACATTGATAATGGGATATACAATCGATATGGAATATTTATGTATTTATGTATTTGTATTATACCTATACCATATTCATATTTGTATCCTAGATCAACAACATGGAGACTGTATTAGTTTGTTTTCTCCGAGCAAATGAATGGTCTGTAATTTTCAAGAATCGAAAATAGGGGGATTAATCAAAAGCATGTTGTTTGCATCTTTTCACCGGATAGTAAGTAGTGAAAGATGTAGAAAATGATTCAAAATACTAAATTGTTAAAATTTTATTTATGGAACTGAAAAATGCCATTTCCAATTATTCTAATGTTTTAATAAACAATCTACACCTAATATTTTTATTATTTTCTAAAAATATTAAAAATTGAGTTGAATAAAGGACTTCAAAGTTTAATCCCTAAATGTCCAAGCTTTTTGAAGTGTATTTTTCCTAAGAAAAATGAACATAGACTCATAATTATCTCTAGTGAAGTAAATTGTTTCTTTTCCAAAATCCAACCATATAGATGTTTAAAGAGCTTGCTTACTAGTAAACATTCCAATTTTGAGTGCAAAATTGCATAGGAGTTGTAAAATTGTAACTAGCGATCCCAAAACTGGCTAAATTTCGCTCAGTTGCTACTTAATTTCTTCATGCCTCTAGTGTAAATTCAAAAAAAATCTTCCAAAAATTGACATTTGGCTAAAAATCTTGAACCAATTTTGAGATCATTGATTGTAACAAGAAGAATGTATAATTTTTTATTTTTAGTATATTGCCCCTCTCCACAATGTTTCAAAAACTTGTATATAAAAGTTTTTTGGAATTGATGCCACATTTAACTACTTCTGGACTATTCAATGAATTTTGGACTTTTGAAAGTCCATAATTAATAATGGTCATTAGGAGATCCCATGGTGGTCACTGGGAGATCTCACAATGTTTCTACTAATCTCTCGATGTTTTAGATTATTTCCTAATGACCATTATTAATTATGGACTTTCAAAAGTCCCAAAGTAAATAAATATGGCATATTGGAGGTGACATGAACAACTACAAATAGTGCTAGCACACTAAAATTCACTTTCAAAAAACTTAATTTCACATGAAAAGCTCTCAAATTCATTACACAATCCACCTTGCAATTGTTGTAATGCAATTTTTTATTTATAAATAGAGAATGCAAATAACTCCCAAAAAAACATTTGCATGTTTAAATTTTTAATGGTGAAAGTCATGAAAACACTTTACTCTTTTCATTTGAACCATTTTCAAAACAAATGGAATATGTATGATTTTTCAGATCTAAAATCAAGTGAAACTAGCAAACTTTGCTCAAAGCCGAGAAATGAAGTAAAATTTGCAAACTTTATTCTTCATTAATGGTACATATATGCCTCTGAGAACCTCTCAAAAATCAAATATTTAATGTTTTAGTGAAAAATGAAAGATTCCAATAGTTAATCCCCATAATTTATTTTTTAAACAATCAAAGGAATTCAACTGTCTACACCAAAATGAGCTTGAAATTACAAATTGACCATATATGGTCGGTTGGACATTTAGGAATTAATTTAGAGTAGAGATTTTGTAACTACTTGCAAACTACATGCAAACTAGAACTCCTCATAACTTTCATCTCGTTAATCAAAATGGAATGATTAAAAGCTTTCCACATATAAATCAATCTAAAGAATCAATTCAATTTTTTATTCCTTAAGAAAGTGATTTTTAAAGAAGTTTTTTTAAGTTGCCCAGGCTACCCGCACTTTGCTAAAAACTACATATCATACAATAACTTTTAAACTGTGTAGTCAAAAGTTATGAAAATTGTTGGGCCTTAAAGCTACTCTTTGGGCACGTTTTGTGTGATAATTTCTAAGAAAAAATAAATTCCATTCGGATTGAGCTGCCCAAATCGCTATGTTGCCAAAAAACCACATATTAGGGGTTTAGGAATTAAATCCTGAAATTTTATATGCAACCTCCATATGAGTAAATTTACTCATTACTCGTATGGCATGTAAATTTTCAAGACTTCCTAATCTAGGATCTATTTGGAATATGATAGTCTTGGAGATGACTCACAAACACTTGAGATTGCATTTCTAACATTTTTAGCCAATTAGTTGCATGCATAGGGTTATTTGTATATGGAGTATTTGTTTAGGATAGGTATCTTGCTAATTTAATTGTGAAATTTTCTCTTGGATTTTAGCTATCTTTGAACACTACGGTAATTCTATCCTAAGGTTACCGATAAGGTCTTTTTAAGCCTCGAGGGTCATTTTGGTGTATTAGTAAGTCTAATTGATGTTTGAGTTAACATGTTTACTTGGGAGTTTTTTACACCAAAAGGATACTTTTTGTTGCATAAGTGAAAAAATAAAGAAAATATGAACCTCGGTGATAATTCTTGGACTCACACACTCCTCACTACACTTGTTGAAATATTTGAGATTGAGTCTCTTCTTAATCATGTCGACGCAAACTAGTGTCCCGTGACATCAAGTTACAAACCTCCAAGACATTGAAGGATTTCATTTCATAAACCACCACCGAAAAATGTGCCATTCATTTCGAAGGTGAATTATTTTCCATAATCTCTTTCTAAGGGGAAAAAACATTAAACCCAAGAATTACAGATTTCTCATCTGTCCTGACGAATGATTTACACTACATCTGCTTAATTGTCATTTGTTTCTGCACTTCCCATCGGTGGTTTAGGTTGGGCAATCCCCTTCTTATGATGATTTTATGGCAAACAAATGGATGTCTCCATCTATGCTGCTCTGCCAGGCACTATTGATTATCACATTTGGTTGCTATTGGTTGCTCCCCCAGTTTCCTCGTGGTCTGTGTGCAGAGCCCTCCGTCGTTCTCATCGGAATCGGTCATTTTTCTGTAAATCACAACCAGTCCAATTTCCATCCATATTGCAAAAATTCAAGGTTCTCGAAGATCTCTACCACTTGCTAAGCCTCCGGTGCTCACTGTGCCAAAGTGACTGTGGAATTTTTAGTATCCGATTCCCTTGTTCATGAGACTCTGAATAAAGTGCCATTTCCGTCATTGATGAGTTTGTAATTTGCTCTTTTGCTGCAAGTGCTTGTATGCGATGCTTTGTGTTGAGGAAAGCGACCCTTCATCATTGCCATGGTCTGATACGGTCTTAGCAGGTGGAACACTGGAACCCTCACTGCCGGTGTTCATAATTGGTCATCTAAGCTTAACTTTGCTTTCAATATTTTCCTTTCGCTTAATAATGGTGGTTGTTGAAATTTCGACCCTCTCTGCCGCCGTTACCATCAGAAAAATATTGGCATTTCAGGACTTTGGACCATCAATAATCGACCTAATACGAACTGCCTGACGTGATGGGGGTCGGTTTTATGACTCCCTTATTTCCTTGCGCAGCGACGGTTTTTAGGGGCATTTATAGGGTCTGTTCCATATTATCGTAGTTGCTTCGATCAGGGCTGGCTGCAGCTGGAGTGCTGAGAGTAGTGAGTAGTATTTGCGTCAGTACTTCAACTGTGGAGCTAGTCGGCACTGACGGACACCACCACGAGGATCAGACGAGCTGGTGAGACTGAACTGAGTTCAAAGTCCTGATTGCTTGGTGTACGACGCTTCTTTGATCAGAATGTAGAACTGAAAAGAGAACCCTTAAGCTAGCTTCCAGCGTGATGTATTGTTGTTTTCAGCTCTAGAGGATTGTTAGAAGTTTCCGCGTAGAGCTGCATTGTTGTTTCGACTTCTGGAAAGTGAGCCAGCGGCTAGCTAGGTTGGCGATGTCGGAGTCCCATGAGCTTGCACGAGATGGGGGTTCAGCTGTAGCAAGCAATGTCGATGTACTATCCTTCAAGTGGCTCCATAAAAACAACTGACGCAGACGTTTCGCAACATCGTTAAAAACAGTGCCGCTCACACATCTGGGCTTTCAGTCTATGGTCATGGCTATGGCGTGTGATGGCATACAAGCGTACAAGTCTATGTGCCATGACGGTTTCATTGTCTTTCAAGTATAAGTGTCCCATATTGCCTTTGTGGAGAAACGACCCAACCGTGCAAAGTTAATCTTTCAAGCCATGTCTTTCTAACATTGTCACTCGGTTGCAGAGTTCCAGGGCAATGGCCTCGACTGAAGCGGCGATGGCCCCCTTGACCGAGCTCCATGTGAAGCTTGACGATCCCGTCTACGTGAAGCCTGCGGATTCGAACTGCGAAGCCAATACCAGCCCCTTCTTCCTCACTAATATCGACCAGGTCTGCGTCCCTCTTCCCCATAGCTTCCGTGTGATCAATCTTGCAAGCGTATACATTGTTTCAGCAAGCTCGATGGTAGAAGCATTCACGAGAGTGCAGCTTTGAACTAGAAGTGGGTGTCACTGTACTGCGTAGACTGACAGTAACATGCAGTTCCAGTTGTAACCCCGTTTGTGTTTTTGGGTGCAGCTGTTGGCATTCACAGTGGAGACATTGTACTTCTACGCTGCGAACCCGGACAAGCCGAGCGACACAGTGGCCGATACGCTCAAAGAGGCTCTGAGCAGGATGTTAGTGCACTACGACTTCTTAGCCGGGCGAGTGAGGTTAAACGAGGAGCTCATGCGGATGGAGATCGACCGCAACTTCGCGGGGGCACAAGTGGCCACGGCGACCTGCGACCTGACCATGGCGGAGCTCGGCGATGTATCGCAACCCAATGCGCTCTTCCGGAAGTTTGTGCCGCAGGCCCACAACGCCACCACCATCGCTGACATTCCCTTGATGATGATTCAGGTCGGTGGAAAGTCTCATCACATTTCTGTTCCTGCTATCACTAAACTCTCTTCAAATAGATCCCGCAACGGACTAGAAGCGCACTTTTGCACTTTGATACTTTCAAGGATACACCTTATCATTATGCCCAACAACCGCATTATCTGATACTCATCTCTTAAGCTTTGTGGCGAACTTATAAATACCCTAAATCAAGAGAACCCATAGGTTGTGTTTTCAGGTCATGTTTAATAATGTGAAAGGAAAAGCTTGTCCTGGAATATAACTTCCCTCAGCACTACCCATATCTTGGCCTGTTTTACACAACAAGGCTCTATTGCATGCTTACTTTTATGGTCATGTCGAGGTGGCAGCTAGTCAGCCATTTGAGAAGAGTCTGATTGCGACCCTTCCTGTTCTCTTAGCTTTCGATTCTGAAACTCAGCTCATTTCTTTTAACTTTCTATGCTAACACTTACTTTGCAATTTCGTAAGTGTACTCTGCATTCAAGCAAGCAAGAACGGGTTGCAATCGTTGAGAATATGCCAGTGAATTAGAATCTCGAGCTTTAATTTTGTAAATCGTCTTTGAAAAGCTTGAGCCTCAATTGCGCCACTAGTGCACCTCAAACGTGTACATGCCGTGTCCATAAGTAAGCTTCACGTTCCAGTGACCTTGTACATCTTCTTACTTTTGCTATTCCGATGAGTTTTTTTTCATATTCCATTTTGGTTGTGGCATCAGGTGACGACCCTGAAATGTGGCGCGCACGTGATCGGGTTCGGAATGAGCCACCTACTGTGGGACGGTCACGGCGTGGTGGAGTTTCTCTTCAACCTGATGTCCCTGGCGCAAGGTGGTCCTTTACTCTTTCAACCCAAACCTGACCGCGTGATGTTCAAAGCCCGGGACCCTCCCACGCCGACGTTCGATCACCCGGAGTGTCTCAAACTGGATGAGCTTCCTCCCACCTACACCAAGGGCTCTTTCACAACCACCGAGGTCGCCAAGTCCGAGTACGTGGAACTCGCTGCTTCCACCAAGCATGTCAACAAGGTCAGTTTTCTGCATCCCAGCTTTCATTTCCCCCGAAGCCTCTCAAATGGCTTTAGTAACTTCGAACGACATTGGAACCGTGTGGTTGTCAGATTCTGGAATAACACTCAAAATGTTGTTGTAATGCATTGGAAAGACGTTAGTATGTGGATCCTGTTGTTCTTTGCTAAGGTGCAGGTACATATCCTACACATCGCAGACTCCTTTACAGTGGCATATATACTACCGGTAGTACATTTACAAGATACTGGAGATCTCTAGATGTAATTATATTCTGGTTCGACACCTGAAGGTGGTGAGAATTGTGTCATTCGATCAATTGCATGGTGCTGAGCTTCGAGACGTGGTGATGGACAGATTATTCGTTTCACGGCGGAGGATTTAGCCACTCTAAAGAAGAGAGCCTTGGAAGGAGGCGTGGTGACGAAAGCCAGCACGTTCGATGCGCTCTCCGCACACGTTTGGCAAGCTCGCACCAAGGCCATGGATGTGGAGCCTGCCCAGCTTGCGCAGCTTCTGTACGCTGTGGACATTCGCGATCGTCTGGACCCTCCGCTGCCCAAAGGCTTCATGGGGAACGCTATTTACACGGCTTGTGCTCGAGCCACTTGCGAGGAGGTTCGAAGTAGGCCTCTGTCGTTCTGTGTGCAGCTGATCCAGAACGCCAACAAAAGGGTCGACAATGAGTACATTCTGTAAGAACATGTCACAACTCTTCAGTGTGGTGGTCCACAATTCTTCAGTGCTGTAAGGCTTAGTTTCGTTGTATCCATAGACGACCAGAGTGATGTGTGCTAGGAATCTCAAATCTAGAGTTTGCTTGAGAATTTTTTTTATTTGTTGAGTTGCACAAGCAGCCCAGACATGTACCTTTTCATATGCGAGGTCTAGATTTGAGTGACCTAGCATGAACTCTATGAAAACAAGTAACTCAGAAAATCCGATGGCAAGACGATCATCTTCAGGAAAAATCCGGTTTTCGAACGGAGAGCTCGAGTAAACACTGCAAAGACGGTACCTTAATCATGTCACCCGTCACCAGTGGTTATGGCTTATATTGCCACTCCTTCTTGACTGACTGGTTGCCACTTACAGGGTTCCGTTTGATAGTTGATTTTCTATCATTTTTTGTTATCAAATCAATGACTTCATTGTGGTGTGGACTGGTGGTGAAGGTCGGGGATCGACTGGTGGGAAGTGTACCGAGGCATTCCAGCCGTCACCAGTGGCATCCTCATCAGCTCCTGGCAGAAAATGCCGTTCTATTCCATCGACTTCGGGTGGGGCAAGCCGGTGTTTGCAGGACCCGCCTTGTCGCCCATGGTGGAATTCGTGGTGCTCTTGCCCTCACCCAAGCAAGATGGTGGGCTCAACGTCAGCCTGCATTTGCAGCCGGACGTGATGGTCAAGTTTGAGGAGTATGTGAAAGTCTCCGCTTGATTGAGTTTGATAACAGCACATGAATAATAGCTAAATTCGTTCCGTTTTTAGTCATTTATCAGAAGGTACGAAAGGAGTTCTCGGAGTTTGCAATTTTTGCTTAGTCTCTTGTTTCCTAATCTGACCCTCCGTGATCTTGAGCCGCGGAAACTTTTACCAGGCCCCGGCCCCTGGTAGAGTATTTCAAATTGTGTTTCTAAGTTGCCTCCACTTGTGGAGCAGAAGTACTCACTCTGACACTCATGCATTTTGCGCTCTAGTTGCTCTCCTTGAATGACTTGTATTATGCATTCGCAGTCAGTAGCCTGGTGCAGTTAATTTGACAATCACCTGTTTATACGTCCCAAATTTCTCACTATAATTTTGTGTTTGAGAGTAATCTTGGATCAAAGCGCTCCATAGCCAAGAGCCGACTTCTGTATATGATGAGGGCTCACAGATTTTGGACTGAAGGTTCACAGATTTTGTTTTATCTTTGAATGCCGTTGTGTATGCTAATTCATGTTGCGAATGTTGTCGAAGGCTCACCACATAGGCAACTCCTAAATGTCCAAGGCCATTTACCCCCCAATTGAAGTGCTGTTTTGACGTTTTTGCAAATGACTCTTTTGAGATAATTGTGGGAACTATCACAACGAAGTAGCCGGATGACCTGAAAGTTATGCGTGACAGAAGCCATAAATTTTTGCAATTAGACAAAAGCAAAAAAAGGTTGCAATGTTTGATTGAGTGCAACCACCAGATTTTTGATAAATTATCAACCTGTTCAAATACCGGTGTTAGTCAAACATTGAGAGCCCCCCCAAAATAGATTAAATAGAAAAACTGGCGGCTAGTTCCTAACTTAGTTACCCAGATGGAATTGTCAAAAAGTTGGTTGCATTTTTGAAAACAAAGATTGTAAAATTGGATAAAACTTGGTAGGGTTGCAAAAGCAATTGGTGCCCCTTTGAAAGAGAAGGCTATATTAACCACCTCCTTTCAACACTTTGTGGATAATGTGGGTATCCATTGCCTTAAGATAATTAATAGTGGTAAATATTGAGGTGGAGAAAGATACCTAGATGAGGTGGACAAGGTATCAATTTTAGAGTACATGTGTTGATATGAAGGACTTGGTTGTTGGAACTAAAGATTGACAGGAAAATTATGCTTCACAATGGTCTTCAACTCAACACTTTGCTCTAAATTGTTCGACTCAAATAAAATTGATGACTATAAAGAGGAAAACATTAACAAATGGCCTTGCGCAACAAGGAAAGAGGAAATTTCAAAAAAATCAAAATAAAGTTTTGACAATCAGAAACCACATGGAGTAAGAAGGCTATTTTAGAGCTTCAAATATAGACATTTTTCAGCCATTGACCAAATTGTGCATGTATATTCAAACTATGAATACGTAGAGAAATCTCACCCAATGCAAGAAGGATCTTTGCCTTCATCTAAACCTAAACAACTAAGTTAGGATTGCTTAGTAAGTTGCAAAATTGAAAGAACTCCAATCTTTGCATGCATTGGAATAAAACATTAAGAAATGGATCAACTTAGCAAGTGTGGAAGCGAAAATTTCAAAAAAGAAGTAAAATGTGGACAATAAAAAACTACAAAGAGCAAAGAAGAGACATCGGAGCTTTGATATGCAAATCCTTAACATCCATTGGCCACGTTGAAATGTGAATCTCAATCATGACTAAATACATTGCAAACTTCCAATCAATGCAAGAAGGATCCTATGCTTTAACCAAGGATTCAATATTCATTAGTACTGTCAATTTGAAATTGGCTCTTTTTCTATCATTTGGATTTCTTCATATGGTATGACTATTTGTATAGTAAAAGCTCAAACTGTCTTTATGTCTTCTATATAACTGCAAAAGAAGCTACGATTGATATTTTAGGCTCTTTTTTTCAAGTAGTCTTTGTTGTGATTATTTCAATGATTATTTTTAGGTTGGAATTTCTTTAGTTGACTTTTAGAGTGACTTTTGGGATTTCTATATTGTCACATTACAACTAATTTTTTCTTCAATCTTTCATAGTAATGTGTTACAACTTTAGTATATCTACTTCTGGACTTTGCCCATTGATGCTAATGGTATGTTTGTTTTAAGAATGAAAAAGTTTTAAACCTAGATACTCAATTTTATTTGTCATTGTAATTGAAGAATCAATTCCAAACAAATGATGACAAAGAATAATACATGATACTGAGGTAGAACAACCCATTGCAGTCATCAAGTCCCTCCATAGTAGATACCTAGGGAATGACCCCATTTGTGTTTTTTTCAATATGGGAGATTTGGGCCACAATCCATGTGTTACATGACAATAATGGAGTGATTAGTGACTTCATTATGAACTTTCAACTTTTTAGTGTCAATTCATTGTAAGAATTGACTTTTAGGCCTTCCATGTTAGAAAATATTGTGATTGATTTAGGTGAGTAAAATGAGCATTATGGATTTAGATTTTGTTGATTTTGGGGCAATCTAAAGACTCTTTTGGACCATGATGCATTGCACACTTCAAAAATTCATAGCAAATTCATATTTTGTTGAAAAAATATTATTTCAATTGCTCTCATTGTTTCTAACACTTGTCTTTATGTGTGTGGGGGGGGGGGGGGGAGGGGGGGAATTGAAAAATTTGAAAAACAGCATGAGGCCAAACTCCTAATTTTGACCACAATGGGTTGTTTTACCTTAACTCCACTACAAGAGAAAGGGGTGTTTTAAGTAGTGTCCTAGACATCACGTCTTTTAAGTAAGGTTTTTTAAGTAAGGTTTTAAGTAAAATTTTACTAAAAAGACAGTCTTTTTAGTAAAATTTTACTTAAAACCTTACTTAAAAAACATTACTTAAAAGACGTGATGTCTATGACACTACTTAAAACACCCCATTCTCTTGTAGTGCTCTGTCTTTACTCTCTTCTTGGGTTAGGTCTCTAATCAATATGAGAGGACGAGCTTCCACCTACCGGTAGCTCTTTCAAATTGAATAAGGTAGATGGGCAATTCCAATCAAACCATGACCATGGACAACATTGATGCCGAAGGTACAAAACTTGCCACTCTGATAAATTGTGTCAGTCCTCCTGGAAATCATTTACTTCATAGAAATTGACTTGCACCAAACTTGCGTCAGTGTCACATATGAGCTCTGTGACTCCATTTACTGCTGACAGAGCACACACTCCCTATCAGTTCTTGTACTATACTGCATCTACTCAGCAAACTGAAGATATAACTAGTGCAATCTGTACCGTTGCACACAGCTAAAATAAAAGTAAAACGTTATTTTTTTATTTTTTTATTCATAAATAAAAACTTTGAAATTCAATATCTTTTCTTCTGTGAGTTGGAATGCCACAAAACAAAGTCCATACTCCCCTCCTCACTGAGGGCTTTTTGATAGTACCAAGAATGCAATTGGGGGACGCATGGTCCACAAGATCTCACTATAACAAACAAACAAAACAAACAACCTCATTTGTTTTAAGGTATAGATTCCAAGCCCCTCGCTATAAATAAGGGTAAGGATAACTACACCTAAAATCGCACAAATATGCAATTCAACATGGTTTCCATTATTATATTGAATTTTTTGTAGGATCTTGTTGGTAGTCAAAGGGGAATTTTAGATTCTTTTTGAATGCATTTTTTGGACACTATGGCGATAAGTAAATAAACTACATGTTTTTAAAGTGCTCAAAATAGATGTTTCTAAATTGACTATAGACTCTTATGAATAGTAGAAATATGTTTTAGGAAAGAATTTGTAGTGGTCGGTCTCAGAAAGTGTTGGATTTTCTTCTATGGGAACACATTGACACTATCAATACAAGCATTTGCAAACCACTAGTACTATGGGCTTTCTAAAACTCTTCTTTTAGTCAACTTGAAGAATGATATTGATGTCAAAAATGTATCAAGTTGAATAATGAATCCATTGGGATCCAAATCTTATTAAAAAACAATGTCACATTTTTCTAATATTGTTGTGTTCACCTTAAGTTTATTAGTTATGTTGAAGACTCCTAAGAACTTCTTCAATAAAACCACCACTAATGGACAATAGCTATAGTACTAGGCATGTGGGGCTCTTTCAAGGAATTAATTTGAGGTCCCAATGTAATTGGTATCAAACCCTAGAAGTTTGTGGAGTGGTCATCTTCATTCTTAAGACTGATACTTTAAGGATGTTTGAAGAGCTTGTTGCAAAGCTTGTTATTGGCAAGATTCTTTGTTGGATTGACTTTTGCAATTACTTCACCTTTTTACAACTACCATGGAGTTTTTTACACTAGTATCCTTGATAGAAATTATGCTTGGTAAAGATTATTTTAACCTTGGAAGTATGAGACCTATTATCATGGTAGTGAACAAAAGATAATTAGATTTGTAATTGAATAGGTGCATTCTTTGTTTCTATCATTTTTCTCAGTCATTAGCTAAGCCATTTTTTGGTTGCACATGAGTTTAAGAGCACTATAAGAAACTTGCGTTTTTTTGAACAAGCTAAAAAACATGCAAATGCGTTTTTTCTAACAATAACCACGTCACCAGCACATAAATGCCATGTGGGCGAGCATTGCCACATAGGATTTTTTTCACCTGACCCAAAGATGATGTAGTAGTTAATGTCACGCTGTTAGAGAAGATTAATATTATTTTCAACAACGTCAACTTAAACATCAAGCTTTTATAATCCTGCTTTTAGCGACATCAACTTAAACGTCAAGACATTTTTTGAGACGTTAGCTTCAATGTCTATACATTTTGTGACATCAACTTTGATATACACCATACACAATATAATATACACAATAAAGGTGATATTTGTTATATTGAGGCTTTTCGCAGTCTCATTTTTATCTTTGACTCAAAGATAAACCACTTTATCTCTTTACTAGTATTTTTTAACAAATAAGTAACGACACCAATTTTTAGAATTTCATTACAGAATCACTATTTTAGCATTATTTATTTTTGGTTTCAATTACTATTTTTTTTAATGAATTTTCTAGTAACTAGCACTCTGTCTCAAAATCTGCAAAAAGTCTCAATATAACGAATATGGCCTTAATATGTCATATATTATACATCATACACAATACATTCTATATCATAAAAAATATGCCATACATTGTACATCATACATAATACATCATATTTTTTATTTATGTTGCATGGCTTGAAAAGACACTTATTATATGTATATTGACATGAAAAACAAACTATTTATACAAGTGGAGTGGTAGGAGGGAAGACAAACCATATGGGATATGTGAATTTTTTGAATTTTACAAAGTTGACGTCGCAAAGAATATTTGAACATGTCAATTGATGTTTAAGATGATATGGCAAAAAATATTTGGATATTTAAGTTAGTACCTTAGTTGATGTCTTAGTTAATGTCTAAAAAATTACTATTCAAATTCTCAGAAGGCATCAAAGTGTGTTGAAGTGGCATACTTGTTGTATGCCATGTCATTCAAATGCCAGGTCAAGTACCATTTTAAAATTATTATTATTTTTTTATTATTATTATTATTTTTAATTATTAATTTTTTTTTAAACATGCCATGTGACTACCTTTCCCCTATATTTTCTCATTTGGTTAGGGTCTTAACTCAACCCATAATAGCTTTCACTAACTTACCCAAAATTAAACCAAAAACCCTTGCCAACATGGCATTTTTATGTTGTCTTGGATGTTGTATAAAATGCAATTGTGTTTTTTTTGATGTCTTCCAGAACATCACCGTCGCACAAAACATTGATTCCTTTCACCCATGACATTTGAGCATGCTTTGAAACATCCAACTCAATTCTGCTTTTAGTAGTTGCAATTCCATCTTTGTGCTCTTGTTTTAAAAAACATGTGTGTTTGCTGCTAACGTCCAAAAAAATGGGGATTTCTTATAGTGGAGGTTATGGTTCACTTTTGGGTGATGTTTGATCAAAAGGAGAGGCAAGAAAGCCACAATTGTTCTCAGTCTCTTCGCAAGGCTCAGCCCAATACTTGTGTTAAGTTGTTATATTTTAGTTTGTGATTGAGTATGTTCTAAGGATAGAAGACAAGAAGTTGCACTTTTCAAAATGTAAATGTGAAATTAAGGATTAGGTAATGCAAAAGCAGAGCCTCATTATGAGAAATAATGTATTGAACCTCATAAGAGGCAAGGGCTATTATTTCTTAGAATAAAACTTTATTTTTACATTACTAGATATAACCTCAATGTTGAATGGTTCAATCTGTTAAGGCCATATTCATTATATTGAGACTTTTTGCAGATTTTGAGACAAAATGCTAGTTACTAGAAAATTCATTAAAAAAATAGTAATTGAAATCCAAAATAAATGATACTAAAATAGTGATTCTATAATGAAATTTTAAAAGTTGATGTTGTTATTTATTTATAAAAAAATACTAGTAAAGAGATAAAGCAGTTTATCCTTGAGCCGAGGATAAAAATGAGATTGCGAAAAGCCTTAATATAACAAATATCACCTTGTCTTGGTCAACTTGCTCAATCAATGATTTAGAGAGAAGGGCATCATAATGGTAAAACAACCTCTATATTATGGAAAAAAACAAGCCTCCATTTACGTAATGAGAGACTCTCATTTGCCTAGAAATGGGCTCCACTGAGGTTATAGACTCATTACATTATTTTTCATAATGAGGCTCTGCTTTTGCATTACCTAGTCCATAGCCTCAATGTTGGATGGTTAGATCTTGGTCAATGATACTCAATCAAGGGTTTAGAAAGAGATCAATCTTAACCAAAAGGAGATCTAAGGCCTCTAGAAGACCATTGCAACCTAGTTTCCATCCTTGCTCTCCTCAAATTTTCCTAAAGTTCCCACTTACTAAGGTAAAACAGCCCATTACGGACCTTTTATCTGTTACAGACTCCTAAGAATGACCCCATTGCGGTTTTCTTTTAGTGATTGAGATTTGGGCCACATTCAATGTCTTAGCTAACTAGAATGGAGTGATTAATGACTACAATAGGAACTTTCAGTTTTTTAGTGTTAGTTCATTGTAGGAAGTGTCTTTTTCATGTCTTCTATGTTAGAAAATATTGTGACTGCTATAGATGAGTAAGATGAGCGTTATGGATCAATTTTGGTTGGTTTTGGAATAGTCTATAGACTCTCTTAGGCCGTGGTGGGCTAAAACTTCATAAATTCATAACAAATTCACACTTTGTCAAAAAAATATAGTTTCAATGCTCTCATCATTTCTTTCACTTGACTTTCTCTGGGAAAAAAAGAAGAAAATTTAAGAAATGACAAGTGGGCAAACTCCCCATTTGGTCCGTAATGGGCTGTTTTACCTTAGATTCTTTGTGGAAAGCTCAGAAACTTGTTTGAAGAATGTTGATGATTGGTAGGTTGGTGGACCAAGTTTGCCAAGGTGCTCCTAAACCACCAGTTAATTAAGGTTTGACACTTTAAAGTATTACTTATCAAAAATCAACTTTACATTCAAATTTAACAACCATAAAATATAGCTTAAAAGTCCCTTTCAAAGAGTGTGTTAAGTAGAAAAGACAAGCTCTTTATATAAGTAGGGTGGTAGTAGGTAAAACAACCCATGTGGGATGCATAAATTAGGATTAGTAGGACCTCAAGCACTTATATTTAACTTGAAAGTGGTAATTTTGTTCAAAGTGAAATTTTAGACCTCATTTAGGCATAGTAGAATAAGTTTTTTGAGAAAAGTTTGCATTAACCCCTCAAGGCCCATGGCCATTTTGGGCTTAAAAACATCATTGCTTTTCAAGCCCTATAAGTCTACATGTCATGAAGGTATCAAAATCTCAACCGTACAATCTTGTAGTGTGTATATTGTAGATGAAGTGGATCAAATCTGGAGCCATTTGACCACGTAGATTGCAAGATTATAATGTTTTAGTGTTGAAAAAAGATGCTGAAATTTTCCTTAAACCACATTTGGAGGAGAAATTTGATTTCTAAATCTACTCAAATGAAAAAACTTTACACTAGAAAGTGGTTTGAAATCAACATATAAACACACTAGTGAAAAACATTTTATTAAATTAAATCATTGTGTTTGTAAAATAACTTTGAAATGTGAAAAAAAATAGCAAAAAAGGGTGCAAAAAACACATCTAAGGCTGAACCTACTTCTACTAAAATGCTTCTCAGTCACTCGATACTTCTTTGATTGATACAAAATTTTAGCCACACAAACTAGACAAGTATGCACAACTTTCCCAAAAACAAAATTTGTAAACGGACACAGTATGAAAAAGTAACAAGCCGCCAAAGTTCACACTAACCAAAAAATGTTAGGGTTTTGAACTTCGAATTGCTCCCAAACATTAAAATCAACTTGGCTTGCCATGAAAATTTTACCACATTAATTAGATGTCTAGAGGAACAAAATAAAACAAATTTTATTGAAAACAACCATTGGATGAAGGAGATACAAGCCCCCAAAGTTGCAGCCATAACAATGCAATGTGCTGAAATCAAATTGAACCTGTGAACTTTGAATGGCTGTCACAAACTCAATCATCTTAAATTGGTCTGAAAATTTTATCACATGAACTAGACTAGTATGCGCAACTTTCCCAACAAGTTGTTTTGAATTTGGACATTGGATGCAAAAGTTACATCACTTTGAATTGGACTTCCAAACTATGAGAGGCTACTTTTGAGCCCCTTGGGCGTTGAGGGGTTAAGATAGGTTGATAAATCAATTGAGAAAGTTTCATCTCCAAAAATATGTTAAGATTTAGAGCCTTCAATAAAAAATTATGGACAAATTCAAAAAAGATGATTGAAAATGTAAACTAAAAATGTCCCTTCTAAACCCTCTTTGAATTTTGTCGATAACTTTTGCTTTAAGGCTCTAAATCTTAAACGGATTTTTGGAGATGAAACTCAAATTGATTTACCAAAGTTTTTTAGTCAATTTTTTTTTGAAAGAACTTATTCTACTATGCCTAAATGAGTCAAGCTCTCCTCTTCAAATTATCCCATAGCCTGTGAGGATTCATGATGGACAATGCATTTTACTATTAAAACGACCTTTCCACCCTTCAATCTCACGAAATTTCATTGAATTCATTCTTTCATGTAGCCATCATTGATAAACTTCTTCAAGATAGATGGTCAAATGAAAGATGGGGAATTGACTCGGTGGAATTGTAAATGAATTTTTTTGTATTATTCTTCTTTTTTAATTAACTTACATTAACGTTGCTATCCACGTGCGATAGATTATTTCTTGGCAGTCTCTTGACCACGTCGAATTTGTTCACACAAAAACCAACAATAAAGGAGGGCTCATGGGGACATCTTGAGAATTCCCAATGGGTAAAGCAATCCCACGTTTTGGAAAGAACATGCCTCCCTTCATATAATGAGAAGCTTCCATGTACCTAGAAATGGACTCAATTGAGGTTATGGCTTGTTGATTTGATTATTCAAGGGGGGCAACCCTTGGTGAAATATGTGGAGTTAGAAGCGGCTCTGTGAAGTTGTATGTGATGAGTACATCCAATGTTTTTTAGTGATGTTTTGCTCAAGAGCAATAGAATTTTTTCTGAGGAAATATTAGTTAGGCGATATATTCCCCTATTTTCACTGGATGAAATCACCGATTTGCTACATACGGTAAAGACAATATCACTTTGGGGGGATGTATGTAAACTCTTTTTGCTTTATAATTGAAGTTTTGTTGCATTTTCCATGTTCCATCTCTTTATAGAGATGTGAACAAACTGCATCCCTCCATCGAAGATTGCTTTCTGCGCTGCCAAAAGAATGCGTGGATCCCTGGATCAGTCTAACCAAAAGCAACGTCCACACGTCCACACTGGCAACCGCGCACTCCCCACTCCCATTATTTCTCCAGGTGGGTGGTCCGGATTTTGATTACCATTCCCCCTGCATTGGTACCAAGCAATAGGTTTGTAAGCTTGGACTCGTCATTTCTGGTGTCTAGACTTATCCGAGTCTCGTTTTTGCAAGCAAATCCGAGCTTCTTGCTGGAAGCTGGGACAGAGAGGGAGGACAAATAAGAGACAGAATCCCTCGAAAGACGTACTGTACGTTCGGGCAGGAAGGAAAGAAGGAAGTACGTTCCTGCGTGCCGGGGCGAGCCATGGCGATGGAGGTGGACATCGCCATAGTGGGAGGAGGTTTGGGGGGACTAGCACTAGCGCTGGGATTACAGGAACGTGGCCTGCAAGGCCATGTCTTCGAGAAAGCGCCCAAGGTGCGCAAGCACCACGGCACCACCATCAGCCTGGCCCCCAACGGTATATATACTGCAACTTTGAGGGTACATTTCCAAGGCTCTTGTCCAAGTTTAGAACGTCTCTTGAAGGCCTAGCTAGCTAGGTAGCTTTCACAATCTCACCTCTCTGGTGTGACACCATTGACATAGAATCTGAAACATTCTAGAATCTGACCGTCAGACTAACAGATTATTCAAGCCAATCTTGTGAGAATTGATTACGTTAGGGTTTCCCGAACATGACATAGCAGAGAGGTAAGCCTGTACTCTGAATAAAAAATCTGTCTACGAGACGCTGGTACCCACCTGCTCACAAATGAGGGAACTCAGAACTGAAATATGCAGGGTCATTGGCATATCTACGGTTTGCACTACACATTATACTCCGTACATTTTAGTGCAGTTTCAAAGTGTTGCAATTCGTCGAGTTACATCTCGAATGCGTCGGTTGCTTCCACAGTCGTGCCTCCTAATGTGACACCATGATATGAGTGACAGATTCGGTGTTTCTTCATCTCAATCTTGTGAGGGATGATTACATTCGGGTTTCCCAGACATGGCCTAGCTATAGTAGAGAGGTGAGACTGTATTCTCAATTATTCACGAGACATGGCTACCCATCTGCTCACGAATGAGGGACCTCAGATCTGAAATATGACATATCCTATCTACGATTGGCACTATACATTTCTTGTGCAAATTCAAAGCGTTGCAATTCGTGAAGATGATGTGCAGGGTTGAGAGCGTTAGACGGAATCAAACCAGGGCTAAGCAGCAGAATGATGACTAATGGCACCAAAATATCCAAAATTCTGCAGCATATTCGGGAGGACGGCCAGCCTGAGAAGGAGAGAACGTCTGTACCCCCGCCTGGAGAGTTTTGTACCATCCCCTGGAGGAGCGCTCAACAAACGCTGGTGGACGAGATTGGCGACCCAAGCTTGCTCCACTGGCGACACGCATTCCTTGACTACACCACCGTTGAGGTATCAATCAAAACTTGTCGCATTTTTCTCCAACTTGGTTTCCTCTAAGACTCTACAGCATGCAGTTCTTTTCCTGTCTCAAGAGTGAGCAGTGGTTTAAAATGTAGAAAGCTATGGTCTTCACGGAGAATGAGTTCCAGGGATGAATGGTGTCATTCTTAGATTGTCAAAATATACGATACTCCAAGTTTGCAAACAGTGAGGATTAGAATGAAGATTGTACTCAGGATTGTACCAAAGCTTGCTCCACTGGCGACAAGCATCCCTTGACTACAGCATCGTTGAGGTATCGATCAACGTGGAACATTTCCTTTCTTGACTTCCTCTGAAGCTTTTTTAGCACGGGGTTGTTTGTTGTCTCTAAAGTAGGGATACTATGGTATACTACTGATTGCTTTTATTTGGTAAGGGAGGTGTGGAGGCACGCTTTGAAGTGTCTGCAGAGGAGGGCTGCAGCAGCCCATCGCCTGTTCATACAAAAGTGGTGCGAGCGAAGATGGTGGTGGGTGTGGACGGTATGCAATCTCAAGTGCGGAAGGTCATGGTTGGTGATGAGCCTCGCGATCTTCTTCACACTACTTGGAACGCTCTGATTCGTACCGAGGATGTCAGGTAAAGAAGTGAATGTGCATCAGTTACGAATTATTAAAGCACAAACCAGTGGTAAACCCAACGGGATATACCGATATCCTGGAAAATATAATCTTTACACCCCACAGCAGATATTCAAGGTTCAGCTGGTATGAGTTTTCTTATAACCGTTTTAGGTTCAAAAGTAAGTGTGCATTTCAGACTACCCATTAGTTTAGTACATCTCGTCCTCTATCTTCTCCATTGGGGTACGCACTATGCTTGAAGCTGCAGAAGGGTTTTGTTTTGCCTGTAGCTGCCGAATTTCTTTAAGTTTGCACTGTTTTCGCCAGATGAGTTTGATCAGGTTTCATTTCAAAAGATACCCTTTGGACTGGCAGTTATAAATGGCACGTTAATCTCGTATCAGTTACTATGATAGTGTTAACTGAATGTTGATTTAATATTTACTCAATAGTTGGCAATGTGAAATCAATCTATTGTCAATGATTCGAACGTCAGACTAACATGGAGTTGTCACCTTTTGCTTCACACTAATGTTAGCGTTAAGACTACCGGCACATTTAATGCCTAATAATTCAACATTAATTACTTTGTCAATCTAATGGGGGCTCTTTTGTGATGATGTGTACCTGTGTCAGCTCCCTAAATCTGCATGGAAAAGGCGAATTGAGGTTCTTTAGATACAGAAATGCAATCAGCGATAAATCTGTGTTCCTCCTTGATGCTGGTAGGCTTGCCCTTCAGCTTCACTGATTTTCTCTTCATTCACTCTTGGTTCATATTTTTCATGGTAAAGGCGTCCTTAGGGGAGGGGACTGTGTCGATTTCTACACTCAGGGGACCTTGAAAAAAGGAATTGATGTAAGTACGACTTGTCTCAATGACCACTGATCATTGAAATGGAAATGGTGTTGTCTGCTGCCCCGTCAACAGTGATCTACACCCTTCTACAGTACTTTGAATGGTTGCATAAGTAATTCATACATAGGATAAAAACCTTGACCTCAACGGATTTAGCTCTTGTACTCAAAAATCTCTCCACCGATCTCCCAAAATCACTCTCCTGCATATGTTTTAATAATTATATAAACTCGCACAAGTAGTATCCACTACCTTATTAGATGGTACTGAGCAGCTTGATGGTAATGCCAGGTCGCGGGTTAACTATGTGGCAGGTGCGGACGGTTGATACGAGTGGCGCGATCAAGGAGGCTTATGCTCAAGATCTTGAGGCTCATGGTCGGGATGTGAGGAAAGTCCGGGCTTTGAGGCAAACGGAGGATCTGGAGTGGGTCGGGAATCTTCGAGAAGCCATTGAGGGCACCAATCCTGATGCAGTTCGGGAAGCCAGAGCGTATGATCGCCTTCCTCTCACATGTTGGAGCGATTTCAGCAAGCGCATTGTGCTTTTGGGCGATGGTAATAGTGCTATTCCAACAGCATCCTTGGACAAGAGTCCAGTTCATTGCTTTCTTGTTCGAATTCTTGCATAAGAATCCAATTTCCTCTCATAAATTTTGGTATTTCTTTGTGTTGCACTCACCATATGACATTCGAGAGCATGTGAGAGAATTTGGACCCTAGCAGTTCCCATCGTCGTTGCATGTTCATATGAATAGTGGTGTCACGTTGTACATAAAACTTTCAGTGTGGATCATCTACGCATATGGATTGTTCAAGGAAGTGGTTCACTATTGACAATTCTAATGAAACTTCTGAGTCGAATAATATTTAAGAGAAATAGGGGATTAGGTCATGAATAGAAATGGGAACCCTGTAGTTGAAGAAATCTTATAAAGCATATTTCTCCAATGATTTGTTATCCTCTACTTGATTCTCTATTCTTGTCTAGCAGGGTTTCTGATCCATTTACCGTTTCTGGAATGGATGTGCAGCTGCTCACGGGATGTATCCCGGCCCTGGTCAGGGTGCTCGGACCGCGTTTGAAGATGCCCACCAGCTCTCTCTGCTTCTCCATGAGGCTTTTGCGAGTCCAGCTCCTGCAGAAACCATTCCTGCTGCTGTGAGAAAGTATTGTCCCTGCTTTGTATCTCTCCTACATCCGCACGGTTGCAACGGAGTTTATGTAGAACTTAACTGTGCTTACAACGGATCTTCGGTTTCTTTGTTCACCGGAGTAGGTATCAATTGTCTTGAAATGGGCTGTTCTACAAGCATGCTTACATGATGCAATTTTTTCTTCAGGTTTGAGGAGCTGCGCATACCACGCACCACGAAGATTCAAGGTTGGGCAGCTGAAAGCACGAGCTTGCCCTCCGCAATTCCGGAGTGGGTGCGTGGCTTGTCTCCCGAACAGCAGAAAATCAGATCTCTAGAATGTTCGAAGTGGGTGCAGCAATACCCCGAGGCCATGGCTGGTGACCCGAATTCCACCTACTGGAAACCGTGATTGTGCTACGTGACACTGAAAGGACTGGCATATGCTCATGTCGTGGAACTTCAAAATCCTTCATTCTATGCTCCGTTTGGGCCTCTGGAACCATGTTCTAGCATTGTAGCTTGGTTCCCCAAGACCACCTTTCTATTAGTGTTGTGAAAATCCGCATTCATGTTCTTAGCTTTTCATAATTGCATTTAGTCATAAATGGCAAACTCTTCTTTTGTGAAAATTTTGAGATATACACCTCAATGTCATTTTGCCTTGCAAGAATACTTTTTTTTTCTTAGTTTAAAAAAACTCAACTTTGATTGAAGATATTTCAACATCCATACAGTCAAAGGCTTTGAAAATTGGATGGAAAGAGTATAAAGCAATCTCCTCGAGGACCACGTGGGGTTTCTACGAATTATCATCCGTAGAGACAGCTCTTATCAGATGACACAAATCGACCACAACAGCACCTATCCTCAAAAGCTCGCGAAAAGTCCTGGGATGAAACTTCTTCATTTGCGTTCTTCATTTGGTTTCTCATTTGCGTGGGAAATGAGAGCAGCTCTAACTGGATCTTCGGAATCGCAAGAGCAGGATAGTCTAGGAACATACCGCACTTCAGGGAGGGTCTCAGTCGCAGCTTTATTGGACTCTTGAGATTCACAATGGAGAGAACAATTATTGATTCCCTTGTAACGCTGCTGGCCTTCCAAATCAGAGCTAAATCGCTCGAAAGAAACTGCTGGTGCTCAAAATCAGGAAGTAGCACTCTCAAATTTTTCACTCTCAAATGGCCCTTACATTCACTCACACAATAAGTGAATCCACTTGTTTTTCTAAGAATATAGGCCACTAGAATTTGCTTCTACAAGTCACAAGTGAGGCTACAGAATTGGGCCTCCACACTACCAATTGGGCATATTCATGAGTTAGCTTTCGTCTGCACCGTTCAAGTCTCCAAATGAAAACATAAGTCATGTCGCTGTTCCAGTGACTTACGCCTGCCCTCGAGACAAAAATGTGAGGGTGAATGAGTATTCAGTCCCAGCTTATTGACATCAGAGATTCAAACACTAGAGAGAACAAGTATTGAATCTCCTGCAATGCTGGCTGATGCTGGCCTTCCTCAAAATCAGAGCCGACTTGTTGGACAACAATTGAACTGCTGGAGTTCAAGAATTTGAATGAGTGCTCTCAATGGTCGCTCCCACAATCGATGCATGTTGCTAACGGCAGCATCAGCCAATCTGAGAGAGCTGGAGCGTTCTTTTAATAGCAAATCTGTACATTATTGAGTGCCTAAACGAGTGTCTGGGCTACTACGATGATCCCCAAACGCCTCGAAGGGATCCCACCTTGGAGCTGATCCCCGAACTGAGCTCCCAAAGAATGCGAGCAAAAACTTCCGATGTGCGCTGGTCCACAACCGCCAAATCCGCGATCGTGCTCTCGAAAGAGAGCATCAACGCTCGATTCTGCGGTTCCGAGGTCAAGCTCTCCAGCGTCAGAGCCGCCTTGCGACACACTTCCTGTGGTTGATGATTCCCAGGACTCACCACTCTCAGCAGCCTCTCTATAGCCCAACGCTCACTCGCGAGCCGCAAGCGGCACTCCGTGTTGATCTCCGCGAAGTTGTGCAATGCAGCCACCGCTGCAGCGAGCGCTTCACCGGATGCCTCCGTGCTTAAAAACTCTACCAAACGTGGGAAGATCTGAGGGACGAACGGCAAGAGCGAAGGTTCGTTGTCAGGGTTTACTACGAGCCGGCCAAGAAGCTCGGCTGCACTGCTGTGCCAGGGCACTACGGGCGACAGCAGCATCGTCATCACCGCATCGAGCACTCGCTTCTCCGACATCGTGGGGCTTCTCCCGTTCGTGAAATTCTTAAAACACAAGAACGGAGCGAAGTTCAAAAGAGTTTCCACCGAGTTGGTCACAAACTCCTCGTCCTCCATCTCGTGATTCTCCAAGACGGTAATTAGGGTTTCTAAGCACTGGCGGTGCTGTGCCATCGACGGTTCATTCTCCGGCATGAACGACAAGTTGCGCAGCACGTTCGAGACCGCCACGGCGCAGAGCTGTTTCTCATGGCGACCGATTTCGTCGAGATTGAAAAGACCTTCCTCGTCCCAGCACCACCCCTCATCAGCGGCATCGTCTTCGCCTTGAGCATTCTTTGCTCTGATTCGCACCACTGCGTCGTCAGGGCTGGAGATTTCGTACTCGAGGCCAAAGCCCGTGTATGGCTGATCGGCTCCCAGCAAGCGCGGACGCGAAAGCTTGGCGAACACGCGCTCTTGAGCGACGTCACGCCATTCGCGAATCACGTCAAGAAGGGAGTCCAGCAACCCGGGGACTTTCGCCAGCGGGGTCGCGTCCTTGGTGCGCGTGTCGTCCTTCTCCTTGAAACTCAGGAGCGTCAAGGCGTTAATCGCCCACGCGAGCTCGCCTTTCAATCCGCTCTGCAATGCCATGACGATTCGCTTCGTATGCTGGTCCGCGAAGTTGGGCAGAACTTGCAGCGTCGGGCCGACGGGGAGCAGCTGATGCTGCTGCACTGCCCCTGCATTCGCATGATTCTCCGTGTGGGTTGCGTGAATCGGAGCTCCGGTGCTCGCCGCTCCAAGACGCCCCCGTTTCTGCCCGCTCCCTCCACCCGCCCCTGCTGGCCCCGCCATAGCCAACCTACCTATCTACAAATTTTGCAACAATCGATATAACAGCATCGGTGCTGTTATTCCCGTGACCATAACCGACGACACAGAGAACCCTAACCCTAGACACCATAGCCCGCTTGGACATTCCGACACTGGAATTATATCATCAAGGTAACTATTGTTGTATTCAACTATAGTCATGCAGTTACTGCCTCTTTTGGGGTGATACTGTAAAACTATGTATAAGCTTAGTAGTAGGGTAGTCAAGGAATAATTTTTGTACACGCGGCATGTAGTCATTGGACAAGAAATAATTTTCAATTCCCTACATTGAAACACTCAATCTTCAAATTTACTTCCTTCCTCCTCAATTCCTTTTTTTTTGCAATAAATCTTCAATTACATTAAAAATTTCAATTTCACAACAACAACAACAACAACAACAACAACAACAACAACAACAACAACAACAACAACAACAACAACAACAACAACAACAACAACAACAACAACAACAACAACAACAACAACAACAACAACAACAACAACAACAACAACAACAACAACAACAACAACAACAACAACAACAACAACAACAACAACAACAACAACAACAACAACAACAACAACAACAACAACAACAACAACAACAACAACAACAACAACAACAACAACAACAACAACAACAACAACAACAACAACAACAACAACAACAACAACAACAACAACAACAACAACAACAACAACAACAACAACAACAACAACAACAACAACAACAACAACAACAACAACAACAACAACAACAACAACAACAACAACAACAACAACAACAACAACAACAACAACAACAACAACAATGTACTCTTCATAGTCCTTCTTTGTGCTTTCAAATGCAAGTCTCTTCTTTGACAGAGGTATGTTTGTTTGTTAAGTGTCAAATTATATCCACGAGGAATTCCTTAAAGAGCCTGGTTGATTTCCTGTTGTTTTAACCCCTAAAGGACCAAACATTGTTTTTTGAAAACATAGCGATTTTGGGCAGCTCACTACAAATGAAATTTTTATTTTTTTTCTTTGAAATTTTTATGCAAGATGTGCCCAAGGAATAGGTGTAAGACCCAACAATTTTCATAACTTTTGACTACTTGGTTAAAAAGTTATTGCATGATATGTCATTTTCATTATTCGGCGGGCAGCCTAGGTAGCTCAAAAAACTTCTTTAAAAATCACTTCTTAAAAAAAATATATATATGAAATTGGTTCTTTTGATTTATATACACATGGAAAGCTTTTGATCATTCCATTTCAATTAATGAGTCAAAAGTTATGAGGATTCTTAGTTTGAGGGTAGTTATGGAATCTATACTCTAAAATAAACTTTGAAGCCCTTTACTTAACTCAATTTCCATTATTTTTGAAAAAACAAACAAACATTGGGTGTAGATTGTTTATTACAACATTACAACCATTGGGATTGACATTTTTCAATTCCATATCTAAATTCTTAACAATTTAGTGTTTTGAATCATTCTCTACCTCTTTCTACTTACTATTTTCTTCCTATATGTTTTACAATTCCAAATGATCTGAAAATTTTCAATAATGTAGCCAACTTGCCTTGAAGAATTAATCTAAAGAGAAACCACCATTTTGGACATTTTTTCATACAAATGTGACCTTGTGAAGTGCAGCTGCCCGGATTTTCGCAGGGACAAAAAAAGGATATTTGTCAATTCAAATGCTATTATCTTGCAATCCACAAGGTGGAAATTTCTGAAATTTTTTCCACAACTTTTTAAACTAGTGTATTACAAGATCCTACTATTACATTTTCCCAGAAAATGTTTTTTTTTCAAAATTTGGTACTTGTACTAGAAATGGCAGTTTGTGAGCGATTTCGATGAAAACATAGTCTCTGACCTTTAGGGGTCAAAATTGCAACAACTTTCAGTTGTGCATCTAGATAGACATTCCACTTGTTGAGAATTCTCCAAAGTGGAAAATAGTGTTTGCTGGTATCTACATCAATTCGGACACTTGTGTTGTGATCCTGGAACTTTTGCATGTGAAGCCCTCAGTCTGCATATGTTGCTATCAATTTCACATTCATAGATAGGAAGATTAACCCCTAAAGGTTTTTGACTATGTTTTCACCAAAAACGCTCCAGAACTGCCATTTCTAATACTAGTGCCAAATTTTAGAAAAAAAAACATTTTTGGACACTTGTAGCCGTAGGATCTTGTAGTAAACTTGTTTAAGAAGATGTGGAAAAAATTTCAGAATTTTCCACCAAGTGGATTGCAATATATTAGCGTTTGAATTGACAAAAATCCTTTTTTTGTCCCTGCGAAAAAACGGGCAGCTGCCCTTCACAAGGTCACATTTGTATGAAAAAATGTCCAAAATGATGGTTACTCTTTGGATTTATTCTTCAAGGCAAGTTGTCTACATGCTTGAAAAATTTCAGATCATTTGGAATTGTACAACATATAGGAAAAAAATAGTAAGTAGGAAGAGGTAGAGAATGATTCAAAACACTAAATTGTCAAGAATTTATTTATGAAATTGAAAAATGCCAATCCCAACGATTGTAATGTTGTAATAAACAATCTACACCCAATGTTTTTATTTTTTTTCAAAAATATTGAAAATCGAGTTAAATAAAGGACTCCAAAGTTTATTATAGAGTAGAGATTCCATAACTACCCTCAAACTAAGAATCCTCATAACTTTTGACTCATAGATCGGAATGGAATGATTCAAAGCCTCCCACGTACATATAAATCTAAAAAACCAATTTCAAATTTTATTTTTTTTAAAAGTGATTTTTAAAGAAGTTTTTTTTGCTGCCCCGGCTGCCCGCCGAACAGTGAAAATGACATATCATGCAATAACTTTTTAACCTTGTAGTCAAAAGTTATGAAAATTGTTGGACCTTAAAGCTACTCCTCGGGCACATCTTACGTGAAAATTTCAAAGAAAAAAAAGAAAAACTCCGGTCAGAGTGAGCTGCCCAAAATCGCTATGTTGTCAAAAAACAGTGTTTGGTCCTTTAGGGGTTAATTGAAGCACCTTTATTATTAACTTTTCAATGAATTGTCATTAACTAACTTATTACCAAGAATTTTTCTCAAACATTAGTAGTATAAGTGATAAGTTGGTATAATTATACAAGTCATAGAATCTAGATACCCAAACAAGAAGCATCATGTCAAAATAACCATCAAATGACTTTACATCTACGTCAAGGTAACTGCAATTTGCTAAGTTTCAAGCTTTCCATAAAGAATATCAAAATCAACTTTAGTTATCATGTACAAATTGTAATTTTACACTGCTATTAATTGCCGCACTTGATCTAAACAATGTCACCAATGTCAGGGGGGGGGGGACTATCTTCTCCAACAACATCCTTACAACATAGGCGGGATTCAATACAATTATTGTGACCGTCACTTGTAATTTTGAAAGGCAAATAGATGATTTGAGCAAATGGAGCACTTGTACTAACGGCTATTTCAAGTCAAATTGCACGGCACTAGGATTATTGTTTTCTTTTCAAATTGCACGGTTGTTGATTTTTCATAGGGAGGTATTGTTTCTTTTCAAATCGAACAGTTGTTGATTTTGTAGAGGGGAGGGTTTCAAGGTGGGGCTACATGTCTATAAAGATGTATTTTATAATTCAAGATCTTTAACCTCTAAATGTCCAACACCTTTTTTGAGCTTCTAAGAAATTGCTCTAAGTTGAACAAAAAGCCAACATTTTGATATATTGTATCAATTTGTTTTTAGTTGTAACCATATAAATTCAAACTAGACATGTTAGAGATCACATAGGAAAAAAAAATACAACAATATCACTTACAGATTGAAACATCATAATGTTTAATCATGAGGGTTTTAAAACTACAAAAGTGATTAGAAGTCTTTCAATCCTCTTTTCAAATGTCAAATCTAAAAATTTGGTGACCAAAAAAATATAAAGATAAAGGGCCTAATATGTATAATTCCAATCAATTTATGGATTCTCAAAATCTACTCTACAATTTTTTTAACCCCTAAAAAATTGTTTGTCCCCTTAAGGGACAATTTGGGTTTGAGCAGGTTCCTACGACCTCAATTTTTAGTGAATTTTTTTGACAATGTGTGGTTTTGCAAGAACTTTGTGAGCATACAATTTTTACTTCAACCGGTGCCTGGGAGAAAAAGTTATGGCACAATAAGCCCAAAATGGAGACTGGCAAGGAGCACCAAAAAATCAAAAAAATTCGAAAAAATTAAATTTTTTTCCCAAAACTATATAATTTTGTCTAAATTTGAAGCTTTAATTCATTCCATTTAGACTTGTGATGAGAAAGTTATGGACAATCTTATTTTTTGGGGCAATCTAAGCATCTTTTTGAAAAAATAACTTATAGGATTCATTTTTGAATGCAAATTTTACAATTTTCCAAAATCAATTGTTACATAGGGTTGTATTTGCTTGCTAGAACAATCTCAACATTGGGATTATTGTATTTCAATTTCATCTTGGAGCTATTAACGATTTAATTTTTCCTTCAATCTTGAACCTACTTCTACTAAACAATTTTTTAATGAATAAAAATTAAGTGCATTTTTCTTGAATTTTTTTTCTTAGATTCTCAACTCAAGTATTCAATATAAAAACTTAAAAAATCAAAATTGATAGTACAAAAAATTTAAGTTAATCCCTAAATGCCCAAGGCCTATTTTGAGCATCTTGAAATTTGTTCTAAATTGAACAAAAAGACAACATTTTGATAAGTTGTATCTATTTTTTTTGGAATTGTAACTGTTCAAATTCAAACTAGACATGTTAGAGATCTCATAGGAAAAGAAAATACAACAATATCACATATGAAGTGAAAGATTATAATGTTTGACCACGAGGGTGTTAAAACTACAAAAGTGATGTGAAGTCTTTCAATCCTCTTTTCACAAGTCAAATCTAAAAAGTTGGTGACCAAAAACATATGAAGTTAAAGGCCTAACATGTGTAGCCCCATTCAATTTATGGCTTCTTAAAATCTCTTTTACAATTTTTTTGAATGAATTTTGAATGTGATTTTTTCTCCATGATCTAGTGTATTTGAGTCTCATTTTCAAGAGCTCTCAACACTACGAGAAGTCAAGATTGCAATGGGTACCCTTGCACAAAATCTTGAATAGAAAAATCACTAAAATTTATTTTTAAGATTAAATTTTTGATGCTAAAACTAGACTTCAAGGAGAACTTTTCAAAAGTATAAAAATCTAAAAATAGCAACTTGGTTAGGTTTTATTTAACTTCAAAGTTTTGCACACATCAGATTTGGGTGCCTTGGACATTTAGGATTAAAAAGATTCAAAGTGAAAAAATCTAGTCAAGCAAGGTGCAAAAGAACTTGTTTTCTTCATTTTGGATGCAAGTATCTTGCAATCTATAAGGTCAAAGTTTTTGAATTTTTTTTGTATACATTCTACTAGTCTATTATATGATCCTATAGTTAGATATGTAAAAAAAAAATTTAAGTTTTTGCTCTTTGCAATAGAAGTGGCAGATTTGAGTGAGTTTTGATGGAAAAAGGGCTTTGATCCTTTATGGGTTAAATGAATTTCTAATGTGATTTTTCCTCCAAGATTTAGTACATTTGAGACTCATTTGTAAGAACCCCCATCACTACAAAAAGTCAAGATTGCAATGGCCCCCCTTGTACAAAATCTTAAATAAAAAATCATAATCAATCATTTTCATAGTCGGATTTTTGATGCTAAAATTAGACTTGAAAAATAAATTTTCAAAAATAGAAACTCTAAAAATAGAAACTTGATTAGGTTTTATTTAACTTCAATAAATTGTCAATACCAAACTTTGGTGCCTTAGGCATTTAGGGGTTAAATTTAACCTATGCATCAATACCAAATTCCAATAACAACCTTTGTATTGACAAACACAAGATGCACTACGTATAAAGAGTCACTAACATATGACTTGGCCATGGAGTCATGAGGCTAAACAACTAAAATGATGAAATGAAGCTACAACTTGGCCACGGAATCATGAGGCCAAAAGACTAAAATGATGAAACAAAACCATGACCTAACGTAAAGATGGAACTAAATAATGCAATTGCACGGTTCAAGCTATGAAATGAAGTCTAAAAAGTGCAACAACAACTAATGCTTCAAATAATTTGTAAGTCTCTTCACTCCAAATTGCATTATTTTTATATAATCAAATTGATTAAATAAATAAAAATCTGACACTTGATAATTGAAGAGCTATTCTCAGAGAAAAATCTTTAAATTTCTAAATTTATTGCCATGCATTTATTTCTTTATTTTTAAATTTCTAATTTTATTGTATATTTTATTATATTTTATTGCCATGCATTTATTTATTTATTTCTAAATTTCTAAATATGTTTTTAATATTTTATTATACTTTATTGCCAACGATAAGTGTTTTAGTTAGGCTAATTAGAAAAAGCATAATTAGGTGGCATTCAAATAGATCTATTTTCAACACAACACAACACCCAATACATTTATAAATTTGTATTTTGTATTGAAATTGTCTCTATAAACAATTGTAATACAAGTGAAGATCAAGTGCAAAATTCAAATTGGGTATAATAATAGAAATATGATTTGACAATTATTATAATCATGTATTAGCTTTCAAAGTAGATTCTTTTTTAATTTTATCTCAATGATATAGGTGTTGATAATGTAGAGATTGAAACTCTTATAAATAATAGAGTTTAGTTGCTTAAAGCCAATTCCATTTTCAAATTTAAAAGATTTGTTAATATCACTCTATGGCAATAGAACTCTACAAAGTTCCTTATTATTGATCAATATCAAAAACTAGAAGGTTAGTGCATTAATTGCACAAGTCGATTGGTGTTGTAGTTAAATATTACTTGAGAATGAAAGAACAAAATTAAATATGGTGAAATGTAGGAATTATGAATTATTTTGAGCCAAAGAGGGCATTGAGGTTTCAAGTTGGATACAACTTTGTGATGCTTTTGAAGGTTTGAGAAAAATCCATCCGCCTACCTCATTATAGAATGAAAACTCCTCTCCTTGATACTTAACCCCTCACCGCCCAAGGGGCCCAAAAGTGGCCTCCCACAATGTAGCAGTCGACTTCAAAGTGCTGTAACTTTTGCGTCCGGTGTCCAAATTTAATAAAACTTATTGGAAAAGTTGCGCATACTAGACTAGTTTTTGTGGTAAAAATTTCAGATCTATCTAAGATGTATTGGATTTTTAGAAGCCATTCGAAGTTCGCAGATTCAATTTCAGTTCACCACACTGCATTGAGATGGCTGCAACTTCGGGGGCTTGTATCTTTTTCATCAAATGTTATTTTTCAATAAAAAAATTTGGGTTTTGTTCCCCATAAAGTCTACTTAATGTGGGAAAATTTTCATGTCAATCCAAGTTGTTTCGAATGCTTGGGAGCAATTCGAAGTTCAAAATATAGACATTTCTGCATTACAGTGAACTTCGGCGGCTTATAACTTCTTCAAAAAAGGTTCGATTTCAATAATTTTTATTGGAAAAGTTGCGCATACCAGTCTAGTTCTTGTAGTAAAAATTTCATACCAATCCAAGAAGTCATGATTGACTGAGAGGCATTTTAGTAGAGGTAGGTTCAGCAATAGATGTGATTTTTTGCTACTTTTTTCACTGTTTTTTGACATTTCAAAACAATTTTGCAAACGCAATGAGTCAATTGAATGATTTTTTTTCCCACCAAAGTGTTTTTCTTTTGGTTTTGAATCACTTTTTAGTTCAAAGTTTTTTCATTTGAGTAGGTTTAGAAATCGAATTTCACCTCGAATTGTGTTTTGAGGACAATTTCAGCATCTTTTTTCAACACTAGAACATTATAATCTTTCAATCTATACGGTCAAATGACCTCAAATTTGATTTACACCATCTACAACATGCACACTACAATATTGTACGGTTGAGATTTTCATACCTTACACACATTTAGACTTATAACACTTGAAAAGGAAAGTTGTTTTTTGACATGGTTAGGCCTTGGGCGGTGAGGGGTTAAGGAAGTTTGAATTCAAGCTTTCAAGGATTGTCATGCTTCCATTCATACTTTAACCCCTAAAGGACCAAACGGCGTTTTTTGGCAACATAGCGATTTTGGGCAGCTCACTACGAACGGAAATTTTCTTTTTTTTCTTTGAAATTTTCACACAACATGTGCCCGAGGAGTAGCTTCAAGGCCCAACAATTTTCAGAACTTTTGAATATATGGTTAAAAAGTTATTGGATGATATGTCATTTTCAACATTCGGCGGGCAGCTCAAAAAAAGTCTGAAAAATCACTTTTTAAAAAAATAAAAATTTGAAATTGGCCCTCAAGATTTACATATACATGGAAAGCTTTGAATCATTCCATTTAGATTTATGAGATGAAAATTATGAGGTGTTCTAGTTTGCGGGTAGTTATAGATTCGCTACTCTAAAATAAACTTTGGAGTTCTTTATGTAACTCATTTTTAAATATTTTTCAAAAAGAATAAAACCATAGGATGTATGTTGTTTATTACAACATTACAACCATTGGGATTGGCATTTTATAATTCCATAATTAATTTCTTAACAGTTTAGTGTTTTGAATCATTTTCTACTTCATTCTACTTACTATTTTTTTCCTATATGATGTACAATTCCAAATAATTTGAAATTATTCAAGCATGTAGCCAACTTGTTTTGAAGAATGAATCCAAAGAGTTACCACCATTTTGGACATTTCTTCATATAAATGTGATCTTATGAAGTGCAGCTGCCCGTTTTTTCGCAGGGACAAAAAAAGCATTTTTGTCAATTCAAACGCTATTATCTTGCAATGTACATGGTGAAAAATTCTGAAATTTTTTCCACATCTTCTCAAACCAGTGCACTAAAAGATCCTACGGTTACATGTGTCCAAAAATGTTTTTTTTCAAGAATTTGGTACTTGTACTAGAAATGACAGTTTTGGAGCAGTTTTGGTGAAAACATAGTCAAAAACCTTTAGGGGTTAAACCAAGTTGTTTGTTTGTTTTGTTTGTTATATTGAGATCTCATGGATTGTGCATCCCCCGGTCGCGTTCTTAGTACTATCAGAAAGCTCTTTGCGAGGAGGGGTGCACAGGCTTTGTTTCGTGGCATTTGAATTTCATGAATTAAAAAATTACTTTTACTTTTATTTTGGTTGTGGGAACTGCACAGGGCATACTGGTACGTACTAACTTACACATTTGCAGTCATCCATAATCAGGTTGAGAAGCAACAGGTCGAAGGCAAATTTGTCACAATGGTTTCTTCACATTACCTTTGGTATCATGTCAATGCTGCAAATTGCACACAAATCAATTAAAATCTCTACAACAAGATGTCGTTATCCTTGTGCGACAGACAAGTGGGAGCAGATGCTTACAATAGCCGAGATTTAACAAAACTTATCGATGGTTTGCATCTTGGTTTCAACATATATTTGATCATTTGGTTTATGCATAGGTTCTACAACGACTCGGATTCTACAATCCCTATACCTATGACCCAAAGCTATATGAACTAGATCTGGCATCGGGCGGAGGCATCAGCAAAGCTCCTGAAACTGCACCAATTCCCTGAAATTCAGCATTATAACAAATATGAGGTCGTGCTAAAAAGGAACTGTTGAGTCAACGTGCAATAAAACTACATCCCTCCTCGAGGATTCTGAGTGTCTTCATTGAAATCAATTTCGAACAGAGTCGATCTTCTGTGGCCTGATTAATTAATTACAAAGCAGGCACGAATTCATGTTTGAGCCTACGCACCACCGCATTATAAATTATACCGTGATTTCTGGCATAAAACACCGCCCCACTGGCTGCCATCCCGTATGCACACACTAATCGATTCTTCATGCGCTTCCTTGCGATTGCCCACGCCGGCCAGAACACCAGACACAGACACGACACGACACACAGCACTCGAACGACTTTCGAATGCGCCGCTTTGGAAAATTGATTGGAAGCCAACGCCACCACTTTGTAGTCTTGCATCGGAAAAGTTATGGTCACCGTGGATCGATACCCCGCCGACCGCACGATCTGCTCGAGCGCTGTCTTGAGCTCCTCGAAGTCCCACTCCACAAATTTGATGAGACGAAACTCCTTGAATGCGTTCTTGCTGCCGGTGTACTCCTCCATCGTCTCCCTCACTGTGGGCGTGACTGCTTCTCTACTCGCTGTGCGAGAAGGGTTGGTGAAGATCCGGGACCACTGCGGGTTCACGTACCTGGACACGTCCAGTTGGATAAAGAAGTCGGTGACGGTGCTGGTGCTGGTGCTTCTATTGGAGCCGGTTCCGGTCGTTGTGGTTTCGGTGTGGGTTCCGTGGATGCGGACGGCCATGTGGGGAGACTGGAGGTGGGACGCGAGGAAGCGCCAAAGCTCCCCGGCGTTGTGGTCGAGAAGGGGGTCGTGGCTGTAGATCCCCTTGATCTTGAGAATCATTTCGGCACGGGAAGTGGGGGCGAGAAAGGGTTGCCGCGGAGGGAAGATAACGCGCGTGTCGGGGATGAGGCTCATGTCGTAAAGGGTTGCAGGGGCTTCCATGATGCGTTCAAGTCACAAATTAATCACTCTCCTGAGCAACTCAATTCAAGGTGCAAGGATCGATCGGTGTCGATGGGGTGTGCCCCGCAATTCTGGACTGATACGTGAAAGCAAGCATCTCACCACTGAGTAAGAGCAGCTGGAGACCGCCAAGAATAGTCGACTCTTGTTTGATCCAACCTAATGGACGACGATTACCAGTTACTAAATCCGCACTTGAATCGTGCAAACCACGCTAGTCTCGAAACTTGTGCCTTCAGAGATTCGGCGTTAGTTAGGAGGGTGTTAATGAAAGATAGACAGACACAGACAGGGTTTGAATAGTACTAGCAAACTGAAGAAACGATCACTGAAGAAACGACTTGGAGATTTCTAAGAGACGGAGAGAGCACGAGAAAGAGCAGTGATCAATCAGGTCCAGCAGGAGGGTTAACTTGGCACGCACGACAGGTAGTCTCCCGTTCCGTGTGAGCCTTTGAATTCATGGGCTGCGTTGTGACTGAATCTGCAGACACTGATGAGCCAGTGTCGGGGGAGCTCTGCGAGCCAGGTACCTCGCTCCTTCTGACACGCACCTGACGAACAGTGGAAAGGCCCAGTGGAAATGGGTGAATTTTTAATAGGAGTAAGTAATTATTTTTTTAACACAAGCGTGTTGAAGAACACACTGCAAGGGTTTCCATCAGATAGAGAGGCTGATTTCACGCAAGGTAAACCACCTGTCACCACGAGTAAGTAAGGTAGGAGGCTGTTAAAGCAACCTTTTGAGAGCTGATTGCATTCTCAGGGAAGCTAAACTCCTTGAAACAATTTTCAGTAAATTTTACTAGGAAGAAAAATGGAATTGGCATCTAATCCAAGTCGTTTCATATTTTTTGGAACTTCATGGAATTAGTTACAAATTTTTGAAGTTGAAATGCAGTGGTTTCTAAAAGCGCCCCCCTCCTGAAATGTACAATGTTGGTACATTGAAGAAAGTAAAATGTACCTCTATGTTAGAGGTCGCTTTTACAGACCCCTACCTTAATCTTTTCATTATATTGGTGAAATTTTTAATGCAGGGATTTAGGAGAGTGCCCATTTGCATTGGTGTTGGTCCTACATGCATAACATTGTTTACCAATGAGGTAAAGGTGTCTTTTGCATCCTTGAAAAAACCACCCCCTATAATAGTGGATAAAATTGTCTTACATGACTCCTCTACTTGCCCCAATCCTTCAAGTTAACTCCTAAAGGCCCGAGGCACATTTTGGACATAAATTGTCAAAAAATGTCACTTTTTAGGGCAGCAAGAAAAAAAATATATAAAAAAAAAGAAAATTTCAACCATACAAAGTTGTACTAGACTTCTCTAGGAATGTGTAGAAAAAAATTCAGAAACTTTGAACGCATGGATTGAAAGATTATAGCATTTGAAGTTAGGAGAAGTTAGGTTTTTTTTCCAACCTTGCCCAATAAGGCCAACAAACTTTAACTCCTTGTAGAATGAGATTTTTACACTACACTTGGTTATTTTTTTTACATTTGCATCTTGTATCATGTAAGTTACATAATTGCCAAATTTCAAAAGTTGATGAGCATTTTTGCAAAAGATTCTTCAAAGATTCTCAAATTGCATGAGCTGCCCAAAAAGTTTAGGATAGCATAACTTTTGATTGGGGCACCCGATTGGAAAAAAAATTAGATTTTCAACAAGGAGGTACATGTTTACATACTGAGTCCAAATTTCATGAACATCCGACCAAAAATGACTCTGTAGTAACCTCCCCCAAGATTTCTTGTGTATGCTCAACGGACACTTGGTCCTTTAGGGGTTAAGTGATAAGTCCCTCTCAGGTTTCTAGTGAAGCATTATACCTTCTTTGTACAAGGAGGACCATTTGCTTGTTACAAAATGTTATGTGCTTCTTTGATTGCATAGTGGTGGTGCCCCTTTTGAACTTAACTTGAGTTTTCAACCTCTGCAAAGTCTAAAATATTTTCCTTTGATGTTTTATAATGGATAGATTGATATTGAATAATGTTTTGCAATTGAATTCAAGGCAAATTAGTTTTGGAAATCTTTGTACATACCATCTTAGAATCATTGAACTTAATATGTAAATTATAATCTTCAATCAAATCAATCATTGAATTTCTAAAATAAGAACAAGCACAAGAAATATAGAAGTTTCTACACAAAAATCAATTGATGTCTTATTTCAACTTGTGTTTTTCTTTTCATCTTTAAGAATAGATGCCATTGATAATTGAATAAAGAAATTTTTTAGGATAATTCACTAATTGTGCCCTACAAATTCAATTTTTCAATAAAATCAAACATTGAAATTATAGAAGGATATATATGAAAGAAAAAATCAAATACAAAACTCCAAGTTGGTTGTCAAGGGTGCAAGTTTGAGTTTTGCATTGGTTTTTATCTTTCATATCTATTCTTCCATATCTTCAATGCTTCATTTGATTGAAAATTTAAGTTTGTAGTGACTCAATTATTTGACTAATGTAGAATTTTACTTTGTTAAATTATTCATGGCGCTCATTTCACAAAAGTGAAATAAAAATCACAAATTAAAACATGGCATCAATTGGATTTTATTTCCAAACTACTATATATATTTTTGTCTAAGTCATGTGATCAATTTAATTTGAAGATTTTGAACTTATAGAGGTTCTTCTATTCTACAATATGTACATTTCAATAAAAATTTATATAAATACTTTTAGCCTGTGAAAGTGAAAACACATAAATAGAAAAACAAGGGATGACTTTCAAGATAACTCTATTTTCAACTAATTTTTCATCATCCATGAATTTTTTCCCTCAAGTTTTGGTATATTCAAATTATGTGACTTACAAATTTAAATGATGAAACACCAACTCTATGAAGGGTTGGAAAAAATAGCTTTCAAAATTTAAGAATTGTGATGAAGCAATTGGTGAACTGTTTGTAATATAAAATTCTATGAAATTTTACAATAAATTAACTAAGAGATCTTATGGTCAAATTCTATCAAAAATAATAAAGACACTGAATTTGGCATTCTTTTAAAAAGGTGTTTTGAAATAGTTATTGGCTTTTAAAAATTAGACAATTTCATTTAATTAACAAATTGGTCTTTGAATTAAAAACTTTGGCTTAGAAATTAATTTAACTTTCAAGTGCCTACAAAGCCAAAATCTAGCTTTGGGATGACAATAAAAGCCATCTAGAGAATATAAAACAACAAATTTTCATCTAGATTTTTTTGAAGTGGTTCAATTGCACTTTCTTATTCTCATGCATTAAGTAGAAAATTGTGAAGACCTCGCGTATTTTTATGGCCACCTAATCTTCAGAAATTATAGTTTGTAGCTCCCAAGATTATTAGGAACAATAGGTAAATGTTAGGAAAAATAATGTTTTAGAGCCATTTTGTCAATCCTTTCATCTTTATTAGGACTTTGAACAGCCACTCACACCACCAAGGAATTCCACAAGTCTTTAAAAGCAAACACTAAAACTTGAAAAGTTCAAATTGATATATAAATTTATTAAAACTTGAAACTATAGTCTTCTAGTTCTATTTTTCTCTTTGTGCACTTAATTTTTAAAAATTGATTTATATTGACAAAATATTTATTTTCAAATCATTTAAAAATTTTTTTAGGCCTGCACAATTGCAAAATTTGCAAGACCAACTTTCAAATATATGTATATACAAAGAATGTATTGAAATCTTAACTTATCAAAGCAAATCATCCCAAAATTATATAAATGTAATAAATATCATTTAATAATAAGTTGTCCAAAAAATGCCAATACTTTGAGGTTTGAAAAAAAAACAATTTTAATTCTATATTTGGATTTTCATCATAAATCCCACATTAACATTTTCACTCAAAAATTTAAATCATTAGTTAATGTAGAGAAATAATGAATCATCCAAAATTTTATGAATATAAAAATGAATCTATCTAAAAATAGTATTCAAATGACAAATATGCAGACATGTGGTGTTTTGATTTCACGTATTTTTCTTCCAACAAAATTTAAAAGCATACTTGTTCTATTGACAACCTACTTTCTTTTAAGCTTTTTTAATTTTGGAGTTCATTGAGGTTGTATGACAATGCACTAGTCTTTTAATAAATGCCTCAAGTAAATTCTTGAAATTTATTTTATTTCTAATATTAAGAATATTTAATAAAATAATGTCATGATCTACATGTATAATTTTTTAATACAAAGTAGTAGTCAACAATGTAACCCATAATAGGATAAATTTAGCTTGCTAGTGAAATTTGATTTCAAGGTTATTGCTTTGTATGCATTGAATAAAGTAATTAATTGAAAAAATTTCACACTAATTTTTCCATTATCTCTTGAAATAATTTCAAATTAATGGAACTTTGTGTGCTAGACTTTCTAATTTTTTTTCACATTTAATCACAAAAATGATCACAATGACAATTTTTCATGAAACAATGTGAAAGTTTTTATAGTGATAGACAATTTATAAAGTCACATAATAGAATATTATATTGGTATTTGAATAAAATTTAAAAGGCTAAATTTAGCTTAGACATGGTATTTGACTATTTTTTAGTGGATCTAGTCTTTAAGAGATCAATAGGTCACAATTTGAAGATTTGGAAATCTTAGAATTTAATAAAAAATTGTGCATTGCAAGACAAAGACTATTGCACCATACGAAGAAAATGCCCCTAATACCAAAATTATTCTCCAAATTGTTCTTTATAATATATCTTTATAAAACTTTAAATGAAAAAATGAATCAAAGCATTTAAGAGATAACTTGTTTTCAAGTTCCTTCTTAGTCACTTGAATGTTTTTAGAAACATCTTGCATGGCAATATTAAGAAATCCTAGCAAACAATTTAATTCCTTTTTAATCTTAGCTCCAAGTTCTTGTAATCAACTCAAGGCCAATAAAGCGCATTAGTCTTAAGAATGTCTCATTTTAACAATGCTAGATAAATACCAATACTAGATATCATCATACTCTCTATATGTATAGCTTGATTGCCATTCCTTCAAAATTGGTCTTTAATCCTTGAAGGGTTAGATCCATTGCGATATAGTCAAATATTGTATTTAAGCTAAATTTTCATAAAACCTTTAATACTAAACCTTTATTTTTTTGGTGTCAAATATCACATTTTTGTTAAATGGGGAAACTGTGGCACAGAGAACAACACATCTTCATGAATTAAAAACTCATTCTACTACACATGTCACATGGAAGTTTAGCTTAGAAAATAATATGTACTAAGATAGTGGTTATAGGACTGATTGTTCCCTTTTCTTGTGTTTTTTAATGCAATGAACTCCATTTTTTTTGTAAAAGAGAAGAAAAGGTAGTGGTTATATTAGTGTTATATATTTGAATCCAATAGGCTTGACTTTAATAAACGATGCACAAAAAACATGATTGTTCAACAAAAATTTGGTGGAAGAATGCATCTACAATGTAACTAATTTGCAATAACATCTAATAAATAATTCAAAAATATAAAAATTAAACTTGTCAAATTTTATTTTTGTAATTTAAATCAAACACAAGATATAGAAATTTGGATGTAGCGTGGTCCTTGAATAGTGTGATAATTGTGATTGAATTCATGTGATTGACCAATATTCCATTTGAAATTGGTAGTTCTTAAAGTGGCCCATCCCCTTGCCATAATGTCTCATATTTAAATTTTAAATCACTTATGAATCCAACCAACTGAGTGTAACTAATTTCCTTCACTCCATAAGTCTCCAAAATGTAATTCACTCCAAAAATAACATTTGCTTTACAAAATCCTCAAAAATTTACAATTTATATATATTTTTAAATAAAGTAATTAAATATATATTTCATGATTTTTTTCGAATTTTAGCATTGAATTACAAAGAACGAAATTTTTTTTATAAATTTTTTTGCCAATAATATTTCATTCTATAAAATTTAAGATTTTATGATTATTTTTTAATTTTATAAATTTTTAGCATAAAATAATTCTTAATTCCTCTATTAAATAATTTATAATTTTTGTAAATGAATGTACAAAAAATATTTTTTTATTCTATCATTTCATTTTCTTTAAAAAAAAACCTCTAGATTCGGTTTCAAAGTTTGAAAAATTAGCTTTATGCATTGTACATTACTTGTTCAATAATGTGTTAAATATTATAGTTTTTTTTAATTAATCAGTTATTCCACAATTTTGAATTACTCTGTTACTCCAAAGTTTACTTAATCTCCAAGTGGTCTATAATACATTTGCTTCATGGTTTATAATGTATATTTTTGAGTACCGTGATTTTTATCTAAGGTTTGAAAACTCTAATTGAATTGTGATTTTACTACAAGAAGAAGACGTTTGTAGAAACGCTCACTAAAATTTGTAATTCCAATTACTCAATCCAATGTGTCTTCGAATTCCCTATATGCCTAAAAGAGCCCAAACATGATATGTAGTGTCTTTGAAAAGGTGTTAGCTATAGACAAATTACTTCAAATGTTGCTCAAATTTTTTTGGTAGATGCATCATGAAGTCCTCTAGTTTTTTCACAATTTTTCCTATCCAACATTAAGTGATTGTTTGCAAAGTTTTACAAATATTGTTGGGTGAATGCCTAAAAAACGTATTATAGTTGTACATACTTGATACTAATCAAGCATGTTAAAATGAAATGAATTAAAGTAGATGTTTATTTTTTAGAAGACAATCCTTTTTTTATATTGTATACGTCTCTTTTGAGTAGATAGTGAGTGAATTCACTTCATTATGCACTCACTTAATCATGTATAGACATTGTGAACTAGATTGGTCTGATGGACAAGATCACTAGTATGTGAATCTAGGATCTTGAGCCCATGAGCCTAAAAACCTAGGCTCCTATATTAAAGGTACCTTTGTTATAGGCACCTTCCATAATTATAAGATATTTATATTATAGGTGTTTGTTATAAGCACCTTCTATAGTCATAAAGTATTTATATTTTAGGTGTCTATGTTATAAATACGTTCAATGGTTATAGGATATTTATATATAGGTGTCTATGTTATAGGTACCTATATTATAAGCACCTTCTATGATTATGGAATATTTATGTCATAGGTATGTATGTTATAGGCACCTTCAATAGTTGTAGAGTATCTACTTACACCTAGGATTAAGGCTCATAGGCTTGCATTTTTAAGTTCACATGCTAACATCATTGGTCTGATGGATTATTGAAAAAACTTATTTGTAAGACAAAAGTGCATATGTTCATCATTAGAATTTTGTGCAAAAAGGGGAGGGTTTGCATAGTAGTTTGACTTCCAATGAGTGCTTTTGGATTCTTCTAAGTAAATGATTCTTATTGTACAAATAAAGATGATTTCTAGGGGGACCGATCCATCCTTATGTTGTTAAATAGTGATTCTAGATTGCAAAGAAGGACATTTTGGGTCCATGTGACAAATTTGTGTGAAATACAAACAATGTGTACTTGTCTTTTGAATGCATAGTTACCTACACTAATAGCTTAATGCCAATTTGACATGAAACTTCCCTAATAGAAAAATTGTCAATGCAAATAAAATGTGTTCAGATAAGCAATTGAACGTTAAGTTGTTCCCATTATTTGATTGCCTAATTTTTGGTCAGATCTTACAGGAAGTCAAAAGCATACAAGTAGATTTTTTTCTTATTCATTTATTGAAAACTGAATGAATAAGCTATGAATTTTCAAATTTGGCTAAAATAATTGTTTCTAAAATTGACCCTAGATTTCCATGGATAGAAGGACATTTCAAGCAAGAATATGTTGGGTTTAGTTTTTGAAAAGGGTTACAATTAGGTGCAACAATCTTATAATTCACCACTTTACCTACTATATACATATTTAGTTTTGTTAACCTAAATGTGACAAATCAAGACCATTATTTATTTTGATTCATTGTTGAAATTGACCATTTATTCAATACTTGAAGTCTTGTTGCCATCATATTCTAGGAGACAATTAGGTCAATGTGTAAAATAGTTGATTTCTTCCACATGAATGTAACTGAGCTCATGTTTGTTGTACTAAAGCTACAATTGAAAACAAGGTGTTAATCCCATAGCTCCTAAATCTTTTCTTCAATGTTTGCATGTTTCTTCTTGTATCTTTATAAATATATATTATACATCTCAGTTTCATCAAATTCATCATACAAAAAGTATGATTTTTTCAAAGTCAAGCATTGGTTTGGATGATGCACAACCTTAACAAGAATATATAGCACATTTTTTTACTAATGTATTTGTAGTCAATAAAGTAATCATGATCATGTAAACTTCTGAGATTATCATAAAAAATTCCCATTGCAGCACATTATGAGATTATGAAGCCCCAATATAAGCTTAGGGCCTTTCCAATCCCCAAGAATAACCTCTTTGATACAAACAAACTTGTGGTTCAGTTGTTGGCTCTTGGCCATTTCTTTGTAATTAAGACTTGAATGAGTGGAAATTCAAAATTATACAGAGTCATAGACATAACATTCAGTATCATTCGAAGAAACTGTCTTTTGCTCTCTTAAGTCGTCATCCACAAATTTCATCCCTATTGAGGCAACTCCAATTTTACCAACCCAGCTGCAATTGAGCATCCCTAATTGTAGAGGACCAGGGGCCATAACATTATACATACATCATACATGAGCACCTGAATTTGTGAACTATCTAATTAAATACAAAAGCTTAATTACCAATCCACCAACATTGATCTCTGCCATCCAAGTTCCCCCCAAACAAGCTCCAATATTAAAAAAAACAGTCAGTGGATGAGTCAGTTCCCCCACAGACTTCCATCTTGCTCGGAGCATGGTCCAATTTATATTTAATAATAATTTTGTCAAGCAATTCTGGCTAGACTGCTTTTTAGGACTATTCACTATTTTGATGTTTCTTGATGCATGGCCCCTTTGCTATTGATAGGTGTGAAATATTTTACACCATATCATCTATGGAATGAAACGATGTGGAAAATTTTACACCATTTTATTAGGGGGAGGGTAATTAGCTCAACTACCACTTAATGTTATGAAATCACTAAGAAAATAAGAAGAAATTTGCAATCTTGTTCAAAGTATGTTTTTCAAGAGTACAGAGCATGTGGGTATCAACCCTTTTTTTGTTTTCTTTTGCAGAAAGTCAGATTAACTACAAGTGTAATTTCTTTTGGAACTCACATGGCAAGGGCTCCGTGTCTCTCAAAGAATCCGAGTGGCGACAATGAATTTTATAGAAGGTGGATCTGGCTGACTGACTCTACACGTTTGAAATTGGTGACAACTTTTGGTATTGAGGAAAATTCTTTTTTGTGCCAATATGGTGAATTTGCAAAGAAGTGCATACCTTTTCTGGCACTAAGGCAATTGAACTAATGCAAAAAAGGTGAAAGTGCTTACATGATGTGATGAAAATGGAATTAATACACTACAAATTTGTTATAAGAAAACTGGCAATGTAAATCCAAAATTAATACATAGTAGACTATAAAGTAGGAAGAAATATTCATCCATGTATAGAATTGTTCTTGATGGACACAAAGGCATGCAAATGTCCATCCACTTAAGAGAAATAATCTATAAAGAAAAAGATGTCTAGAACAAGCTTGATTTAGAACCAATAACTTATAGATTAAACCCACAGTCCATATCGTGAATTTGCTCCAACCACCCACTAGTTGTATGCCCCATCATATGGAAAAGTCTTCAAAGTGAAGATTTTTTGGGAATACATTCCCACTATGCATTCTAAGTGGGTGTTCATGGAATTTTACAACTTGTTCTTCAAAAATGCTAGAGAGCTAAAGCATCTTTCATCCTCCACAAAACCCAATACTTGTACAATTGCAACTTCAACCAACTTATAAAGTTCAGGAAATGCCTCCACTCTCAAAACAATACATGAGTCTAAATAACGCCAAAGACAGGTGAGTAGATTCAAGTTGAAGGGGGGCTCCATGTGTTTCCTAGCATTATTTAGCATGGCTAATTTAAACAAACCTTGTTGGACCTCCAAGCTATACCGGTCCAAGATAGATGGAATTAAATTCTTCACCTTGTTAATTCCACCAATTTCAGCTCATAGTAAAATGCCATGAGAATGTCCAAGTGCTTGGAGAAGGTCTCCTCCGCTTCAATTTGCAACCAATAATGTGGGTATACTATACCACATGCATCCATAACATGGTGAGAAGGAAAGCATGCTTCAAGCTCCTTTAACAATTGCTAGAGTGCCCCTACCAAAATCCAAAACAACAAGTGATCAACAGTCTAGTTAGACGCACATCCACAATGACATTGTTCTTATATACTTAACAACTAATCCAATTCCAACATTTTTATTGAATTCTAGTAACTAAAATATGAAGCAAACTTAAAATATTAATTGGATTACAATAAGTGAAATTAAAGACAACCTTCTACACTAATTCAATTACATTAAGTGAACTTAAAACACAAATTGAATTACGGTCACTAATTTTTTAGGCAATTTTGAAACACCAACTAAGTTACACCAACTAACATTACATGTAGCTTTTTACACTAACTCAATTTCACTAAGTAAACTTGAACATAAACTCAATTCAAATAAGTAAATTTAAACAAACACTCACTTATAGTAACTACAATATTAGGCAACCTTCATACATTGTACAAAATTAGAAACAACCTTTTCACAAGTACAATTATAAAGAGTTTTTTCCACAAACTCGAATATTCTAAGAAAGATCAAAGACACATTTCTTCATTAACTCTATTACACTAAGTAAACTAAATTTTAAACATAAATTCAATTACAATAACTAAATATTAGGGAGCCTTAAAACAAAGTCAAAATAAACAAGCGTGCTAACAAAAGTTGCCCACCACAATGTGAGCAAAGCACAAGTACAATATGAAATTTGTATAAACAACACATGAAGGAAGCATAGGCACAACATAGACAAGACATAAATGTACACTCTGTTTTTACAATAATAACAATCATTGCAAATACATCTCTATCCATAGGTGACGCTTCATGAATTGCCCACACTTTTTCCCATTTTCTACAAAGACAAGTTGAATAGACTCATTGTTTAGGTCATATACCCACTTCATATGGATTTGACTATGAAAGCAATTAAGGATGTTTTTGAAGGCCCAAAATTCATCCGTAGCAACTAGCAAATGCAGTGAGCTTGTCAATATACAACATATAGAGCTGTCATTTTGCAATCTTCAACGCAGCTACAAAGTCACAAATGTAGACATCATATTTCTGAGCAAAAGTCACTAGTAAATCCATTGTCTCAAGGAGAGGTATGAGAACCATCATCCTAAAAAGTCTATAAGGATCTAATACGAGGCCCAAACATTTTTGCAAAAAAGAAAGGTTTATATGTCAGTTCAAATTCATTAATTAGGCATATCAAATATTGTTTTCCTCCTTCCCTTCTGTTTTTGGAGCGTATTCTACTTTGGACACAAGATTGTGGGGTTCTTTTAGAAAGTAGAGCACATTGTACACTTCACAAGGTGAACTTTACTGTCACTACCTCAAATTGGTTCTACCCACACCAACTTCACAACCCATTCGTTCTGAAATCTTTGAGTTTTGTTGTAATTAGCCTTGAGTTTCTTGTGTGGCGGTATCTCCTTGAAGTCATTGTCAAACTCCAGATTTTCTTCTCCATCGGAGATGTGAACCATGTTGACCCTCAATTACTAATGTATTTGGTGAGTTTTCTTTGTTGTTACTATTGACTTCGACTGGCCAATGTTGTTACTTTTCTACGAGAGGTTTGGAGGTTTGGCTTCCAAGAGCTCTGTGTCTACAAACACATTGTTGAATGAGAAGCTTTTAGAAGCAAATTCAAAACTATTGGATCTTGGATTTGATGCCGTGGAATCCCAGAGGAGATGTAGGGATTGAGAATTGCTTGGTTTTTGCGACCTTAAAATAACCTCGCAATCAACGTTGTCTCTCGTGCACTTCGGCATGCCTTACTATCTTTAGTATAGATAGTCTTTTCTTTCAACTCAAGACGGTAGAGAACAACCTCTCTTTCCACCTTACATGCAGCTGCACGGGCTGCCTTTGTTGCAACAACTTGCACTTGTGGTGGTGCACTAGCCTTTGCCATTGCAATCTCTTGGACCTCTGCCCTCGTAGACAAGCCTCCCTCGAAATTGTGGTCGTCAAACTCTGGACAAGTAGAGTCTTCACCCATTGCAGGAGACTGTGATCAACTTGGTACCTAGAAACCAACAACAACGAAATGCTAAGTGTAGAAAACAACCACCGTTGACGACCTTGTCAAACCATGGGATTGCCTAGAACAAGAATATTGTAACATTTACAACCACCTTTGGTGACATTGTGTCAAACCATGGGATTGCCTAGAACAAGAATATTGTAACATTTACAACCACCTTTGGTGACATTGTGTCAAACCATGGGATTGCCTAGAACAAGAATATTGTAACATTTACAACCACCTTTGGTGACATTGTGTCAAACCATGGGATTGCCTAGAACAAGAATATTGTAACATTTACAACCACCTTTGGTGACATTGTGTCAAACCATGGGATTGCCTAGAACAAGAATATTGTAACATTTACAACCACCTTTGGTGACATTGTGTCAAACCATGGGATTGCCTAGAACAAGAATATTGTAACATTTACAACCACCTTTGGTGACATTGTGTCAAACCATGGTATCACTAAAAGAAACCTGTTTTTTTTCTGACGTCTAAAAATTGGATGTCAAATTTTTTGGACATCAAACATAACATTAGGATGCTAGTTTTGATGTCAAAACTAGCATCCTAATGTTATGTTTGATGTCCAAAAAGTTTGACTTCCAATTTTTAGACGTCAGAAAAAAAACAGGTTTCTTCTAGTGTAGTGGATAAAATGTACAACCAGAAATAAAACTTAGTGAGCAAACAAAGATCAATACATGTATAGCGCAATCTAGATCTCATAGCAGCAAACGGAATACAAAAATATGCACAAGACAAACAAGGATTCTATCTTACAAGTCTCTATCACCATAACTATAGGAAGTGGAAAAAATGGTATCGCCTCCGCAACAATTGTAGTATCTTTGAAAACCATCGCAAAATCAAAACAAGAAGTGGTGACAACATGCAACAATTAACAATTAACAAAAAGAGGAGTGGAATTAAAGAGGCGACTTAGTGGAATGACTAGACTACAATTTGCCAATTGTGATTTTGAATGCGTTGGTGAATGCTGGCGATGAATAGAGTTTTGCAGAAAGCTCCAAGGCTGACAACAGAAAGGTATATGAAGCTTTGCAGGCTACAACGGCGGGTGGACGTGGGGCAATTGGACATGAGATTTTGAACTAGCGGTGCGGCAGAGGAAGGGGAGCAAGTGATATAGGTGGCTAGGATTGGAGCATTTGGGTCACGCCTCCCAAACTCCAAGCCGCTTTCTAGCCACTAATTTCTATCTTTTTAAATTTCTATTAATCATTTTTACCTTGAATTTCAGGTTGGTGCTTTTTGGCCCATTTCGCCCAAAAACCCAAGGGTGGGTACCATTTGATGGGCTTGTAAGCTACTTGTCTTCAAAATACAAAAACAAAAGAAAAAATGCAATAGAGATTGGAATGAAGCATACAAAGCTAAGATATGATCTATAAACACAAATATTCTTGAACGTAGAACACATTCCCCATAAGTGCATTCTAAGCATGTAATAACCTCTTGAGTTTGGTTGAATGTGGACATAATTAATTTGCAATTGTTTGATGTTTCAAACTTTGAAAAGATTGTAAAAGGGTTGCACTCCATAGATATCAATTAGAGACATTCTTCTATACCATACTTCCCAAGTGCAAATGCACATTGACCACATTTCCAATTTGAATTGGCAACATTTCAATACGAAAATAATCCCCAAGTTGTAAAGTAACATGTCCAAAAATCGCCCACTTAAGAGCTAAAACTGAATTTTGGGGAGACGAAGCTTCTTGAAATAATTTTCACTAAGTTTTTCTTGAAAGACAAGTAGAATTGGCATCTAACCCAAGTTGTTTCATATTTTTGGGAGCTTTGTGGAATTAGTTATAAAAAAATTTAGCTGAAATGGCATAGGGCTCTAAAATCGCCTGCCTCCTAAAATGTACATTGTTTGTACATTGCTGAAGGGTATGAAAAAGCAACATGTGTACATAGTGTACATTTGAGGATGTAGACGGTTTTAGAGCCTGTTACCTTAGAACATGGTTTGGCAGTTTCATAATGACCACTTTAGGAAATAGTTACATAATAACCTGGCCAACAAAATTAGGGTCAAGAACCCTACCTCTATGCTTCCTCAATAACCAACTGAAAACATAGATTCAATGAGAAGATATAGGACTGAAAGATATGGGTGAAGATATGGATCTAACTAATGGACTTAATGTAACACCCACCATTTTCTAATTTGAAAAATTAAACTTGCCTTCAAGAACAAGAATACTACCGTAATGACCTCCAAGAAGACGGAAAAGAATGGAGTAGCAAACTGATGGTTTACATTATGACTTTGAAATGTTTTACGAATGACAATGTTAAATAAAAATTGAATGAGTAAGAGTTCCTAAATGGTACCAATTTTTTTATTGAATGTCAAGAAATCAACGTGCTGTATGTACAAGTCATGCAAAGTCAATGACGGGGCTTCTATTTGCATCCGACAGATGTCATATGGGCAGCTCTTAAGGCCAGAATGACATTGCCATTTTAAAACCGGACCAGTATTGTAAGGGGATCGACAGGAGCACCAAAAGTAAACTACCAGTCGAAAAGCTTAAAAAGGATTTCACTAGTTTGAAGACCTCAAACTAACAGGTCGACGAAGTCCAGGAATCTGAAAGAACATAGAACAGATTCGCAAAATCAGTAGTTTCCACCAGTGCCTGCACTAAATTCTCGAAAGAAGTAATTCAAGGAAACCATAATTAAGTGTGAAAACTCATTCCAGGATGGAATAAATGTGAATTTTCAATATATCGTTATTATGAATTCGCATCCATTGTCTCATAAAATCAGCGCCTCACAAAATCTAAGGTACAGAACCCACCGCCCTGGCTTTCAGCTCTTTTGGGCAATCCAAAAGGATTATTTCTTTCTTTCTTATGGATCTTATCCCCATTTTTTAGAGGATTCCAAAACGCTAAAATATGTACTATTTGAATACCATATGAAAAAGTTATAAATAAATGCAGTTTGAAGTAATAAGGTCCCAATCACAAGCCTACACAACCCTTGAACAATGATCATTGCATCTACAAGCATCTCATGGAAGCACTTATAACTCAGAACCTAGAAGGATCTAGTTTCTGTGAAGTCACGTGTTTGATTGGCACCAGTGTTTTTTTTTTCATTTTCCATGAAGTGGCGAAGTGGCGATATTAAATGTTATGGTGGTGCTCCAAGTTTCAACATTCATCCAAGTGTTGTATAGAAAATGTGATACTACATATCTATAATTCTATTTTCATTCACAATGTGGCGATTTCATCCAAGATTTTTCTTGAACTTGAAGGTTTTTGGCGATTTCATCCAAAATTTTACTAAAAATTTCCTATAGGCTTGGTGCTAGGTCAAAAATTTTGGTGCAATTTTGCACCAAATCGCCGGAAAAAAAACCACTGATTGGCACCCCCATTGTAAATGATAGCAACCAAACAATGTGAACGGATTCCCCAACTTCTATGTAGATGGATGATAACTTGGACTAACTGTATACCCAAGAAAAACATACCTCAACACCATATGTACCAATTCGATTTCTTGAGATGAAATTGAGCACCACGCCTGCAAACTCCTCAGGCTCATCCTCCTGTAAATAAAAGTAACCGATAAACCAAAACGAAAAAAATTGCATACGCTCAATATTCATCTTGAACAGCAAACCAATGGATCCTCGCAATGAACTGAAATTGGGAGAAATTAAACCTGAATCGCATGTCCAGTGTGGCGAACAACAATCATCTGGAACTTTCCTTGCATTTGTCCAATGGTCAATGATCTGTACAACTTACAAAGGTCAGACAGACGGCAATATCTGTTCAAAAACTTAAATTGAAAAATGAAGGAATTCAGAGCTCCAAAATCGTCTATATTGTAAAGCACGACTGGTGAAAGATCGAAACCTCGTAACTAACAATCAACCCTGATGCCAGATTAGGGAGAAAGATACCTGTCTAATCTGTCAGTGCCTGCCAATAGGAGAAGCTTTGGGACTGGGCAAGAAAGAAACACCTCTGATAAACCTTCATACCTTGAAAGGACACCCAATGATGCTGCTATCAGATTGAGAGGCTTACATGGCGAATTTTTTTCTAAAAACTCGTCTCATGATCCGATATAATCTTCTTTGACCCCAGGTTTTCTCATAGAATAAGACGAGGTACTATTGATCACACGACTAGCCTTGTACATAAAAGCATGCTTCCCAGATTCTGCATCAATGGCGCGATAGGGTATATGAAGTTACCAGCCTCTCCAATGAGATTCAGAATCCTCGAGAGCTGTTAGCCACACATAACTGCACAGCAAGCCTCGACATGTGAGACATGCACTATACAAATACAGATCTTGCAACGAACAGGTGAGACATGAGAAAGCAGTCAAGAGCCTCACATAGGGTGCAGTAGTAGGTAGAAGAGAACTAACCACTTCTTATCAGCGTCAAACTTCAAAGTTGATGGAACCGAAATGCGCGCAGACTCAGGATTTTGGAGGGAACCACCACCTCTAACACTCCATTCAATCTGTAATCCAGTAATTAAAACCAGATAAGATTTATGACGGAGTAAGTGGAAACCACCGGGAAAATAATACTACCAAGCACACGTGAGCTATGCTATAATTGAAAATTACTTCCAAAATAAGTATCCCAAAACAAAACAAAAACCACCTATGCTTAACTTCCAACACTCAATAATCATGATCATCTTACAGCTTTCTCGACAGAAGGAAAGTGAAGTTGTCTGTTAGCCAGAATCCTCTGCATATGAACAAGAGACGCCATTGCTGTCCCCTGCAAGCAGCACCAAACTTGAAGTATACTGCTAGAGAATGATGGCTCAAGATCTGAAGAGGAATACATATGGTAATCGCTAACCATTGAAGGTCAAACAAGTGCAGTACCACGGAGACACCAATACATAAGAGCTAAGTATGCATGTGATTATAAGAACAAAGTCGAGGGCAAACCTCACTCTGCTAAGTGTTCTTCCACGAACATATATGCTACACCTGACTAAATATTCTACAAAAAACATTTAGGCTCACCTCAACCACATCAATAACAACTAGGCCTGCTAACGTTGGTAAAGCACGCTTTGCAGCGACCCTCACTGCTATAGCACCTCCCATACTGTCCATCAGATACAACACCTCAGTCAAGGAACATAATACTTCCAAGAATCACGAAAAAATGAGTTACATGATATAATTGCAAAATTCATAGCCAAATCTAACACAATTCAGATCTAAATCAACTCTAAATCTTGCTTACGAGAATGAAGAAAAACAAATCAGACAAGTGATAATGCAGATAGGACTGCCAACCTATGTCCGATCAGGATGATAGCTGGTGGTTCACTCCCGTACATTGCAGATATGACGTTCAAAACGTCTTGACATTGAGTCTAAGGACCGCCACACACGAATTGCAAATTAGAGTTGCCGGTCCTCACTAAGACTGACTGCGATCAAAACAAGTACCGCCTCCAAAAAGAAAAGGGAATTATTACACTGAAACAAAAACAATGAAGACAAAAGTACATGAACAAACATCAACAATAGCTAAGCTAGAGAGCAGAATTGCTGAACGAGATTGAAAGGAGTGATGCACCATGCCTCAACTGACAAGTCCGTGTTATCACTAGTTTTCGTCAGACCGTGGCCCCGCATGTCCATGGCCACTACTCTCACCTTCTCCTTCATCTTTCCTGCAATTAATGCAAACGAGAGCCTGCACAAAACGCCCAATGTAACACGGTCTCAAACATGGCACATCTTTTCCAAATTGAAATCGCACAATTGACGTTCTATTCAGCTCTATTGGAATGTTACATAAATCGATGTATGCAGTCAAAGGTATGATTGATGCATGACAGTTGCAACCAAAAAATCTATGAAACTTAACATTAGCCTCATGAAATTGAACTTGCATGACAGGGAGAAAGGCTAGACTCCATGTCCTATTAACCCCTAAGTGCCCAAGCTAAAATAGAAAGTCCAATTTGGAAGCTAATAGTTGATTATATTAAATTCCAAACATATTTTCAGCATTTGTCAATTTCCTTAAAGCTTCATAAAGGATTAATCTCAACTCCTATATAGATATAGAAGTGGCCATTTTTCGCCATTCGGGCATTTGGGCACTTAGAGGTCAATAAACGGAGTCCTAAAACTTGCTCCATTCTTTGCAGGGCCTGCTTACCCTGTGTATCCGCCACCATGCAAGCAAAAAACCACTGGCCCTTGCGTTCCAGTCAAGTAAACATGGAAAGCCTGCAACCATAATACACCACTGTAGAAGATCAACAAAACGTCCTAGAAAATGATTTAACATAGGCAAGCATCAGTCAAAACTATATTAACTAGCATACATGTCAATCGGGATAGGGATGTACACAAAATAAAAAATGACGGGGTCACAAGGGAAAGAAAGATCTCGGAACAATCTAATTTAGTGAGGTTGTTACTTACATCATCCGAATCTGGTACAGTAATCATCTTCTCTTCGTCAAAGTGGCCTTGCCATGGCAACGGAGAATACCTGCTGCTGGACAATCTGTATGCAAGAAAGCTCATCAGAAAGCGATCATCCTCTTCTGTTTTAGTTCACCACAACTAGTAGCACTGTATTTATCAGTTTCCCAGAGGCAACTTTTCAATTTTTTAACCAAATTGCAAGCCTAATTTCTATATTTACAAATGCAACTCATTATCCCTGTCGTATCATTTAAATCTAAGCTGAAAAAACGCATTCTTTGGTGCGTTGGAAACCTCTTCTCGTTGCTAACAAGTACATACGAAAATTAGACCATTTGAGCAATAGCAACTATGTTCAGCATATAAAGTGTTTGTTTTAAGAGTACGTATCTTATTTTCACTCCAAACAATGCCAATAAAACTTGACGCGATCGATGATCTCACTTAACGATGCACAAACGAGCTGACGAATCAAAAACTACAAACACAGATCACAGCTCGTAAACAATTTGCTCGACACAAAAATAAAAACGTCACTTCCTCGCCAGTGACGACAACAACGACATTGGATACCGATCTCAAACAATTCAAGACTTCTCGTAAACGAGATCCATCAGCCCGAGAGCTTCCCAATGAGCACCCATTCCAGCGAAGAAATGAAACCCTAATTGTTCCCAGCAGTAGACCCAATTCACTAGGGTTTGGGTTTCCCGGTTGACGCACTCGCGCGATGGCCGATGAGGCACATTATCGAACACCGACGACGCGGCGACCTCCGCGTCCACCTCCTCGTCGTCGACGTCCTCCTCCTCCGGCACATCCGAAATCTCGCGGTCCTCTGGCAACGGCTGCAAACTTGGCGCCAACGCGGGCAAGGGCGCCATGGGCTCATCGAACGGGGCTTCCACGACGGGCGTGAGCATGACGGGAGACGACGATCCCCCTTCCTCCCCTCGGGAATGACGCGGGGACAACTGCTTGCGCAGCGAAGGTGGGCGAGGCGGAGCCCCACCCGCGTTGGGGGGGCTGCCAGCGCCAGCGCCAGCTCCAGGGGATGCAGCAGCATTCACTGCCAATTCCTCCATCGCATACAAAGCAAGGCAAAGGCAAATTGGACGACACTCCAACTGCGAATTTCCGTCACGCAGCACGAAGCGCGGTGCCTCGACCACGGGAATCGAGGCAGAGGTCGATCGAGGGGCGTAATTTCCCGAAGACGCGAGGAGAGTGTCCGCGAATTGAAATGCTTGTACCGCATCAGCTTCTTCCGACGAATGAATGTGGAGAATGGACGGATGTGCCTGACAGAAGGGAAAGGACGGATGCGCCTGACGGAAGGGAAAGGACGGATGCGCCTGACGGAAGGGAAAGGACGGATGCGCCTGACGGAAGGGAAAGGACGGATATGCCTGACGGAAGGGAAAGGACGGATGTGTCGACGGTTGGATGGATGCAAGTTCTGCCTTAGTTTCCATCAAAGTTCTTCTCACGCTTTTCCCCAACCCCTTGAGTGAATGACAAGTTCGAAGCTATAAAGTTGGGGGAAGGCTGGAAGAGACTTGCTGGGTGATTCCGGTTCTGTAAGGAATTGTGGTAAATAAATTCTAGTGACATTCAAAAGAGGGGAATTCCAACAGTCATCTCACTTGACATTCAACATTTATCCATGAAAAATCAGGTGTGTGTCACTATGGTCATCGCCTACAAATTTGTTCATTCATGACATGATTACGTGCATTTCTCAATTCTTAAAAAAGGATAAAAGTTATTCATTGTACACTTTTTGTCTTGGAATCCTTGTAGAATTTAATTAAGGACCCCTCAAAGGAGCACTTGTATGACTTTGAATATATTAGGTGGAGGATTGTACTTTTCATCAAACCTTTTTCTAAGAATTCTATGAATGTGTTTGCAACATTAAGTAGTAAAAATTCTTTTACTGAAGTACTATTGTTTTTTGTATAAAAGAAGATGTCTTATCCAAAAATCACAGATGTTTTTCTTTTGTATTAGTTGGTATTACATGTTATTCAGCCCCCGTGGAGGGCTGCGAGTTCCCCAGGTTTTCCAAACTCTAAAATTGTCTGGAATTGCGCCGCAGTAGCTGCGTGATATGGCCAAGCGACTAATACAAAAAAAAAAAAAGTTCAAAAAAAAAAATGGTTCATCTTGTTTTTCCATTTTTCCATTTTAAGATTTTTTTTTTTCCAAATAAAGAAATTCTGACAGTGGTTGTTCTTTTGCTGCAGTGGGAACAACGCCGGGAACAGGCCCAAAACGGCCCTCCAGACCCTCTAAAAATCATCTAATGTAAGGTAGTGTGCTGTAATTGCAACCCTCTCCTTCAAACCGACCCTATAATTAGTTGTAGAATGGCATTAGGAAAAATCTGAAGGTGAAAGAAGGCTGCGAGTACAGGAGGTCGGGGGGACATTTTTAATAGCAGCCCGGCCCTTGCCCGTTGTACAGCCAGCTTGGCACTACTTGCTCCAGCGCAGCTCCGAAGTGGTACGTGTACGTGTCTCAAGAATAGGGAAGTCGCGGGAAGAGGAGATAAGCGCGCGCTCTGTCCACCTCTGTGACAGAGTCAGGGCATTTTCTGTCGATAGGGTTTTATCTGTCTCTCTCGAGTTCTAGGCCTTCTCTCTCTCCTTCTGCGTTTTTGGCTTTCAGAAGTAAAACAGCTGTACGTAGAAGTCTGCAATTCAAATTTCCATTGCATTTCGTGGGACTCTTTGAGCGTATCGTACTTTGTTGAAATAGCAGAAAGAGAATCAACAATGGGCGATTGGATGGATTGTGAGTAGACTTTGAAGGAGCTGAAGACTTTGAAGATTATGGTTACTGTTGATTTGGGGTCATCTTTTTCAGGTAATTTGGGAGTTCAACGAGAGTCAGGGCTTCTGTGTTTGGTCGTCACTGTGATTTTCGATGTAGAGTTCGGTGAGAGAAAGCCCTTGCAATCCTCACCCAAATGTGATTGAAGCTGGCGAACCATCTGCAGAAGCGACTCAAGGTTGCTCTATGTTCTTTCAATATTAGATTTTAGATTCCACTTGGATCATTGTCCTATGCTTAGCAAGGTTTCATTTGAATGTTTCGTGTGAAGATTTTCATGAAATTGCTGAACTTCGAGAAAATACCAGTTCGAGCAAACTCATGAAAGCAAACTTTGAGCAGGCAGTACTAACACTACTAGCAATTGAAGCGGACAGTATAATGTTGAAGACACAAAGCAAATGAAGACAATAGAATTCTCTGCAAAGAATTCCGGAAATCAAGAAGCTCAACTTTCTGGCACAGAAGAAAGAGAATGTTGGCGCGGAATCCTGAATGGATGAGTAAAGTTGAACGTGGTAGACAACGTGGACTTGGCGCGCCAGAAAGAGGACGTAATCATCGGGCAGGCTTGAATTAAGAAGAAATCTACACCAATCGATCTCTGCACGGGCAGTTGTCTACAGTGAATTCTCTGCACGGACTTAGGGGAAAAGTCACCATCGAGGCCATCAAGGGCAATAAAATGAATTGAGTTAGCGGCCTTTTTGAGGCCTGGTTTTTTTTGTAATGCAGGTGATCCTTCAATGGACCACTTTAGCTATTAAATGCATCAAGGAAAAATTGTTTTTCTATTGCAAGAGCCTATCATTGATCTTGATTTCTTCAAATCACTTTAGAAGTTGCAAGGGGACAGATTTTGGGAGACCTAGGGTCACAAATAGGTACCTACAACACAAATCTTTGAAAATTCATAACTAATTCAAAATTGCTTCAAAAAATATGAAACCACTTGTGTTACATTCGGCATCTATTTGACTTTCTCTGAAAAATGAGCTAAAAATGTTTTTAATTATACAAATCTATGGAAAAGGCAAATCAGCCCTTAAAGGGTCACAATTACAGCACACTACCTTAACTTCTAGTGTCTTCTTCCTAATCAAATTTTAGTTATAGATAGAATTTGTTTGAATGTGACTGCAACTAGTGAAATAAAAGTTACTAAATCTTGTTTCTATTGTAACTTACAAATGCTATAAATATCCTAGAATTGGAGATTTGATCACAGTTTGAACTTTTAATCAATCTCCATGATTTCCAAATTCTTGAATTGTACAATGGCATAGAAATATGGTTTATCATTAGAAAAATTTCAGGTCTCAAAGAGGGTGCAAATTTTAGATGGCAATAATTCAATTAGAGAAAAAATGGCAATTTTCTTTTGAACACCTAAAAATTGACATGGCACTACTAGTGCCATATCTGCAATACATCAGATTGGCTCTTTTCTTTTAATTCCCCAAAAAATATTTTTTTATTTTTTTTGTATTTACACTGCAAGGGGCCAAAAATGAATAGTTAGCAGTCTTTTGCAGGGGTCAGATTTTTCCTAATGACTTCAATCTTCTCTCAATAGCATACACCTATGGTGAAAATTTCAAATTATTTAAATGTAGTTAGAATTTTATATGAATTTCTCAAATTTGATCATCATTGATGAATAACATACTTCAACATTTTCACCCAACAATATAAGAAACCTATGTTTTTGTGACATTTTGGTAATTATTTAAAATGGATTTTAGGTAATGTCCATTGCAACAAACCCATGTTGTCATGTCAACAACATGTCCAACATAACATCAATGTTGACATAAAAACTAGAATATGTGATAAAGAGCTATGCATGAGTGCGATCATAGTTGTATCCTCAAAAAGCAAAAATTTTGTCACTTTTGCACAAAGCTCAATCTTTGGACGCAATGCATTGATGCCGAGGTGTTGTCCAACAGCATAATTTACCAAACCACATTGTAAAAATAAAGTAGGAACTCTACAAAAATGGGACTATACGGCTTCGAGCATTGCTACCTATTCGTCCCACATAAGGTTGGGAAAATGGGGTGGCTTGAGCTCTATAGCTTCCAAGCTACTTCCATGCCATTCCGTTCCCCACTCATCCCCGCCCTCAAGAACACGCTAAAACAAAAATAAAGTTCATTAATGACTTGGTAGAATCAAGAGCCAACCAACATGCCAATTGACTAAAAAAATGTAAGAAATGGCCCACAAATCAACAAACCAACAGGATAAAGCATGAGTCAACAAGCATGGCGGGGGTGCTCTCATAGTGTTTGGAGAGAGAATTGTACTGTGATTGGGCTCCTTTAGTCCCTTGCCAGGTCCACGGTGGAACACTTTTTCCTTGCTAGTCATGTTCAAGTCCAAACTAGGGAGCTTCCTTATGAATGAGTGGTGATGCTTTTAATCAATGACTTCCATAATTTTCTATCACCACAAACATAGATGAAAACCTCAAACGGGAATCTGAATGGCTACTTGGCAAGAAGCAAAAAATTTGTCAAAATTTAGGGTGATTCCTCAACAACATGATCTACCAAACCAAATTATTTAAAAAGGAGAATTCTACAAAATTGGGACTCCATGGCTTGCTGGCCACACCCAAATTTGGGCCAAGGAGCTTCCTTGTGCATTGCCAATGATCCATAAAAGGAGATCCCCTTCCTCCCAACCACGCCATTTCCTTCTTCCCTCTTCAAGTCCAAGCTAGGGAGCTTCCTTGTGAATGAGTGGTGATGCTTTTAATCAAAGGCTTCCATAATTTTCTATCACCACAACCATAGACGAAACCCTCAAAACAGGAATCCGAATGGCTACTTGGCAAGAAACAAAAAATTTGTCAAAATTTAGGGTGATTCCTCAACAACATGATCTACCAAACCAAATTATTAAAAAAGGAGAATTCTACAAAACTGGGACTCCATGGCTTGCTGGCCACGCCCAAACTTGGGCCAAGGAGCTTCCTTGTGCATAGCCGATGATCCATAAAAGGAGATCCACTTCCTCCCAACCACACCATTTCCTTCTCCCCTCTTGAGCTTGAGCTGCAGGTGCTCCAGATTGCGAGAGAGAGACGTGCTGATTTTGAGGAAACATACGATTCATGCCGACATTGTGTACACGAACGCATGCGAGGCGCTGTGTTCTCTTGTTGTTGAGCTTTTTGCTGTGCTGCAGCTGAGAGGACGGTCAATACTTGGAGCAAGGTTGACAATTAGGACAGTGCACTTGAGTCTGTGTTTTGGGTCTTTTTCTGCTCCTGTTAGCTCCTGAGACTTGAACTTGTTTGCTGAAATTGTCTTTTTCGGCTGAGAATTGCTCCTCTCTGCGTCTTTTGTCTGTGCTTGTGACTCAATTGAGCGAGCTGCAGTTCTAGATCATTTTCACTGGATGGGGAAGTAAGACCCATGCAGCATGTGTTGTGGTAAGAGAAAGATTGGTACGTCGGGATCATTTTCACTGGATGGGGAAGAAAGACCCATGCAGCATGTGTTGTGGTAAGAGAAGAGATTGGTACGTCGGGACTGCCGAATCCTGAGTTCTGTTGGTGCATAATTGGCAGCGATGGATCCCACGAAGGGTTACGATGCTATTGGCTATGCAGCATTTGACCCACAAGGCGAGCTCAAGCCCTTCAAATTCAAGCGCAGGTGATTCATTTCACACCACCACTTGACTGATTTCTAAAGACCATGAAGGGGTCATGTTTTTATTTTAGCAGATTTGAGTAGGCATATGGGGACTTTATTTTGTCAAATTCTGTTTATTCTTTTGACCAGCACATCCGATGTTCTGGTGATATCGGATTTGGCCTCATCTGAATTCTGTATCTCACAATCGAATTGGTCATTTTAAGCCCGCAAAGATTTGGTCCGCTTGATCTGTGTCTTGATGGCAACATTTTGCCTTCCCTTCTCTCTTGCGTGATTTTGATTCACAGTGTTGCCAAAGCACACATCTTCTTCCTTCCAAGTGTTGGCAAATCAATTTGACGTTGGCTTGGTTGCTTCTCGCAGATTTCCAGGGCCTGAGGATGTTGTCCTGGACGTGACACACTGTGGTATCTGCTATGCGGAGCTCGTGTGGACCAGGAACTATCTCGGTGATGTGCAGTATCCCGTGGTTCCAGGGTAATCTCTCATCCTCAATATTGATTTCTCATCCAGAAGTGCAGCAGTGTTCATTGCAAAGCTTACGAAAGATTCACATCTTGTAACTGTGCTCGGAAACCCATCAACACTCCATTGTCGGTGTTTGAAATGCTGTGACTGAATTTTGTGGCAGGCATGAAGTGGTTGGAGTGGTGAAGGAGGTAGGAAAGAATGTCACCAGATTCAAACCAGGCGACCGTGTGGGCGTTGGGTGTTACGTGACGTCGTGTAAATCCTGTGAGCTTTGCGAAGAGAGACAAGAGAATTACTGTGACGGATCTGTCCGACAGTTCAATCAAGAAGACGCTGACAAGACTATCACTCGCGGTGGATTCTCCAACCTCCAAGTTACCAACGAGAGGTACAAACGTACAAAGACTTTCCTATAGAATGAACCAATCTGGTTGGGTAACCCCTAAAGGACCGAGAGGGTCCACATTAGGCCTCTTGCTTTTTCAGCAGCTTTAAGTAGATCATTTGGGGATCGTGTTTTGTCCAATTTTATTCATTTACCGATCAACACAAGCAATGCCCTTCTCTGATTCTGGTGAGATAGAATTTGGCTTCATCTGAGTTGTACTTTTCACAACGATCATTTGAATCGGTCATTTTCGAACCCTGAATCCTTGTTTCTTAAGGGGTTAACTTGCAAAACCCTAAACACTCATCAGTCTTAGGTACGTAGTTAGACGCTCTTTCAATTTGACAATATCCTCCCTCTTTGTGCAGATACGTGGTGCACATCCCGGATGCGCTGACTATGGAAAACGCAGCGCCGCTTCTGTGTGCGGGCATCACAGTGTTCAGCCCCTTGAAGAAGAATGGGTGTTTGCATGGTGGGAAGAAGGTGGGCGTCAGTGGGTTGGGAGGCCTGGGGCACTTGGCTGTCAAATTTGCCAAGGCGATGGGCAACCATGTGACAGTTTTCAGCACATCTCCGTCCAAGAAGGAAGAAGCACTTAACGAACTCGGTGCTGATGAATTCTTGATCAGTAAAGATCAAGATGCAATTAAGGTGCGTAACCTTGCACTGATTGCAAACTCCGATTTCTTGATGTCAGTTCATATGTCTGTGGTCGTTTCGAGTGGATTGATCTTCTGCAGAAAAAACAAAACTGGTATGTGAACCTCCTCATTGCAAGTCGATTTTGTGAAGAATTTTAACTCCGGAATGCTTGATGTTTGTATGAGTATCAGGCAGCAGCAAGGAGCATGGACCTTGTGATTGATTGTGCAGCTGGAGCTCACCCCATTGACCCTTTCCTGTCCACTTTGAAGCACGGAGGTACACTGGCTCTAGTTGGCGTACCCCCGGAGTTGAAACTGTCCCCGCACTTTTTTGTCATGGGTAAGTGTTCATTTTTCAGAGTGGTTCAATTGGGCTTCAAGGTAGAGGATTCTATTTGCCTTTCTTTGAGCATTTTAATTTATGTAAGCGAGTAATTTCTGGGAGTTGATTGTAGATCTCTTGAGCAATCACGTTGTGTGCAAGAGGTTGAGCTCATTTGAGATCAAGTGTATGTCACTGTATGAATTTCTCAGTCAGTCATTCAATGAAAGCTGAAAGGGGATTACTCTCCCCCTATTTCCATTCAAAGATCTGTGGCACTTCATGTTGCCACAGATCATCCATACCGCACTTGCTAATTGAAGGCTACCCAATTATGCGTATGAGCAGCTGAGTTGCTGCTCGTGACAGGGGTTCTCTCAATAGCAGACGAGATCAGAGTCCCAACTGTTTTAGTTTCCTCTGGCTTAGTGATCCACTACGTGGTAGCAGCAAATTTCATCCATCGCCAATGTGTGTATTCTGACTGTGGCCATGGATGTGCAGGGAGGTTGAGTTTGGAGGGCAGCATCACGGGCGGCACTGTGGAGATTCAAGAGATGCTGGACTTCGCAGCTGAGAAGAATGTGCAGGCAATGATCGAGAAGATCCCGATTGACTACGTGAACCAAGCTCTGGCGCGCCTGGAGAAGAACGATATCCGTTACCGTTTTGTTGTTGATATTGAGAACTCACTCAAGCCATGAACACTCGAGTTTGCTGGCAGCTCTAGCAACATGATGGAGATGGACTAGAGATTAGAAATCCCTTCCCGTGTGCAGACAGAGTACCTGTGATTTGAGAACCACTTTCTCTGTGCAGTCCACATCCCTTGACGACGTCCTAGTAGTAGAAGTGTGAGGTTGCACATAACTCTAGTCTCTCTTAGATAGGCACAGTCGAGAGTCTGTTGCCCTCCAAACTGAGTCTGTCGCATTTCTGGCAGAATATTTGTTATTTGTTATTTGTTGGGGTTTGAAACCTAGTCTCCACCATTACAACGGGGAGTCTTTGCATTTAATGAACCTAGTTCCTTTAACCTACTTCCCTTCAATGGTCAAGGCCACCCTTCTATTCCATTTATATCCTTCATATTCCTTGTTTGATGGTAAGAACATGTGCTGTGATTTTTTTTCCAAGGCCATCTTGGACTCCTTTCTCATGTTTTTTTTATCTTTTGCTTGAAAAATTTGCCACACGGGTGAAGTTTGGACTTTAGGCTTGGCCTTTGGAGGCTTCACACTATGATCGTCCAAGTTGAGAGGCCGTGCCCAAACTATGGTCGAGAGTCCAACAAAATGGGCTCTTTAATGGACATTTATTTGGATTCTCACCCAAAGTTTAGGCACGGCCTCTCGACTTGGTTGGCTATAATAGTGTGAAACGGCCTTCAGTATTGGGTGTCAACACAATGATGACTTGTCCACGAACGACAAGGATGGTGATGTGTGCAGGAGAAGCCAAAAGCTACAGTGTGGGAAGTTCAAAATGAGGTTGGCGTGACTTTGTCGCTGGTGTCCCTGATTTCGGACCGGATGTAAACATTGTAGAGTGTGGGTGTTGTATTTGCTGAGTGTGAGCTTTTTGCATTCCGTGAATGTGAAATCTTTGAGGCTCTCTCTATGCTGATTTTGCTTTACTGCCGTCGTAATAGCAGTGAAGCTGTGAAGTGAAGTCGTGCATAGTTCATCTGTAAGACCAAAGTGCAAAGTATTGATTGTAAGCATTTTGTTAGTCATATTAAACACTGCGGTGGGGTAATCTTTGTATGTCCATACTCTAAATTGTAGGATTATCAGTTTTCTTGTTTCCTACAATACAATATTCTCTTGACATTCAATCCTAGTGGCCATTGAAATCTTTGTCAATCATAAGTTTAGTCACTTGATCCTTTATACTACTTAATGATTGGCTACTTGACTACTTATGGGTTGTACTCAATGAGCACGAGTTGGAGACCAAGAGTTTGAGGGGTTTTAAAAATTAGATGTATAGTTTCAACGTGCCAAGTTTGATAAGGGTGTGGTAATAGTCAAGAGTTTTTTTCTAGAGCATACTCCAGTGGTGCTTGAGGAAGGAATTGGGTGCAAGGTGGAGTGGGTATGTCACTACAAGAGAAAGGGGTGTTTTAAGTAGTGTCTTAGACATCACATCTTTTAAGTAAGGTTTTAAGTAAAATTTTACTAAAAAGACAGTCTTTTTAGTAAAATTTTACTTAAAACCTTACTTAAAAGGCGTGATGTCTAAGACACTACTTAAAACACCCCTTTCTCTTGTAGTGTGTCTACCTTAGGTTTCAGTTTGCTTGTGGTTCGTAAATTCACAGAATGTTATTGGTTGTTTTTTCGAAGTAGGATGTTGCAGGGCGTGATCAATCATATATGCACTGGATTAGCTGACAATCTTTGATTTCCGCCTTGTGGAGAAACTCTCCAGCAGCTGGAAGACATAGCAAGAGTTTAAGGTCCCATGCAGACTCAGATTTCACAGCTTTCACATGTACTAAGCATTCACTAGAGCAAAGAAGGTAGGTTTTGTCTGAAGTGGATTGTGTGGATTCTGCAAGCTCTGTTTGTGAGCCAAATCATTTTGTCGTATCCTCTTAATGAAGAGCGTTCGTGTGGCACACCTCGCCGTACATCAAAGACACGCTCTGACCATTGGGACTTCTGATATCACGTCTCGAGACTGTCGGCACACGAACATGATACTTGTCTCTCTGACGTTTTATTATGGGTATGGTGTGATCTTCGTTGAAGACACTTCTAAGGGCGCATGCTTGTGTGTGAGAGAAGAAACCTCATGGAAAGCGACATCGTTAGCTAATCAACGCCATGAAGGTATGATCTTTCCTCTGGTGAAGCAAGTTTCAATTGAAGTAAGTTTATAGACACACTCTATGATTTATCACACGTTGTATAGCTAGGAACTGATCGATTACTACATATGCTGGCGTGAGGAATGCTCTCATTGTTGTACTGTCCATCCACATTTGCGAAACTTTAGGAACCGTCTGTTGCATAGCGGTTCAGTGCTAGATTTCTCCTCTATCCCTTTCTGTAATCTCGCTGGTGATATCCACGCTCTGAGTTTTGGTAAGTGACCGAATCCTCTCGTGGCGTGATTTTATCACTGTTTGTCTTTGAAACGACTTTGATAACTGTGCAAACAGAGGGCGTACTTGGGACAAGAGTTACGTGCTTCAATGTGATGAATTGGTGTGTTGGCATGCAGCCAAGTTTGCCAATCTTACAGCCTTGAATGTAGGAAACCCGAGTTTGAACGGAAATTTTCCTGAAGACATCGTGAATTGCTCCAAGCTGGTGTCCCTGAACCTGAGTTGGACCTTCATTGGCGGGGAATTACCAGCAAACCTTATAAACCTGCAGCAACTGCAAGTGCTGGATCGAACATCGACGGCACCGTGTGACCAGATTTAACGAGCTTCAGGAGCGAGTCCTGCTCCTTGCAAAGAACCACTTCGAAGGCCAGATGCCACAGTCCATATTTTCACTCACGAAGCTTGAGGAATTGACTCTGTCCCAGGAACGGTACACTTCCCGTAGCCTTCTTCACGATTTTAAAGCTGAAAGTTTTATGGTTAGGTTCAGACTTGAATTGGACGCCCTGGACATGGTGCCAAGGCTAGAGGACTTTGAGTTTTTGGGAGAGCATGGAGGATCTTGGACTTGAGGGCGTTCAGTTTTCAAAAGCTTTAATTCCCACAGGGATCTTGAAGATGACCAAGTTGAGAACACTCCATCTTGAGAGGTGCAACATCATGGGTCCCATTCCATCCCTGCAGATTCTGACGCATTTGTAAGATTTAAATCTGGCAAGTGACGCTCACGGGCCACATTCCAGACATGTTCGGAAGCATGCCGAACTTGACCACATTGGTGCAGTATAAATACCAGTTGCCTGGGCCTCTTCCAGGCTCTTTGTTCGAGTCCAGAAGGCTCAGTGGTTTCCTTGCAATTAATAATGGCATAAGCGGAAACTTGGAAGGGGTTGCAAACTTGAGAGACAGGATGGTCTGGTTTCATCTTGGGTTTAACAACTTCAGTGGAGAGATTCCATCTAGTTTCGGAAATCTGACGCTTCCCACATATCTTGGACTTTATGGCAGTTATTTCAGTGGAGAAATTCCACTTAGCTTAACCCCTAAAGGTTTTTGACTATGTTTTCACAGAAAACGCTCCCAAACTGCCATTTTTAGTACAAGTACCAAATTTTGGAAAAAAAACATTTTTGGACACATGTAACCGTAGGATCTTGTAGTAAACTAGTTTGAGAAGATGTGAAAAAAATTTCAGAAATTTTCACCGTGTAGATTGCAAGATATTAGCATTTGAAGTGACAAAAACCCTTTTTTTGTCCCTGCGAAAAACCGGGCAGCTGCACTTCACATGGTCACATTTGTATGAAAAAATGTCCAAAATGGTGGTAACTCTTTGGATTCATTCTTCAAAGCAAGTTAGCTACATGCTTGAAAAATTTCAGATCATTTGGAATTGTACAACATATAGGAAAAAATAGTAAATAGAAAGAAGTAGAAAATGATTCAAAACACTAAATTGTTAAGGATTTAATTATGGAATTGAAAAATGCCAATCGGAACAATTGTAATGTTGTAATAAAAAATCTACACCTTGTGTTATATTTTTTTCCCCAAAATATTGAAAATTGAATTAAATAAAGGACTTCAAAGTTTATTTTAGAGTAGAGATTCCATAACTACCCGCAAACTACCCACAACTAAAATTCCTCATAACTTTCATCTCATAAATCAAAGTGGAATGATTCAAAGCTTTCCTAGTGCACATAAATCTAGAGAACCAATTTCAAATTTTTATTTCTCTAGAAAATGATTTTTAAAGAAGTTTTTTTTCCTGCCTGGGCTGCCCGCCGAACAATGAAAACTACATATCATACCATAACTTTTTCACCATGTGGTCAAAAGTTATGAAAATTGTTGAGCCCTAAAGCTACTCCTCAGGCACATCTTGTGTGAAAATTCCAAAGAAAAAAAATAAAAATTCCATTCGTGGTGAGCTGCCCAAAAACGCTATGTTGTCAAAAAACGGTGTTTGGTCCTTTAGGGGTTAAGGAATCTGTCGCTTCTCGCAATAATCAATTTGCAAGCAAATAATCTGACTGGAAAGATTCCTCCCGAAGTCGCTGATTGGGAAGGACTACACTAAAGATGATATTTAGTGTTGAGTGACATTTAGTGTTTTTACCCCCCTACTAGCTACAACACTAAATCTGAACTTGTCCACAATTAGTGTTAGACTTGAATGTGCCGGCTTCAAACTTCAGAGCCTTGTAACTTTTGCAAAAATTCTTCAAATCAGGAAAATGAGATGTTTTCCGGCATCTACAAAAACTGTAGATGCCGAAAAACATCTCATTTTCCTGATTTGCAAAAGTTACAAGGCTCTGAAGTTTGCAGCCGCCTAGCCCTAATCGGTCCGATTCTGTCCGTGAACAGTGATATTCCGTCTGATATGACAACTCTGGTTCACATTTAGTGTTTGAATTGACATTTAATGTTACTTACTTTCATAGGGTAATTGGCTTTTAGTGTATGCCTTCGTATTTAGTGTACAAGACACTAAATATCATCTTTAGTGTAGTTGAACTTGATCTGAATAACAACCAGCTCTCTGGTTAAATCCCAAATAATCTGAGCAGTTCATGTTCATAAAGTCATAAATTACGAAGACTCTCCAAAAATATAATTTCAAATTTTGCAGTCATTGTTTTGAACATTTTGACAGTGAACATTTCATACTTACGACATGATCAGAGCAAGTCATTACAAACATCAAATTTCTCCGTGAATCTTCGGAAGGTCTCCAGGCTATCCTTGCTGTTGAATCCTTGGAAGTCTTGCAAGAAATCGCTCAGCAATTTTGCATTAGAAATTTTTCAATGACAACGGCGAGTTTGTATCATATACTCCGTCCTAGTTACACATATGCAGTCTCTCAGTTGACAACCATGCTTACTGAATCAAAAAATCTACCTTGGATCCAAAACTCCCAACCCGCAGCAGCAGGTGGATGTTCTTGAAGTCGAAAGTCTTCGACTTAGAATTTCGAAGGCCAAGTGGGCAGCAGCAGCAAGTTCTTCCGGGCAGCAAGGCGGTAGGTCGCACCTTGCCATCCCTCCGTTCTAATAAGATTGCCTGCTAACCCTGGCCCTCCAGCTCCGCGATTGCTCCCACCTTCCCACTCGTTCTCATGGACATAGGGAACTTCGTCTTCACCGACTTCATTCACTAGCTCCAGCTTTGTCAACTCGGCAGGTACAGCAAGAGGAGCCGTCGCAGCAAACGTCTAAATTGCCACAACCATGTTTCGGCGGAAACAAGTCGGACCTCCCTGCCTCAGCAAGGAGGATACGAGCTAAAAGGAGAAGTACAAAGAACATATTTCTGATAGACATCGTGCAGCCTTCATGTTCGTCTTGCTCACTCTTCTTTCGTTCTTAAGCTTATACTCTTACACAAGAGGTGGTTTGAAGCAATCTTACAAGCTCGAACTTCTCGTGACTGCATGAGGCTCAACCTCGTGAGTATTTGCGAGGGTGAGCCTCCTTGCATGTATGGGAGTGGCAGATCAAATCTGCGGGTGGGCCAAAGCAAATCTTCCTCGTGAGTGTGACCCAGTGGGGCGGGTTCGATCACTCGTAGGCCGCACCGCTCAGAGATTAGACTAGGCACAGCACACTTAGCTCATCTAAATGTCAGAATGGCGCTTGTAGTAACGCCAGTTTCACGGAATTGACATTGCAACATCCTAGCTACCTACTGACAATAGGCTGAAGTTGAGCTCAAACGCTGTTCTGGTACTCCGGCCATTGCTCATCGACCCATCTGCCAACAAGCTGCAAAAAGAAGTCGTTGCTCCAAGGTTGAGCCTTCTCGAGATTCAACTCGGTTGAAATCCTACTGTAGTTTGCAATACCGGTGCGATGCACAAGGTTGAATGTGAATGTAATTCAATTGGAAATTAATTTGAACGTCGAGCTATCAGCACGGCAAGCGAATTCAAATGTCAAAATGGCGCATCCAGTTTCACGGAATTGACGTTACACCATCCTTATTTACAATTTCCAAATCCCAGCTAGCAAACAACAGTAGGCTGACGATGAGTTCAAATGCTGCTCTGGTACTCCGTCCATTGCTCATCAACCCCTGTGCCAACAAGTTGCAGAAAGAAGTCACTGCTCCACAGGCCATGGCTGCGCCATCTTGAGATTCAACTCGATTGAAAACTTAGCTTGCAATAGCGGTGTGAGACACAAGGTGTGAATGAAATGCACATAATTTTGAAAATTCATTTGAACGTTTATCAGCACACAGCAAGCGAATGTAAATGGCGCATGGAATGTGTATTAACGCCAATTTCACAGAATTGACATCACAACATCCTTATTTAGAATTTCCAAATCCTAGCTGGCTACCAACAGTACAGACTGAAATTGAGCTCAAAGGCTGTTCTGGTACTCCGTCCAGAGCTCATCGACCCCTTCGCCTACAATCTGGCTAAAGAAGTCATTGGTCCACGGCTGCGCCATCTTGAGATTGAGGTCGTTTACGAACCCGGGCTTCTTTATGGTCGCAATCCAATCCAGAAAGTACGCCGTCGTCGTGTATCCGTCATACCAGTTGCCCCCTTTCGCTCGCGGCCCCCACCCCGTGGACGAAAACCCCGAGGTGAGTCTCACATAGTCCGCCACTCCTTCAATGATGCCCGTGAAGAACTTGTCCGTCCCGTACGCGCCGTTGTTGTTCTGCCACACGTGCGTCAGCTCGTGGTACAGCACGCCCTCGATCTCGAAGTGCATCTGGGCGGGGTCGGCAGGCTGTGCCGCCACGTAGTCCGACGAGAGCTCGATGTTGGCGCCGCCCGTCTGCGCCACCCCGTCGAAGCTGTCCACCGTGAGCGTGACGGTGGCGATGTCCTTGGGCGGGCTCTCAGAGAAGGTTCTCTGGATGTACGTCGTGGCGCTTTCGAGGACCCTGGCCGCGTCGCTGAATTGCTGGGAGAAGCGCAAGCCGCCCGGCGTGTCGATACTCTTGATGTTCACCACGTAGTTCGTCGCGGAGGAGGGATGCGCCAGAGCTCCAAAGAGAACCACCCACACCACCACGCTAGATGCAAGCGATCTCCGTTCTATGGTTGATTCTGCCATGGCCACCCGCATAGCTGATCCTGCTCGACCTCGATTTCGATCAGACGGAGCGATGAACACGCGTGAAATGGGACGCTCTGGAAAGACGAACCCAAGAATCCACAAGTTCCGACAGATCTCTTACTATCAGTGAGCAATGTGGACGACCGACGCTTGGAGTGCATCCAGAGGCTGGTATTTATACAGTCCTTGCAATTTCTTTATGTTTTTTGAGGAACCCATGTAGGAACCTAACATCGTTGACGGGAGGAGTGTCACATTCCTTGCAATTTCAGATTGTTAGGCCTGAGTAGACGCCATTTGTGAATGATAATGCTACAGTATAGGAAGTTGACTACCGGACCTGAGTGGTAGTTCGTTCCGTGGCAGAGGAAATCATGAAGGTTTGCGGCGATTTTGTGCGGAAGTCAATTCAGCGTTGGGCTTCAACAGATGAGGGAAGGGCATGTATGTGTTCCATGTTTTGATAAATTAATTATCTGTGAGCAAACCTACTCTACGGTAAGCTGAAGTCACCACAGTCGTGTCAAGTTTGCTGTAAATGGTGAGGACCTTCTAGCTTGTGTAAATGGCTGACGATTAGAATCTAAAGCTAGAAGGCCAGCTGGTGTCCATTTGGACAGTTTGACTTACTGGGTTTGCAAGAATTTTTTTACATAAGAACGGTGACCAAGGGTAGTTCATTATTTGGTCAACTCATTTTTGGTCAAAAGAGATGCATTGGGGATGGTTTATGGTCATAGAAAAAAAAGATAGCTTCTCATTGTTGTTCTTCCAGTGACTATTCTTGTCCATTTGGGTGCTTAACTACTAATGAGGCTAGCTACCCTTGCAATGATCATCCAAAAGCATCCCTCAAGATTGTGGAATAATGAGTGAATCATTTGTTTTGTAAATGAACCACATAGTTGTGTTAATTGAGTTCATAAAATAATCACTTTTTATATTGAACTTTCAATGGCTTGTACATCATAATGCAAACTTGAGTACAATTTTCATTGCATTTGGATGTAAATATGCAATATAACAAACTTAAGTATCTTAGTAGGTTTTGGAATTGGATTGGGGGCCATATTAGATCTACCTTCTTTACAATGTTGCTTTAAACCTTCCTCTCCAATGAACCTGAACTTATTAATTATCTTGAATATTCAAGACTAAATTGAAAAAGAGTATCTTCAATACTAAGATAGACCTTATGATTCGCATAATGACACCTATTTAATACCTTCTGTCAATTACTTCCTTTATTAATAATCTATCATGCCTTCCTCCTTCATTCATACCCATCATTTAGATGTTAATATTAATGCAAAGATAATAATGTGTGCTCATACCTTAAGCACCAAGATTGACATGAATAGAAAGTTTGGTGATGATAGTTATGCTAGTAAAACTAAAGAAGCTAGATAGCTAGTCTTATCCTTGTTTTCAGAGGTACAATTCAATATTACAAGTTAGATGTTTTACAAGCAAGGAGATTTGAGAGGTTATTATTCATAGTCACTATACTAATAATTAATTTTAGTATTACCACACTAATTGATTTGAAAATGCTATAACATTTCATTTTAGATGAACATTATTACTAAAAGACTTTTTAAATCAGATTTAGCAAAATTGCTCTATACTTTTATTATTGATAGCCATTTTTAATTCTTCAAGGATGAAAGGCCTATATTTGACTTTATATTTTTATTAGGCACTTTTGAAAAGTTTATGCTCTACTCCTGATTTGTTCAAGTTAAATAATAATAAAAATTGAACAAATACACACAATGTTCATCAATCAATTTAATGATATAAAAAGGGCAAATATGTACATGTATTTGGCGAGGTGAAAAAACTAAAGTCTAGCACTTTGGCTTGCCCTTGCAATAAATGTTGGGATCCAATGTAATGGTTTTATGATCTCAAAAAAAAAAATGCAAAAAAACTTCACGTAAAAAATTATCCTTTAAATCATTGAAATGTTGCCTTTCACATGGTCCCCTTAAAGTTCTTTGATATCTAGAGTCTCAAAACTACTTCAAAAGACAAGGTTGAAATCTTCATCTATTATTATTATTTTTTAAATCCAATAGTAGGATCCTTTACTTGAGTTGTTCAAGTACATCTTTAGCAAGTTTTAAAGTGAATATACCCACCAATTGCAAGTTCAATGTGCCTAGACTTCAAAATGTAGGATTTTCTAGCCCTTCCAAAAGGTGAACTTATGTATTTCAACATTTTTAGAAAAAAACATGTATGTCCCATAACTTGTGCATTTTGGACAATTCAGTGGGAAATAAAATGAAAACACATGGAAAATTTAATCAAAAAAAATTTCATGCTCATCTTTAAAAAAATTATAAAGTGGAAGCTAATACTTCTTGAATTTAAAGCACTAATAGTTTTCACAAGACTATTTAAGAAATTTTAATCCCAATGATAATGTCCAATTTTTTTCAAAATTGAGATTAAAAAAAAAAAATTGCATATGTTTTTTCTACCTTCTTAGTCTGGAGAATAAAATTGCACACAACTTCCATACCATAATTCAAAACTAAATGGCTCAATTTTTTTGTGTAGGTATTAATCTATAAACACAAATAAAAGTATTTAAAATATTTTAGGATATATCTTTATCTACCCACTTTGAATCCTTTGATATTCAAATTTTTTTTTAAATCTTATAACTTTTGCAATTTTTATCGGAATGATGTGAAACAAAGCTTCACATGTAGATTAGGATGACTAGAATCCATCCTAAGAAATTCAAAATTGTGAAGGCTATTTGAGTTCTTAGAAAAAACAAAGTGGGATCCTTAGTCCTTTAATTAGGGGGTGATTTTGATGCAAGTTGATAATTTGGGGGGGAATAACCACAAGGCATAAATGCATGCACTTTAATGGCATTGAGTTGATATCTCACTATATTAACCTTGGAAGGACGTTGAGGGTCATTGTGGTCTTTGTCTTGTTGTCCTCTACTGGGGCACTTGTGGTTGGTGTCTTGTATTTTGTCTTTGCAATGAAATTTTGTTTCATTTTTATCAAAAAAAAAGGATGTTGAGATCCCAAATTATCATATGGATGAACTTTCAAGATTCTAATAGAATTGAAGAATGCACCTTTAGATCACATTTTGGCAAATTACCTTTAGGGATAGGAGTCTTATCCATATGGTGTCAGTGTGTCACCCTTGCACCTCCAAGCCGCAAAAAAGAGTCAAACTTTTGTGCACGTGAAGTACTGTGCTGTACATTTCCTCTTCTACCTGGATTGTGATTTTATTTTATTTTCGTTTTTTGTCACAAATGAAACAGGATTTCATTGCAAGGGTGACCTGGCAGGAAGAGAACACAAAAGACTGGATTGCGATTATGAATTTGCCTTCCTGTGTGAGTCATCACGGACCTCCTCCAGTTGTTAAATCCTCTGTTTACTTGTGGCCTAGTATCACTTCTGCTCTCTTTCCTCAATATGGTAGAATCATCCATAGTCGACCACTTAAGCGATTCCACGCATCTTCTGGAGTAGTAGGAGTCAATGTAAATGCCCTGTAGAAAGATAGTAATGATGGAGATTGCTAATTTTTCAAGATTTTTTTCCTTAAATTCAAATTACTTTGAATTTTGGAAGTCAAAAGTTGGCCTCAACCCATACCCAATATATACAGTCTTCCAATTCCGATCATTCTGTGATTACTTTTCCACTCACTACTTCCTACTTTCTTGCTCACTTCATCAGGACATGTATCAAAACTTTATAGTCCCAACCTTGCAAAGGAGAAAAAATCACTTTTCAAACTTTGGTTGGAAATAGCTGCACCCTACAGGTTGAGTATGGATGTCTAGTTGGTAATGGGTGGTTCTACCATATCTTCCTCTTAGGGCCTGTCTCCATTAGGCAAAATCAGAGCTCCGACAACTAGAGGGGGGCTATCCGGTCCGGCGGAGCTCCTGGCGTTTCTATTGTGCCTGGAACCTAGAGCCACTATAGCCTCCACTCATTCCGCTCCCTTGTGCCACCTGTTTCGTGCACAGCTGCTCCATTGGGCAACACTCCTTCTGTAGCATGCAACGCGGGAGACATTTTGTTTTTACCGAAGAAAAGGGGGCTCCGGTTGACCCTCCAGGCCCTACAGGTCTGCGTTTCCACTTTGCACGGACTGGAGCCTAGACCTCTGGCCGGACCTCCACGTTGTTTTTTCTTTGCAATGGAGCCCCCCACACCCATCCAGAATCGGACATCCAGGTTGCCAATGGAGTCTGCCTCTTAATGGGACTCCAGCATCCTCTGTAGTTCTTTGTTGTTGTTGTTGTTTTGAAACAAATGAAACAGAATTTCATTGCCAGAGAGAGAAGAAAAAAATACAAGCCTGCCAGTCACAGGTGTCCTGGCAGGAGGGAGCCGAAACTAAAAGGCAACCTGGACCGAGTGACCGACTGAAAGACCGGACCAAGTCCGGCATGCTCTGTTCATGTGAGGGATGGACCCCCACTCTGCGGTTTAGAGATTTGCAAAACTATCAGTGTACCTCAATTTTGGATCTCCTGGCCACCTAGTTTTGACTCATTGCACATCAGTTGCTGTGGACTTTGTACCACCCACTGCACTGCACTAGTGCACTGCGCCATTCTAACATTGGATGATGTGCACCGGCTTCAGATTCAACAGCCCGGGGAGCAACTCACAATACCGACAGTCCGACACAGGTGATTTCTTAACTTTTCCAATCCGGAGAAAGGAACCCTCTTTCTGATTATATGGTAGAACCACCAGGGACCCATCCCCAACCTGTAGGGTGTACTATTTTCAACCAAAGCTTTGAATGTGTTTTTTCTCCTTTTCAAAGTTAAGACTAATCAAGTCATGACACATGTCCCAAAGCAGTGAGCAAAAAATAGTTCTTGAATGATCGGCATTGGAAGATTCTAAGGTAAACAGCCCATTACGGACCAAATGGGGGGTTTGCCCTCATGTCATTACTGAATTTTTTTAATTTTTTTCTCATACAAAGACAAGTGATAGAAATGGTGAGAGCAATTGAAATTATATTTTTTCGATAAAGTGTGAATTTGTTATAAATTTCTGAAGTGTTCTGCCCACCATGGCTAAAAGAGCATGTAGACTACCCCAAAACCAACAAAAATTATATCCATAACACTCATCTAACTCACCTATTGCAGTCACAATATTTTCTAAAATAGAAGGCCTAAAAAAATCATTTCCTACAATGAATTAACACTAAAAAGCTGGAAGTTCCTATTGTGGTTACTAATTACTCCATTCTGGACACTTAACGCATTGATTGTGGCGCAGATTTAATTCACTAGAAGAAAACCATGATTCATTAAAAGAAAACCATAATGGGGTCATTCCTAGGAGTCCGTAATGGGTAAAAAGTCCGTAATGGGCTGTTTTACCTTACATGTTAGCTATAGATTTGGACCAGCTGCCGGCTTCCAAAATTCATAGTAATTTAAAATTCAAGGCATAAAATTACAAAAAAATTACGATCCACTTGATTTCTATCTTCCTACATGGCAAAAAATTTACATGCCTTACACTACTCCAAAACATGCACAAATCACTTAAGTGGTTGACAATGGGTGGTTCTACTATATATAGGTTGTAAGATCATCCAATAGAACTTCTAATAAACTTCACTCTCTAAACCAGTAAATCTCTCTAATGTAATATTAGTAGCTGGTCCAAGTACCAGTCATATACATAATGTAGTTAGTGACAAGTGGTAGTAGTGCAACCACAATAAATGACAACCACCCAACCACTGTAAATGACAATCACTCAACTACAAAAATAAGTGAAAATGAAAACACATTGTATTGTACTAGAGCCAACCAATGTTCTTTGTTTGTATTGTATGTACAACAAGTGTCTGATGTTCTTTGTTTGTATAGTTTAGTATGAAAAATCACTGCACAAACTTATTAATGCAATGATCCTCCCTAATTGTAATAACCTATGTCCTGTGCATTGTGTTAGACGGGTCCTAGCCCCCTTGCTCTATAGAAGTTCTATTGTAGTAGCTAGGAAAGAAGACATTGAGAATAGTCAAATGGTATTAGTTTTATATCAATCATAATAGTTTGGGGCATTCAAAAGTCATTTGAAGAACTTATAATAAGAGAATTTTCTCAAACAAGGAGACATTTAGACCCATTTTTTTTTTAAATTATTAGATTCTTCTATTTCTTAATTATCTTCTTAAAAGATCCTTTTAATAATGTTAGTTATGAGACTTCTTTATTGCATTCACTACATTCAATTATTCACGTGTTAGGATTTGTATATTAATATTTATGACTGTGTGCCACCTAATTACTTTAATAGAGCATTCAATCAATAGAAATCCATGTTGCTTATGTATTGCAAGAATTAAATTCATTGATTATCCTCACAATTCTAAATTGAACAATTATAATATCAAGGATACATGCATGGACATTGCAAATTGTAATCACATTGTCATTCTTGCAAAATTGCTATGCATCAAAATTGCTTAAAATTCTATCACAAAAATCAATTGGTAGAATTAGATTTTTATAGAAAAGCTCAATTTCAAGATTTTAATGTTCCTAATGTAACATGAAGTGCAACACATACTACTAGAATTGATCTTTCATATACAAGGTATTGGAATTTGTTAGAAATTTCAACCTTAGGTCTGGCCTCTCATAAATTTTTTATTTTAATGTTGACATAAGTTATCAAATTTGAAGTATGTAGTTTATTTGCTCTTCTTAAATTGTTGCCCCTTGCATATTATACAAGAATTGTTACTTTGGGTTTAATAGTCTACTTTCTTTCATGCACTTGACCCTTGAAGGCCCACAGAATCACATACTAGTTTCTAAAGTAAAGAAAACATAAATAACTCATAATCCGAAAAGAATTGGAAGTAAGTTAGGAAATGGAGGTCCCTAATTTTTATAATAGATAATGAAAGGGAACAATTCAATCTAGAAAATACAATTGCATGCAATAGTTATATGCATTATATATGGCTATATCTACCAATCTCCATATAATTAATACATGAAAATTACATGGAAAGAATTGCAAAAGATGCATGTGTCCTTTCTATATCTTTAACAACATTGGTGGTGTTTGGAGAGAAAAGCAAACACAAAGATGAAGATGGCACAAGTAGATAGGCATTTTTTTGAAAATATGGCTATAATACTATGCATAGCAATGCTTTTAGTACTTCCAAGTATAATGGTCAACACTGTGAGTTTTTTTCCATCTTATGTTGTAGATGTTAGCTTCAACTACTTCTATGTAAGTGTTGATCAATCACGAAAGAAGCACAATTGTATGTCAATTTTAAGTAGAAGATTGTGTGTACACCAATGTCAAGTGTTCTTGTATTAAGCATGTATTTTTCCAAATAATTAGGTGTATTTTTCAGTGTTGATTACAATTTGTATGAATCATTAAAGCAATGTCTACTAATTCCAAAGGTCCTTGAACTAAATCTTTTATGAAGTTGCTAGTACTACATGCCTATATTAGCACATTTTTCATACATCAATGTCAACAACATTGTACATTGTTTAATGATACTATACAATATTGCAAGTATCATTAAACTCTAAATTCTTGCAATACTAGTAGTGGATCTTTCTAATTTTTTGCACACCCGTTGCCTATCACTCATTCTCCAACTTGGTATGGTTTACTTTTTTCATCTTGATTCCTATATCTTCAATAATCCCAAATCTGCTAAAGATTTTGTCTATAGTCTTGTTCTTACTAAAACAACGTACCTTGGACCTTAAAGGATTAAAATCCCTGAAAATTGCACCAATATATTTTGGTGACGCATACCAAACTTAAATTCACACACATGTGACAAGACATAAATTAGAATATGCATTTGATCGAAACTAGTGTAAGTTAACCCTAGAAAGATGCAATTGACACTAATTGTCTAATGGATGATAGAGAATCCTTCTGTATAGGACAAAAGTGCAGATGTTCCTCCTTAGAATTTTGTGTGAGAAAGGGGAGGTCTTGCATAGTAGTTTGACCTCCAATGAGTGCTCTACGTTTTTCTTAAGCAAATAGGTACCCAAAAGGCTGATTCCACAGCGACCAGTCCATCCTTCTGGGGTTAAGCCTCAATTGCACCAAATATTACAATTTCAATTATTCGTTCAGTAGGATAAGTCGCTCCATCTCATGCCCCACTGTTGTGAAACAAATGAGACTTTGAATTAAAAACCCTCGAGCACAGATGCCTAACATTGGTGTAGTGGCTTATCCTATACATTTACATTAGCAGGTACCTCCAAAGAAGCCCTTATCCATCACAAACTCTTTCACAAACTCTGCCAGATAATTCTCAGAAAACGGTGTTAAATCTACTGCACACGAACCCAATGCAAAGGAACATATCAACTTAATGAAAAGAAACTCTAGCAAGCCAAGGTTCTGAACTACAAATCACAGCAAAATTATATCAATTTCAAGACAAGTCTTCTCTCCATACAAACGTGGTGACACATTACAAAATACGTAAACCACTCCTGGGAAATGTCCTGTTCAATCGGCGGGAAGCTTCTGTGCCGTAATGTCCGATTACGTGGGCAAAATCGTGTAATCGGGGATTACGGATTTTTCATCCGGCTCATCATTTTCATCCCATTTTCATCGCGATTTCGTTGTGATTTAGGTTGGGCAATATCCTTATCGTCGGGCATTGCGCCAAATAATTGGCCCTCCTCGTCGGGCTCCGCCTTCCTCGTCGGCCGATTATTTGGTGCAATGCCCTCCTCTGCGGGCATTGCCCTATACACAATTCATTATGAAATTTGCAGGGCTAGATTTGTATAAAGATGCCTTGAACAGAACACAACCTTACAGATACTGCAAGGATGCATCCCATGTTTGCAACGACAATGGTGACCAGCTATAACTTCGACATAGGAGGAGCCCAAACTCTACATGGGCAGCCCCAATATCACCCAGCCACATTAAGCTCCTCATAGATCATATTTTTGTTACTCAATGGGGTGTTTTTTTATTTGAAAGATGTGCGTATAGAAGTTTCCTACATATCTATGCAATCAAATTAAAAAAATTCTTCACCAATGTGTTTCAATCAATTATCATGTAAAATCATGAATTTTAAGAGAAAAAATTCACCAAAAATGGAGTTTTGCTTTTTTTAAACCCAAATTTGGTACGCTTCATTGGAATTGCACAAGAATTTAATATTATTTATGCAAAAAGAAAAATACCAATAAAACTTTATAGTATGCAAAGTTGTTTTGAATGGCAAAAGTGGATGTACGTATCATTATGCAAGGGTACTGTACAGTACTAGATAACCCTGGCTAACATAGCCCTGCTTTCCACATGAGGGAGACTTTATGGTTTCTTACATTATGAACCATCACGGAACCAACAAATAATGGAATGTATAGGACTATGAGATTGTGAACCATGTTATTCTCCCAAGCAGGACCTATTTCTACACTCTAATGTACATTTACTCTAGGATGACCACAGATGCTCTGCCAATCTGGGTCTACTTGTGTACAAAAAGACATGGAAGATTCTACAAAGACCTCATGAAATACTTCACCATTGTCAACAAGTATCGACAGAGCAGACCAGCACAAGACCATATCATTGACCCGCTATCACCTCAGTGATAATAGCATTGGATAGAGACCTTGTATGGGCATTGCATCCACCAAGCCCAGACCTAAGTAAAAACACCCCCCAAGTTGTGTTGATTTTAGGTATAATACGAGACACCCATGCCAGTGCTGAAGCATCTGGCGCTTGTCACGACCCAGCAACCTCGTCATTGGCAGAAGCAATGAGTTCTGCAATCCTTTCTTGCGCCAATTTACAAACGTCTTTGAACTCCTCGTCTGCATTCTTTAAGCAGAAAGACATTCTTGTAAAAATTTGGCTCTTTCCTCCCTCAAATGCCTTTTGGAAGAGTCCAAGATACTGACACACTTCATGAGGCTGTATCCCTTGAAGAAAGAATGGCAATAGCCTCCCATGAGACTCCTCCATAACCGCATAACACTGGGTCACCATTTCCTCCTGCATCTTCCTTCCAAGGTCGGCTATATTCAGTTGCGGTAACAGATCCCTCTCTTCTTCATGGAAGTGTTCCACAACGTTCTTCTGCAAAGGCAATACCCATGATTGAGTATAATTAAATCCTACATCTATTTCAAAAACGCTGTAGACTGACCTTGCAGGCAACTCCACAGGCACAATGCAAGATTTCAAGAGTCTTCCACTCAAGATTAGCACTGCAAGTAATTTATTTCAGTCATTCCAGTAGATGTAGCAGATTATCAAACAACCAAGATCCCAAACCTTCAGATCACATCAAGGATAAGCCGAAGGCTAGACACAGCTTGCCCAGTTGTGGTAAAAGCAACAGAGATGCATGAGGTGTTGACAGATGCTCACTTGGTAAGCAGCCAATCGAGCAGCAAGAGCTTGCAAAGCATCCAGATGGTCAGCGCACCCTTGCTCCAATGCCATTACGCCCTTTATGTCCTCGCGAATGCCATTCATTATAGGGAGGTCTCGCGCATGATCTGAGAGAGCTGATTCGCTCATTCCTGAAGCGTGGACATGCAACTGTCAAGTCACCTTTTGCTTGCTTCAAGTGGGCTACTTGATAATCAAGCTTGAACAACGGGAAGATTGGGGTGAACTTAAGCCATAGAACTTAATTCGTAAAGATTTTTTTTCAATACTTACCTTCCTCTGTGGAGTCTATTGCAAAGAAAATGACCCTTTCTTCCATTTGTGCATGTTCTTGCATCAAGTCCACTAGACGTCCATACACCTTCCAAAGCCGCTGCAGCTGTTTCCCTGGTCCCCGTCTTCCAGACTCGCCTACTTCAACCTCAATTTTATTTACAGGTAAACCATCAGCGAGAACGACGAGCTTTTCCAAATGCCACAAAACGCTTTTGTGCTGTAATACAGTCATGACTATGAGAGGCGGTGGAGCCCTCTCATCCAACACTTTTGCCACGGCTCCTTTTAGTAATTCCAGATCGACCCTCACTGGAGCATAGTTTGGAAACGAATGCATCGCTCGGCTATAAGTAAGCAGATGAGAGTGCACAGTCCCAATCTCAATACCACGAAAAAACTTAGAAATATCAACTAAAAGAAGAGTAGGAATGAGATAGACATCTACAAGAGTAAAGTGGTTTCCCAAAAAGAAACGACCATGTTTTCCATGTTCCCGTTTACCACTGTCCAATTTCACAAAGGCGGACTCTAGACTTGGTCTCATATCTCTTTGCACCAAGGGATTTCCATCATAGAGCAACTGTTCAACGATAGGGCTGAACTCATCCCGAATAAAAGTTACCCATTTCTCGACTTCGCCACTTAGAGGTTTGGGGATCAATGACGGATCTCGAAAGGTTTCCTCAATGTAATCCAGCATCAAGTCTGTCGAGCCAATGAGTTTGTGATGACCATACTGCAATACAGGGTATTTGCCGTTCGGGCTTACGTTGAGTAACTTGAGATCGGTCAAGTCCCTAGGTGTAAGCCAGGTTGCATCCACGAAGATACCCTGTAAGTAAGGAACACGGCATGTGAATAACACAAGCATTCGTATCTGACTTTCAATAAGCTCAAAACCTAAGTCTAAGATAGTGGATACTAATTGCGTAACTTTATGCAATATGACCACTATGTAGGCGTGTACTTTCATTGGAAGATCACTATAGAGTTGTGGAGGAATTACTTTTAGGTACAAAAGTCAACACTCTTTAGATCAACTTTTAATCACTATACATGAATTTCTTGTGCAATTTCAAAGTGGGAGGTTTTAGACTACCCTAAGCGACAGTAGACAACCCTATTTCCATTCAAAGATTCGCGGTCATAGACATATAACCAAGTCAAACTGACATACTTGCTAATAAGTCCCAACCAAGAGTATGAATAGACGAGTTGCTTGGGTCACAGGGTTCGGTATAGGAAATGGGTTAAGGTCCCTCTGGTGTTTCCTCTATCGTGGAAAATCATTTTTAATGGAGGCTACGTCCTTTTTCAATTTTGAGAAATGCAATTTCTGTTAATGATGAGAAGGTACCAAGCGGCGAAGGTACTTTACCTTGAATTGCAACGCAATCAAAACACGCAATGTGAAGGGACACAAGGCATCTCCAATCAGCTGCACTCTCGGAAGTTTACTCTCCGCGTCTGTATCACCCGGAGTTGTTTGGCTCGGAGTTGTTGGTTCACAATAAGTTGGAGAGGACGACGCTGGCACAACCGCAGATGACTTTGAACTCGGTATTTCATCCTTTAGTTTCGACGGAGCAGCTTTTGCACAACAGATACCCATCTCGAGTGCTCCAGATGAGGCGTGGTCTGACAGTCGCAGTCAGTTTGAACCATTAACGTCTGCGAATATTTATCACAGTAGGAGCCGCATAGCCATTAATGTTCTCCCGCAGACGCCAATTCTGTGATGGGCAGCAAAGGTAATTACGACCCCGTCACCATGACCTTGAATTTAGGAGCCAGACGCCACACTGCTACTCAGAAACAAAGTTGCCTTACAGCTCATTCAACTATAATCAGATAGTCATCCTCGTCCGATCAGAAAATCAGATTAATGCTATCTAACTGTAGATGACAGAAAATGTCCTAGTAGTGTTCTTCAGGAAATTGGTCCTTTCAAATAATATTCGGATGCTACTCCAGCAGAGTACGTTGTCTAAATCAGCGAGAGTTAAACATGCAAAGAACCCCGTGGTCCAATCAAGAAAACAATAACAAAATGTACAGACTAAGCCAAGGGGTCACAATTTTTAGGTTTAGCCTTCAGCAACTCTGAGGTCAACTGAAGAAAGATCTATTGCCCTCGAGCGGCACTGAAACAGCAACAAATTCTTACATTCCGAGACCCTTGGAATTTTTCACTGTAACGAAACTCTATTAGATATGAGTGAACCAGACAGTCATTAAAATTCATGAGAGAACTGCTCCAAGGTCCAATTTGGCAAAAAGAAACTCACCATATTCTCGTCTCCACCAGAATCCTCCTTAGGAATCTTGAATCTTTCAAGAATGAAATCAATAAACCGCCAAAGCTTGATAGTATCCTATAACAACAACAACAAACCCCTGTGTACAAACGACCTGGCACGCTCAGGAAAGGAGGCTCAAGTATTGTAACGACCATTTTCAACAGACTACCAGTGCCCGGCCTAAACCCCTAAGCTTGGGCGTCTTTCCCAAAGCGATTCTTACCACGTCTTCACTCACGGGTCGCTACACGAGTCGCCATCACCATCTCTATCCACACGAAACGAGAGCATCAAAAGCTACTCGATCACGACAAGTCATGCGTGTGGGGCCACCCCAAAAGATACGGATTAGTTGGAGCACACGAGCATTGAATTGGAACGTAACTAAAAAGCTAGCGAGGAGTAGAAAATAAGCTATGCCGCCTCTGGCAGACGAAGTCGTAAAGCAAGCGGAGAGAGAAACTCAAGGACGATCGAGATCCGCAATACCTGGAGTTGCGTGCCGAAACAGAAGAATCGGTGCAATGCTCAGAAACAAACCATCAAGCCTTGAAACCGACAAACCATCCTCTCTCTCTACGCAAGAGTCCATCAAGCCCTGACAAGATGACCAACGATGACGGGATGGGCTCCGTTTCAAAACTCGGGTACACGGAATACAAGATTCTACATTTTCTTGGTGGAATGCGTACCTGACGGAAACTCCCAATTCTTGCTGCCCCGATGCAATCGAATTCTCCGCCCGCTTGCCCGCCCTGTTTGTTCTTCAATTTTCTCTTTTGCGATCTCCTCCTACAACCCTTTCCACCACCGGTACCGCCGTCTTGCGCTTCCACAACCAAAACCCCGCCACCAGGAACTCACGCAATCCCCCGTCACGGCGCACGTCCACCACCACCACCCAAATCCCTGAATTGAGAGCGAAAGTACGGAATCTTTAGCCAAATGACCCCCACAAGAAACCACCAATTCACAAAACTCAAGCTCTCGCCAGCACACATAGATATGAAGGCGTCAATTCGAAGGACACCACGGAACAGAAACCATGCCAAATTGCAAGAAACAGGCAGCAAAAGATGGTGAGTGGAGATGTGGGGAATACGCAAGAATGTGTAGAAAACAGTGTTGTTCGCTTGATTCAGAAGACGGACGGCAAAACAGAAGACTACGGTAGTGAGAGTATTTCGTGTGCAGTGTGTCTGTCTCAGTGTGTCTCAGCGTTGTTGTGTTTGCAAGCAATTTCGAAAATCACGGCGGGGCCATCATCATCAGGAACAAGTTCTTTGCTTCCAACAGCCGCAGCTACATGATGATGATGATGATGAAAGTTTGAGGAGCATCATGAACACAGCTTGCAATTGGAATGTCACTTTAGAAGAATGTCACCCACTCAAGGCCATTCCTTCCTTGCAAGAAAATAGCACAACTTCACTGGGAGTGAGAGAGTAGTGAGTGTTCATGAGCAGGCTGGCATTCTCTTTTCTAGAGCTCGAGTCTGCGGTAGCATCTGAACTGATGGATCTTTTTTCTTTTATGTTTTTGTTTTTCCTTGTGGGGGGGTGAAAAGGAACTCCATGTGAATAAGGTAGACTTTGGCCTGGTCAGCATTTTCAAGCTAATTGATGTGGTTTAGGATTGTTTTCAGTAAAGTGATTGATTGTATGCGGGCCGGATGTGTTGGACGGCAGTTGGTCAGATTGATGGGTATCAGTGGACGTGGGTCGGGCGAGAATTCAGTTGGGGTGTCTGGAATTCTGGATTTGTGGCATGTGGGCAACGGGGATTTTGTTCCCTGGGTGCTTGCCAATTTTGTGAGGGTATGAAATGGTCGAGTGTATAGTAGCACAAGGAGCCTTTTGCGGAGGTCCAGCCCAAGGGTGAATGTAAAAAAAAGTTCCCTATTTTGTGCCGTGGCAATTGAATTTCTCTATGCTCCTCCTAGCTAAACTTTTTTGGAGCCTCTAATTGCAAATATGAACTCAAAATTTGCATAAATTTATTTGCATAGCAAATAAAAAGTTCCTATGTTTTTCCCAGGGGTAAAACAAGAGTCTCCGCAAGAGGCTCGTTGCACTACTATAGACTCAACCATGTGAAATCTCATTACCTGCAACGTACTCTGTATATTCTAGAACAAGTTTGTAACTTGAAATATAAATAAAAGGCAAAATGCTACCATAACAATATTCAACAATGAGAGGTTGTCCTTGGATGCTCTATTTTAAGATTGCAATGGTCCAATTCTTAATTTAGAATGAAAAAATGACTTTATATATTTACGGGGAATAATAGTTTAGTAAAAGCTTTTTTTTATCCCAAAATGTTTTACCCAAAGTGAAATGGTGATCATAAATGATCTCTAATATTGAGTACGTTTTTTTGGTTTGGAGACCAATGGTTATGTGACCTTTCTTTCAAGAAGGTTTTGAGTTCTTTAGGTATGTCATTTTAGGGGTCTTGAATTGAAAGTGGCCAATTTTGAGTATGCAATTTTTATATGTACTAGCTCTGCACTACAAATGAAATGAGGTTTTGAATAGCAATGTATTGGGCCATAATTACAGTTTGGTATTTTAAAACACATATATCCACTTTTTTTTCCATAGGCTCAAAGTTTCCAGTTTCTTTTTGAGGCAATTTGCCTTAAAAGAACACTACTAATATCAATGTTACTATCTATTTTTACTAAATCTTAAGCATAGCTGAACACTTTTCTCTTAAATTGACATAATTTCATCATAAAAATACTTTGCATCACTTATTTGACTTGAGAACTAGCAAAATAATCTGCAGGTTAATGTATTTGAAATAAATTTAGTGTACTAAAAAAAATATAAGAACCTTTGGCTGCTTCTACAATGAAACTCCAATATTGTAAACTCTTACAAACTCAAAAAAATTAGCCAATCATGCTAAAATTCAAGTAAATATGACTAAATAACATTTGAAATTGATTTCAAAAGTTAAACATGACTCTTTCAGTTGGAGTTCTGACTTCTGCGCAAATCAATAATAAAATTTAAAAATGGAAAAAAATGGAAAAATGAATAATTCAAATGTTATTACATATTACTTACCACAATAAAATATTTCACATCCAAATTGTTTTGACAATACTCATTATATAACTCAATTATAGTTTAATTCCTAAAAGATGAACAATTCTATATATGAAAAGGGACACTTTGATTGATCATATTGTAAAAAATATAATTTAGATGAGGCTATATTTCATAACGTTGAATCAATGAAGATCACTATATGTGTTGGTCCAAAAAAATGAACAAAAAAATTGACCTATTCAAATGGACTTAAAAAATACATCAAGCCAAAATTAGACATCTTGGTCTTTTAGAAATTAACCCCTAAAGTTTCTTGACTATGTTTTCACCGGCAAAACGCTTCAAAATTGTCATTTCTAGTACAAATACAAAATTTTAGAAAATAAATAATTTTTGAACATATATAGCCATAGGATCTTGTAGTGCATTGGTTTGAAAAGATGTGGAAAAAAATTCAAAAATTTTCATTGTGTTGATTGCAAGATATTAGCGTTTAAAGTGATAAAAATCCTTGACTAAATCCTGCAAAAAAATGGGTAGCTGCACTTCACAAGGTCACATTTGTATGAAAAAATGTACAAAATGGTGGCGTTTCTTTGGATTCATTCTTCAAGGCAAGTTGGCTATATGCTTGAAAATTTTCGGATCATTTGGAATTGTACAATATATAGAAATAATAGTAAGAAGAAAGAAGTAGAGAATGATTCAAGATACTAAATTGATAAGCATTTAGTTATGGAACTGAAAAATGCCAATTCCAATGGTTGTAATGTTGTAATAAACAATCTACCCCCTATGGTGAAAATTTCTGAATTTTTTTCCACATCTTTTCAAACCAGTGCACTACAAGATCCTATGATTATATGTGTTCAAAGATAATTTATTTTCTAAAATTTGGTACTTGTACAAGAAATGACAATTTTGGAGCCTTTTGGGTGAAAACATAGTCAAAAACCTTAGGGGTTAAAATTTTTTCTTTTAATGCCAACCCATCAAATATATATGAAACAAATTTTATGACAAATCTATATGTTCTTTTAAGGGATGAGTTAGCTTGCTTGGAAAGGTGAAAGTTAGGTTCGGATTCACTACCAAGAATAGCAGACTGTTTTCAAATTGCTCGAGAAAAAGGGGGGTTGCAAACATTTCCTTCTGAAGTCACACATTGATGTATAGGGCAATGCCCGAGGAGGAGGGTGTTTTGGGAAATAACGGGCCGATGAGGAGGGTGGAGCCCGACGAGGAGCCCTGTTATTTCCCAAAACGCCCGACGACGAGGAGTCATTGTCCGATGTAAATCACGAACAGAAGGATGAGAAATTGAGGATGAGAAATTGAAGTTGGATGAGTAATGCGTAATGCCCGATTGCGCAAGAAAACCCGCGCAATCAGGCATTACGTCTCAGAACCCTCCCCGCAAATGTACGAGGAAATTCCTGCAAGTGGTTTACGAGGAACAAAATCTTCAATCAAGTATCTGATACATCCCATTTAACTTCTTTCCATTTTTTCATTTTTTCATTTCATTTAATTTGACACAAGTAAAGGAACCTTTGCTGCAAGAAAATAAGAGCACAAGATGCCCAGCCGCAAATGCGTTTATGTTTCATTTGGAGACATGCTCGTAGGCATATACATACGGTACAGGTGGTCTGTCAATGGAGCAGAAGCGACAAAGAAAATGATTTAGTGTTCTAGAGAGACCATGTCCAGTTACGCCTCCCTGAGAGACTTTCACCTCAAGATCGATGCAAACTTCTCTTTTAGATCAGTCATGAGTGGTTCCTTGTAAGGCTGGGAAAGGCTTTGACTGCCGCTTTGGCCTGATTTCCTGCTACAGATGCAATCAGTGATCTGGCTCCCTTTCGAAGTGAATCCCTGTGGAAATTGGGAAGTCCTCACTCCTCACTGCCTTGCGGACAGCACTGAAACATGCAGCACCATTCTTCACTGATGAGCAAGCCTGATACTTGTGACGATTCACACACGAAGGTAGCGCGAGAATCCAAATTAAACCTCAGAACATCTGCAATGCTTCCGGTATTGGCACTGAAGCCAAGTGCAGACTGATTTCTAATTAAATTTGCGCCCCAGTGCAACCGTTAGTGGGGGCTGCAATTCCATAGCTTCGGTATTCAACCACTCAAGAGTGGCTAATTTACAAAATGTGAAGGGTTCGCGAGGTGGCCTGTTGTAGGAATAGTCATTATTGTCAACGCTTTTCAAGCATTGGTATGTATGTTAATCAACTCAACCTTCCCTTGTTTCCAAGAAAATGGAAAGTCTTTTTTTATTTTTTTAATGTAGATTCTTTTCTTTCTTTCATTCTACACTGTAGAAAAGTCCACTTGATGTTTGGATTGACGACTTTGCATTCGGTCAATTTGTCCAAAGAAACAAATGGTATTGTGCGAGCCTCGTAGAATGACCCGCCATTTGCCGTTACAAGGCTTGTATGCCGAGTTTGCATTGCAGATGCTCTCAAATCGAGTATTTGGGTACCTAATTGACTTTGCATGCAATTGAAAGTTGAAAGTTTTTTTCTACATGTTGGTATTCAACAAACTTGTATGAAGTCAAATTATGGACTAAGGAATGTGGAAGCAAAGCCTCATTCTAAGAAATAATATGCAAAGCCTTGCCGGAGTGGTGAGGGATGTCATTTTTGATAATAATGCTCTACTTTTATATGACCAAAGGCAATCTAAATGTTGAATGGTGGGATCTTGGTCAACCATGCTCAATGGAGGGCTAAAAAGAGAGCATTGTAATGCTATAGCAACCCCGTGTTATGAAAAAGAATGAAAGACTGTCATGGCATCATAGCATATGACATGATTTTAGACATGATGACGTGGCGTCTAACATGGAAACTTTCATGTTTTGATAGATCCCAGACTAAATGCCATGTGTGTCATGGCATCCAATGAGAGATTGTTATCAATCCTAAAATGAACTTAGTTAAAGTTATGGAGTTTTGTTTGTGCACATAATCTCAGATCTAGTGTTTCTTTATTAGAGATTACAAAGGGAGTTTCAATAACTTATTAGTCTCATTTTAAATTCTGACTTGTTTTTTTCACTAGTTTTTAGCTTATAAAAATGGATGTATCAAATAATTTAATGTAATACATTAAACCTTCCACAAATAATTATACATGTACAAACTCAAATTTTCAATCAAATCAAGTGTTGAAAGAATACATTTAGAGATGTAGAGGTTAAAAGATGAAAACAAAAATCAACTATGACTTCACCTTGTTTACATCTCATGTCATAGAAATGAATGCATATGAAATCTCATATGTATGATGATCTAGCCTCATTTGGTACAAGAAAACAAGAACGGCATAATTATGAGTTTCTCTCCTAGGTAAACAACAATATTAGTTCATTGATAGTAGATGGTGGGAAAATTAAACAAAGATATGTAAGCAACTAGTGGAGCCTCCCTTTGACCTAACCCTAACCATGTTGTGTAGTGTGAATGCAGTTGTAGATAGGATTTAGAAACTTGGATTTAGAAACCAAAATCAATGCAAGAGTCAATGCCATAGTCCAAAGGATACAACCAGTAAATGTATACAAAACAATTGGCTTTGTCAAATGGTCAATGCGGTGGCGGAAACTATGAGCTGCTGAGGTAGTCAACATGGGGCATTTTTAACCCCTAAATGCCCAAGGCCTTTTTTGAACTTCTAGAAATTTGCTCTAAGTTGAACAACAACAAAATATTTTGATAAGTTGAATTAGTTTTTTGTGAATCGTAATCGTACAAATTCAAACTAGACATGTTATGGATCAAATGGGGAAAGAAAACACAACAATATCACTTATGGATTGAAAGATTATAATGTTTGATCATGAGGGTGTTAAGACTACAAAAGTAATTTGAAGTATTTTAATTCTTTTTTCACATGTCAAATCTAATAAGTTGGTCACCAAAAAAATAAAAAGATAAAGGACTTAATATGCATAACCCCAATTAATTAATGACTTCTCAAAATCTACTTTACAATTTTTTAATTGAATTTCTAATGTGATTTTTTCTCCAAGATCTAGTGTATTGGAGGCTCATTTCCAAGAGCCTTCAACACTATAGAAAGTCAAGATTGCAATGGACACCCTTGCGCAAAATCATGAATAGAAAAATCATAATCAATTATTTTCAAAATCAGATTTTTGATGCTAAAACTAGACTTCAAAAAAAAAATTCCAAAAATATAAACTATAAAAAATAGCAACTTGATTAGGTTTAATTTAACTTCAAAGTGTTGTCAACACCAAAATTTGGTAGCCTTGGGCATTTAAGGTTTAAAACTAGTTTTTTTTTATACTTGCTCTTTCCAAGAAAGGATTAAGAATGCTATACATGTTTATACTCTATACTCCCCTTCAATTAATCCCTTAAGGACCAAGACCTTTCTGGATTTAAAAACATCATTACTTTTAAAGTGTTTTAGTTCAAAATTTGACTAAGGTATAAAAATTTCAACAATACAATCTTGTAGTATATGTGTTGTAAATGACGTAAATCAAATTTGGCCACATAGATTGCAAGATTGTAATGTTTTAGTATAGAAAAAAGATGCTAAAATTTTCCTAGCAATACATTTGGAGGTGAAATTCGATTTCTAAACCTACTCAAATGAAAAAAAATTTAACTGTAAAGTGATTCAAAACTTGCATACAAATACATTGGTGAAAGAAAATATCATTCAATTGACTCATTGTGTCTACAAAATGGCTTTGACATGTCAAAAAATAGCAAGAAAAGTTGCAAAAAACACATCCAAGGCTGAACCTCGTACTAAAATGCTTCTCAATCACTCATAACTTCTTGGATTGATATGAAATTTAGCCACACAAACTAGACTAATATAAGCAACTTTCCCCCAAACAAATATTGGAAATTGACATTGTATGAAGAAGAAACAAGCTGCCAAAGTTCACTGTAATCCAAAAATGTCCAGATTTCGAACATCAAATTGCTCCCAAACATTCAAAACAACTTAGATTGACATAAATTTTTTAACACAATAACTAGACTTCAAGGAACATAACCCAACAAATTTTATTGAAAACAAACATTGGATGAAGGAAACACAAGCCCCAAAGTTGCAACCATCAAATGCAGTTTGATGAACTCAAATTGAACCTCGGAGTTTTGATTGGCTTACAAAAAATCAGTACATCTTAGATTGATCTGAAAATTTTACCACAAAATAGAAGAGTGCAAACTTTCCAACAAGTTTTATTGAATTCGGACATCAAATGCAAAAGTTACAACACTTCAAATTGGACTTAAACTATGTGAGGACACTTTTTGGTCCCCTTCGGTGGTGAGGGTTAATTTATAATCCACCTTACAATCACTCCATCACCTTTGCTGTGAATGTACCCTTTCAAATCAACCGAGATATTTGAATTGTTTCAATGTAATTCGAAGGACAGATGAAAAGAGAAGAGTAAGATGAGCTTCTTCAGACTTCAAACAAACAGTGAGGACACCCAAACCGGTTTCAAATCATGCCAAACAGGAGCTCACCCTCAAGAACATGAATTTTGAGCTGCAGAGGGTGGAGCTGGAGGTGGTTCTGGAGTTAATGCAGCTGGAGTTGGTCCAGGAGAGAACGGAGCAGAAGGTGGAGCTGGAGAAGGTGGAGATGGAGCTGAAGAGAGCGAAGCAGAAGCCGGAACTTGAGAGAAAGGAGCTGGAGCTGCATCCATATAAAAAACCCGCACGTTAGGCAAGTGACCTAGCTTGTAAGGCATTCATGAAAAAGATCTCAAATTAACCCTGTAGCGCCTGAATCCTTTCTTGAATTTTGGCATGTTTTTGCTTATATCTAATAAATATATACTCCCTTTGTTTATGAAAATATATACTCCCTCTGTTTATGAATATATACTTCCTTTGTAAAATACAAAGGAAACACGGATCTTTTTCAGGAACGGAGGTAGTATTATATATCTCAAGTCCATCAAATTGACCAATCACAAACAGAAAGTGTGGTTTAAAAAAGTCAAGCCTTGGTTTCGATGAATGAGAAGTTATGTCGTCTAAAAAGCACCAGGAACCTCTTTGTTCATCATCCAGAATTGGGACGTAGGAACGGTAAGGGATTAAAATAGATACAGCAGAGGGTACGACAACCTCTATGTATCCTGTTCCGAGGGGTTACAATGAATTACACTGTTTTAGAAACTTTTAAACAACATGAGAATCTCTCCTATTACGATGTTTATAAGTTCCTGAAAAATTCTAATTTCATTGACAACCCTGTTTGTGTTATTGGTAAGGAGTGATGCTCTCTTGAATTACACTGTAAGCTGTTGAAATATCGTAGGATCCTTTCCTTTGCTAGAAGCTCTGACACTGACGAAATGACGATAGCTCCGATCCATGACGCCTGTGCAATGGTGATCCCTGATAATATAAACCATATCAAGGGATTTCAGTAAAGAGCACCAGCAGCGAATTGAAAACTAACCTGTTCTACTCATAGCATCCACCAGCTTTTCATAGACTTTCGGATAATGCGGACGGCATGCTCTGTGCTGGTGGCACCTTCGCGGCGTCTCCCCGTGTTCCATCATCGTCTGTAAGTGACAAATGATCAAGACTATCAGTGTAGAGAGTGATAACCACGACAATTGACAGATTCTGGAGATGGAAAGATATAATTTGAGAACGAAGACATTGACGGGCGATACTAGATTCGTTCTTCGATTATCTCAATAGCTGAAATGTTGATTGGTTGGTTACGGCCAAAAGTTAAGCATCACTGTGAAGCAACCATCACGATATGGTTCATCGTAAATCATACATTCCAAATCGTACATTCAAATCAACTCGGCTCAAATTTATCTAATTGATAGGAGAATTCACGACGGTACTATTAAAACGATCTGCCATTCGGAAGAGGTAAAATTCGAAGCCTGTAATAAAATCCTCAGATTTGAAGGGTTTAAACTACGGTATTCTGAGGATCTCAACTCGAAGACTTCAGACGAGGATGAGAAAGCCAAGAGTTCTATCTTTCGAACCTGAAGCTCCTGCCTGGTTGGAGAAGCACTCCGGTCCAAATTGCTAATTCGAGGTGACACTGCCTGCTTGCCTTTGTGCACGAGACTGCTCCTGGAGTAATTGGTGACGGAATTCGATCTACTCCCACCAAGAGGCACACCTTTCTCTTTCAGCAAGCTTTGAAGCTGGTCCACTGAGCCTCGTGCACGAAGTAGTTTTCTAATTTCTCCTCGTACTGAATGCAATTGGACAGGCACCCTCTCTTTCTCCTTTGTGACACGCCTGAATTGTAGTTCAAAATGAAAGAGCATCTTATTACTGTTTCTGGATCGAGACGTACAAGAATGATGCGGTAGAGTCTCCTCAAATCAAGGGTGCTTAAACGTAAACCTGCCAGTTGAACCTGTACATTTTTGACAATTATTCTTCGGCTTAACCTACAACTATAAGGGGCAGGACTGCAAAAACTAGTTTTTCACGTTTAGCGTCGGAGTGGTCTGCCAAGAGTGTATTTTGATACTCCGATCACCTTAACTGACAAGAAGGTTATATTGCAGATATTCAAGTCCCCGTGTGATTATTCTTACTAGATTGATAGCGAAACTTTTGGAAACTTTGTTGTGGACGCTCTTGCGAGGGCAAAAGACTTCATAGAGATTTTGATGCAGCTACCGAAAGTAAAATTTATGAACTTAAATACCTGGGTTGATCGAGCAGCTGATTTTCATGTACGCTACTCTTCAATTTGCCTTCACTGCCCTTAGTATTTTCGTCTCTCCAGACTGAGAACGACTTGGCCTTCTCCCTCTCAAGACTCTCTAGTTTAGCCGCCTCCGCCCTCTGAAAAACTTCGAGCTGGTCTCGAGTGATCTTCAAATCCTCCTTTAATTCAAGAAGTGAGGTCTCCAGCGCAGTCTTTTCTTCATTGAGCTTCTGGGTCTGGGTCTACAATTTCAGGAGACATCCGTAAGTGGAGCTCCTGCAAGGAATTCATGAAAATTACCTCGTTTTTCAACAATAAAGTTACACGAGGAGAAAATCAGCTCTCCACTGATACCTAAGAGAGATACATAACATTATTCTCCTGCTAAATTTTGTAATGTTTGCTAAACAACGCATAAAAAACTGATAGCCTGATTCCACATACCCAGGGATTCCGGACAATCTCTTGGTTGTAAGATCACAATTAGACCTGAAGTTGTTGGTAGTATTAGCACAATTGAATTGTCACATTACAACAGCGAACCTTTAATTTGAAAATCAAGGCCTCGTTCTCAAGCCTGGTCTGATCGAGGAAATTCGTCTTCTCTGCAAGAAAAAATTTTAGTTGGTCTAGCTCACAGTTGGTCAAAGCCAGATTTCTCTGAGTTTCGGCTTCCTTCGAGTCTGCTACTCTGTGAAGCTCTCTAAACCTGTAAGTCATTAGCATTGTCCACATTCCAAATCAGAAAAAAAAATTGCAGGATCGTTAACCTTTTAAGGACCAAGATGCCATGATTCGACCTTTATTTTATTTTTAAAGGATTTTTGACAAGTTTATGTATGATTTTTATTTATTCAATTTTTTATTTTTTAACCAACACATGCAAATGCTCTTCACCTAATCTAGTGCTATAAAAAAAGTCTCATTTCCATTTTACTATCCACAGTATGAGCAATGAAAGTGGCCATTTCAAAACCATGATTCCATGGTCTTTATAGGGTTAATTATATGAGATAATTTGGAGCTGCCTATCGGAGCTTTCCGGTTCTTCCCAGTTGGGCTCTAGCATGATGTTACACTTGTCCTGATGATTGGGGATGAAGAGAAAGATTTACTTATTCAAAATGAAGATATTATGCAGACATCAAGCACCAAGTTGATCATAAAATGATTTGATCATTAGGCATCTCTCAGAGGAGATCCCAAGTTTCTAGCATAGAATGGAATAAGTCCATAATATTACTGTAGTATTACGAGGTTGAACGTTGGTCGTTGATCACACTCAGACCGTCAATCAAATAGTCATCAATATGTGGAGAAAAAGAGTTTGTTGCCCCTTTTCTAAGGATAAGCCAGATTTTACTTGAAAAGAAGCTCCTCATATGCTGCTTTACTTTCACGCAATTCAGTGCGACACATCTCAGCAGCTGCCATTGCTTCGTCTCTCATTTCCCGAAATATCCTGCATCATCCATGTGGCCAAATACAATAAAGAAGCAATGGCTGCATGAACGGATGTGTTAGTGGTCGTTGATCCGGTTCAGGAGAATTGGATTATAATGCAGGGACTAATACCTGTCACTACAAAGGTGCAAACAGTACCACATATAATGTTGCCCTCGAATGCAGATCCCTCCGCACTAAGCTGAACATCAAAGCCGGTCCTTGCATTAACTTTGAGCACAAAATTTTAGAACGTAATTTAATAATCCACATAAAAACTTCGTGATCTACAAAGAGTGAAAAACGAGCAATGTGGCTCAATCTAGTCTGATTTTCTTTCAAGGCAACGGACCATTCTTTTGACGAAGACCTACGTACAAACTCAAAGAATTTGATTCAAAAGTTACATAAGGCCACTTACCGAAGTTTTTCATCAGCAATAGCATTGGACTCTCTGCGATTTAGTTCAATGGACTCGTTCGTGTTCTCCTTGATTCGAAAAATCTCAGCCTGAAAAATGTCTAGGTCACGAGTGTGCGTACATGAAAGTCTAAATTTGAATACAGAACGCAAATGATATGCTCCAGTTTGGACCCCTAACTCAAGAATGAAAAATAGCATTCATATTCACTCTCCAGTGAGTGCCTTATTAACAATCATGAAGCTGACCTGAAAACGTTCATTAGCAGCTAGAGATTCCGTGCGGAGTTCTGTACGTTCGCGCTTCACTTCCTGCAATTTTTCGTGCTGCTGCGCAAGTTTAGACTCTAATTTTCTTACTTGGTCTTTCAAGGACTCAACCTCTCTGCTCAAATATGTCTGCAGTTAAAGCAAAGGAGCATGAGTACTTGAGGACTGAACATATCATTCCTACTTGAGGACTCAACATCATTTTGCGTAACTCAGGTGAAGAACCTTATCCATGCTCAGGAGATCCAGGTTATGATCCTTCTCCATAATTGACCCTCGCAAACTCTCCTTCTCTTGCAAGGCCACTTGCAGGGTAGCGGCCATGGCTGCTTTTCCATTCTCGGCATCAATGCTGGTAGACTGCAGATTCTCCAATTTTCCTTGCACCTAATACGCGTGCATGTATGAGATCCTGAAGATTAAAATCTTCGAGAGCAATAAATGAATCAACTCTTTTGGTATTGGTCGCTGGTTAGAGCTATTTCATCGCAGATTCTGTGTAAGCACAAACGTATGGCGAGTTACATCGATCTCAAAGAATGATAGTTTTGAAAGTACATCGTCAAATAATGAGCCTTTGGCACTCAGAACCTCTACCTGCACACGGGAATCGTGACGCTCGGCTTCAAGTTGCTCAATAAGGACAAGTTTTCTGCTCAGTTCGAGCTCAGATTCACGGTGTTCAAAATCATGATTAGCAGCCACTCTATGCAATTCATCCGTAAGCCTCTGCACTTCATCATTTGCTCGTGTCAAGGCCTCCCTGCACGGGGTTGGTTCAGCTATGCATCCTTCTAACAACCCATGCTCGCAAAGCTTACTCAACAAGTACCACTACTGCTATTTGAAGTACAATATTCAAACTTCATCCCGGGGTGAACTCCTAGAATGCTGAAATACCATTCATTCTAGATACGCCTATAGAATTTACTGACATCTACACCAAACTCTTTTGGAAGTCTAGAAAGATCGCCATAAATCTCCACAGTTGTAGGGTCAATGGTGAGGATCATAAAGCTCTTGAAGAGGGGTTGTGCACATTGGTATTTTCTCAAGATTTGGACCTATAAGGAAGGAGATATTGAGTATCAAAGTATTCTCATCCAAAAAAACATAGTAAAAAGAAAAGGAATAAAAGCACAAGTTGGGTAGCGATAGTTGCTTCACCGAAGCCCTAGTTCCACAGAAACAGCCCACAAACGGAAATACTTGCTATGAAACATCGCCAATCAAACATTGTGCTAAAAGTTCGACGATAACACACCACCATACATCATGAGATAGTTTGATAGGACAGACCTGGAGGTATCTCGAGGTATTCGCAGTTCCTGGATCTCTTCTCGGTCACGAAGAAACATCTCATATGCCAGAATCAGAATATGCTCCCTTGCAGTTCGTCGCTGCTCTGGGATAGATTTTAGTTCCATGTACCTACTCCAGAAGAGACAGATAATTCATCAGACCGTAGCTTTGAATTGAGACCTTAGATGAGAAGTGAAATTGATTAATAACGATACCCTCCTGATCCGACTGAATCTAGATTGACAGTCCTCAAACAAATGTGTCAGTTGAGGCTAATTGATGGAGACTCTCTTAACCCTTAAAGACTGGGGGGCTTCGAATTACACCTCCAACAATCCCCAAACCGGAGTAACGGTGGTTAAAGAGTTAGGCATGTTGTCAATATGCGTATTCATGCAGACAGTTCCCGTGCATTACAGTAGCTCACTGCACTATCCACAAAATTATAGGGGAATTACTCATCCTGGAAAGTTGAGAGTAGTTTAACAGTTTGTCAGTTTCGACTGGAGTCAAGCATATGTTAGTACCAGTACATACAATATCTCGGATACGTCGAAGTCTTTGATTGTCTTAAATTGCTCCTCAAGCGATGACCCCTTTAGCCCGACCTGCATCAAAGGTGATTGGAAATTTCAAGATGTCAAGGCGCAAGGAAACATGATCTTCTCAAAGTACTGAAAATGATAGAAAGGCCAGGAGTTGTAGGAAATTATTTACCACAAATTTATTACCCTTAAAAACTTCAGAATGTGAGGATGAAAGGAGTCTTCAAGCTTGTAATGAGACGGAATGAGAATAGCTCAATCGGTGTATACCGGTATATACTTCTTATCCCTAAAGGCCATGATGAAACTGAAATAACCATCCATGCAAATTACAACTTTGCAAACATTTCGATACCTGGTTCTGACGTCTAGCCAAATCGCTTACTTCCTGCTCAACCGTCCCCTCCAACCTTAACATTTCTTCCTCCAATCTGCACTGCAGTCACCAGCTAAAGTGAATTATACAATGTTTCCACTCTAAACCTCTAGTGCTCGTAAAGTCGAGCCCCTGTCCTTGTCAATATTCATGCGACCAAGGGCCACGAAAGTGAGCGAAACAATCGATTATTATTTTCAAAACAGGTTTCCAAAATCAGCATCTTTGCTGCTCGCTTCAGAAAATTTTAAAATGGGCTCTAGTGTCTTGTTCCACAAAGCCCATTGTGAAGAGTTATGTCGTCTAGTGGTAGTTGAAATGACTTATGAAACCAAGCTTGTCTCCGATTGCCCTCGATACTTGATCCTTAAATTATTTGGTTCCTAACCTTTGTATGTAGAGCGAGTCCAAAGTCTCTCTTTCTTCCACTTTACTCGTAAGGAACTCGATATGGGCTTCAAGAGTTGCGACCTGCACGCGGCTATCCCCAAACTGCTGCACCAACTTGGCAGTTTCCTCACGATAATACTCTGAGAAAGTGATATCGGCAGCCCACGAACCAAGCTTAACCTCTGATAATGACTTGCGTAAAGGATTATGTAATTTCAATGATACAGTATGCAAAAATAGGACTTGGACTAAATGCTCACGGTGCAATTTTCTGGAAAATGACGAATGTCAGTAAGAAATTACTTGTGATACAACAGCAATATTCTATAATTGCGGATGGTACAGAGAACTCCAACACGGTCGTATTTCACCGATAAGCTCTAATATAACTAGTATAAGCTCGAACACTAGTATGAGCTCTAATGCAGAAGGAAGCGAGACTGTGCATGGAAATCTTACTTCCGCAATTACAACCAGATGAGGTAGAGGCATCATCAGATTCAGAATTTGAGACTATAGAAAACTGCGAGCTCGCTGTCGTCTCCTTCCCAAGAGGATCACAGGATCCCTGTCACAGTGTCCAGAATTTGTTGATTTTAGCACGAAACACTAGCAATAATCTTACTCTCTAACATATTAACAACATAAGATACTGCATGCCTCCTTACACTCATCCAATAAGTGAATTTATTTCCAATTAATTCGGTCCAAACTAAATGCTTCTACATCAGTGAATAGATTCTTTCGGCACGAGGAAGGGTACGTCTAATTTGTGTGCTATGTGTATGATAACCTTGAAGTATTATTCACTGAACGGGCTCTTAATATACTTGATATTCTCAGGTCGGACTAAAGTATCTGGTGACTTACGTCGACCCCAGCAGAATCAGATGCAGGTGGAAAGACGTCACCGAGAGCCCCGCGGCCTGCAAGAGTCGAATCAGACTGCACAATATTCCGAGTCAAATCTACAAAATCCTCGATTACTCTGATTTTTTATATACAATCACAATGTCAGCTCAAAAACAGCCGATGTTATATATTTCTTCCGATTTTTAGAATGGAAGTCTTGACACTTAATCTTCAACTGATGCATCCTAAGACAAGAACCCGTTAAGCAGACATTTCAGAAACCAAGGGGGGATGATAACTTATGGAGGACAATAAAAGGGCTATAGGATTAAAAGGATTTTAATTCTCTCAATTACCTTCAAGAAGTAAACCGTTATTAATCAGAGCCATCTATAATCAACAGTCACAGGTTGTCATGAGGCTCAGAGAGGGATGCTGAGGATTAGGGTTTGGAAATTACTTGGAGCTCTTTGAGTAGCCTCTCGAGATGACGCTCAATTTGCCGAATCGCACGCGACATTGCTTCTGACAGCGCCAAGCAATCAGAACATTTCATCCACAGCCCTCATAAAAAATTCAGAATTCTCTTGACTACGGCTTTCCCATAAAGATAGCCAAGGTAGTCCTCAATTCTTCCCATTCGAAAGCCCGAATTTGGATTCGGCGCTATAACCAAATCATCGTCTGGTCTCACCAAGCGGGATCTAAGACAGAAAAAGAAGAAAAGGAAAGGAAAAAGAAGGAAGAGAAGATATAAACGCCCGGCCGTTGAGAAAGAAAATGTTCTAAAATTCGCTAAACACAGCTTGAATGGTTCATACAAAGTGCGTATTATACACGTGCCCAACTTTCTGATCATCGGGAAAACTATTTAACCGAATATTTTAGTTCACCAATCAGAAACTGAGCAAAATCCCTGAATATTCATGCACCATCAAATCGAAGTCGCATCGGGCAATTCAACAGACACCACAATTCTCACCTCTACCACCTCCGATAACACGATTCACACTGCTCAACAATGACTGTGGCTAGAGCGGTCTGAGATCGTCAACAGCAACAGCAGCTACACCGGCAGCTCAGATTCCCCCTTGGTCTTGATGGCTTACATTCTGCACGTAATCCTGGTCGAAAAGCATGATGATTAGGACCTTGACTTTGGAACTGGGTGAGCTGGCAAATACTACGATCTCCTCCGAGGACCAAATGGTTCCTCGTAGACGGTAGATCCAGAAATAAGAGTCGATTTCCAGTTAGTCACAAATCTTCTTTTTAAGGACATTCCATCATGTGCCACGGAATTACAACCTCATCCATATTCCTAAAAGCAAACAGATATGCCGTGAACTCTAGCTTGCAGGATAGAATGAGCTGCATTCAAAACTAAACCCTTCAGGTGATTACACACAGGTCCTACTCAAGTGGCTCCTCAAACAATCGACCAGCTAAACAGTTGATGGCAGTAAGCCTGCAAACACAGTGATATGATGGTTAAATGTCGTAAAGGATTCTCCATGCGTGAGGATGTTATTTGAACAACCTTCAGAAAAAGGTGATTACCATCCAGACCCTAGCTACTCAGAACTGTACCTACAGGAACCTCATTAGCACTGTCATTATGCAAATCGTCAAACTGTAGAAACATCGTTTCTTAAGACACAGACACTAACACTCGAGATAACACACCAGAAAGACGGATCATCATCCATCATCATGATCAAACACGGATGTACTCAGCAGGAAAGTATCCGTCATGGCTACATCGACGAAACACATCAAACTCAAAAAAGTGAACAACCTGCTAATGACAGGTTCTTGGTCTGGCTAATTACTTTGGTGACAACTGCAGGGGTTGAACCCACACGTAAGAGCCCATACACTCTGTTGCCATCACTAAAACGTCAATTTCGTTATATTGGCGAACATTCACAATAAGGATAGACAGAAGAACGGAGGAAAAGAAAAGAAGGAAAACCCGTAGCGAAAGCAGAGGGATTTCGAAACTACTAAGCTATCATGCATTGCACCATGACGAATTCGTCCAGCATTCCGATTTCAAACATCCAAGATAAAAAACAAGATATTTGATGCATTGTCCTTATGCTCATACCGGGACATATGAGAAAGGAGAATTCTAGTGCCAACCTCACCTTGCGGAATCACCTAAGACATAAACAGAAAGATAATCAGGGAAACAGCTGATCCTTGTGGAGATCGCAACCTGTCCTTTGATGAGAGCATCGCAAGCAGCTTGACGACCAAATATGACATTGCAGCTTGAGGGAACAGAGCGCTACCACTCTCACTCAAACATTGTTTGTCTCTCATTAGCTTACACAAATGAAACAGCATTTGAGAGGGCTCTTTCTCTCTCGATCGGCACTGCAACTGCTTCTGTCGATGTGTTTTGAAACTGCGTTAGGGTTTCGGTTACGAGACGACAATGAGGTTCCGCGAGTAATGAATATGAAGGGACGCTTGGGGAGGGCCGCCATGGTTCTGTACCTGCCGGTATCTCCAAGGCCTGAAAATGGTGGCCTCAAAAGTAAAAAAACTTTCAAAACTTTTAGATGAGTCACAGTAGGGAGCCCTAGTTCCCCCAACTCGTTGAAGAATTCCAAGTGGAAGGAGATGACTGAATAACCAAGAATTCATCTCTTAGCTTGTTGAAGAATCATTTATTGGAGGGGAGGGTGGGTGGGGTGAATAATCAATTTGTTTTACCTCAAAAAGCTACTCTAACTTTTCTTATTTTATATTTCTTGCATCTAGATAGTAGAAGAAGAGACCTTAGATTGATATAAGGTAAAACAACCTATTATCACTTTCATCTAAATTGCATACTTATGTATCTATGGCTAACCTTCCTATAGAGTTACCTCTATATATGTTATGGAGATTTGTACTCTCATAGAATATATACTATCAAGTGTTAAGTATTAATCTTTAAACGTTCAAGGAGAAGTGTATATCCCACACCATATGATTTTTCTATGATAGGTGATATGAATTTCACAAGAAGATCCACATATAATTTTGGCAATCGGATCAATGTGATTTAATTTCTAGTCTATATATCTTGTATACAAGGAAATTTAGCCATTCATGACATGTTGTTGGAAAGATTTATGCTAAAGTATATGATAGATGCTATTCACCGCAACAATGTTATAAATCATGAATTTTTTTCCTCCGAATTTGGTGGCTCCTCCAAATCCAAATCCAAATCCAACCGGTCTATGTACATCAATCCTTGTACAAAGGCTTAAATTTTTTTATGCCACATTGGGGTCTCAAATTAGTCAATGCAAGTAAGATTCAAAACATATTGTCCATTGAGGGGTATGTCACTCAGTGAAGTCCATGTTACACATCACAAATACTATAAATATTCATTTCATCCACTTTCTTCATGTGACATTTGTCTTGGCAAAAATAATGTGTGCCTTGCCTTAGGAGTGGAAGTTGGATTCATCATTTGTCACAAAGAAGTGCTTGTAGCTATTGTGGCATGGTTGTGATATGCAATACTAGGAAGCAACATCAAATTTGTTCATAAAGAAACAAAAGGCGAGCGTTGCAATCATCCAGATTCACTCCTTATCTATGTGACCACGTACACAAAAGACAAGTCAAAACACACAACTAGGCATACAAAGCATTCAATAATACAACAAAAAAATATTGCACATTCTAGTACAACATGTACACTAGACACTTGTGCACATTTTAAACAAAACAAGTTTGTTCACCAATTGATTCAAACACACAATGTCCATTGTCCCAAGGCTTGTAATACCCTTCACCTAAATGGCACACGCAAGACACAAATTTTGTTCAAGCATCAAATTGAATGCAAATTTTTATATGTTAGATTTTAAGCTCAATTTGACACATAAGTTGTAGGTGAGTCATTGAGGACAACAATTTTTGGCTAGTTGCATAGGTCACGTTTTTCTTATAGTGGTGACAATGACAATGACAATGAATGTAAAGAAGCTTGTCAACTTTGTTACTTATTAATTGCAATGCAAGTCCATATTACATTGTGCTATTATTTGATATTGTGATGAGTATAATGTTTTAGTAGCCATACTAAAGCAAGGACAAAATTTTCTTAGGGTAGATGTTTGATTTTCTATTTGGCCTTTGGAAGTGGAAGTGACCACTTTTTGGATTTGTAAGAAACATATACTTTAATAGTTTAAAACTTGTAAGAATTTTTTTTTGGTTTATGAACCAATTCAAATTTTTATTCATTCTTCACATATCTTACAAAATAATACTCAATACATTTTGAGCACTCTACCTTCCATTATACATACAAAAAAATAAAAAAATCTTGCGGAATCTTGAATTTTACATAGAATACCTCATAATAGAGACGTTCAACACCCTTACAAAAAGACTACTACTTCCTTTTTCTTTTTTCCAATACAAGATATGAATACAGCTTATACAAAATAATATCATTGCAATACTAATTTGGATGTTGTTTTGATATTGCATAATGACTTCTTAGCATGAATGCAAGACAATACTAAAAAACACACTAAAACTATTGACTGTCAATGTGTAGGAAATTTTGTAATGATACAATGAAGGAACATATTAGACAAGTATCTGTACAAAAGGAACATAGCTAAATGGCCTTCTTCATTATACTACATTGACTCATACTATTATTGATAGTGCATGTGACACTAATTTATCAAAGTCACATTATTCATAAAATAATTAATTTAGTGCAAGCTATAATATTACATTAGTGTACAAATTTCTACAAAAATAAATGAATTTAGTGACACTAATATTGCGCCCTTACTATTAGAATAAACTAATGCAGTTATTACCTTCATTGAATGAACTCTAGAAAAAAAAAACTTCCTCCAAAATCACTAAGGTAATATTAAAGCATAATTGCTTGTAAATATTAGTGCTTCAAATGCATCCCCTACATTGGGACCAAAAAGTCACACTAAAACTTAAGACATTGATGACACAAGATGTATACAACCAAACAAGAAAGTCTAAGAAATCCTTGTGCTGATTCTTGAAACACCTATAAATAATCTAATTTGAAATTTCATAATTTTTTGAAGTAATGTCTAAATAGTGCATCTTAAAGTGTGTTGGAATCCTCTTTCACTTAATATTAATAAGATCCAATAAATACAATATTTTTTTTATACAATAAGTACGCTCAGTGGCAATTATTAGTGTCGATCATGAGTGCACTTACCTTAATATTGAAGATTTTCTTGTCCACTTCCAAACTGCCACGTGGAGACATGCATTTCCTCGAAACCGTTTGCATACCCCTCCCCAATCTAGAGAAACACAACATGTCAATCCAGAAATCTTGTCCGACTGTACATAGGGATCGCAATCGTGAATGCCATCCTTATTTCTCTCCTTGATGTAATTCTATACTTTGGCAGTAACAGTAAAGTTTGGCTATGGCGATGTAAGTAAATTCGGAGAGACGACTGGAGGCAGAGAAGCCAGTTGGAGGACACAGAAGCCCGCCTCTTTTTCTTCGCGTTTAAGAGCTGATGTTTCCGCAGAAATCCGTGTGTGTAGATTTGCAGGAACGATTTAAGGTGCTGTATCTGGATTTCGCAAGTCTCCCCTCTCACGGTTTACGGTGCTTTCACCCTGGAATTTCTCATTCTTTCTTTCTTTTCGTTTTGGTCAACTGAATTCATACCGTGGTCGTTGCAAAATCAGATGCACAGCTATCGACGGATTCGAGATCCCAGCTCTACCAGGCACCCTCCTTTCACATCAATATTGTTTCGAAACTAGTGCGAACGAAGTAAGTGAGCGTGCGTTTGGAAAAAGTCAGCTCATGAGCTTTGATACATCGATGGGACAGTGATCCTTCGGCGCAAATATCTGTCGACGCTGCCAGTGAGTGTCGGAGGGGAAGGGGAGTGGTGAGATGCTATGGTTTGTTGTATTTTCTTAGTTTCTCGTTTCTGTGCCAAAGGGTTTGTTCAATTTGGGCAAGTATGAATTTATTAGGTCTGGCGATGCATTCGCCGTTTTTGACGTGACAGCGGGTCTTGCAATGTTTTCTGCACCACCACCATTCTAGTCTAGACTTTGTAGAGATGGCGGTTTTGGATCAGTGTACCGGACGTACGGTTGATTTTTCTTTGATTTTTTATTTATTTTGAAATTTCGAAATTTAAATTCTTGAGAATTCCGGAGCTCTAATCACTCAAGAAATCATTAGGTCGATACTTCTGAAAGTCTTGTAAGTGGGATTCAGTGAAGAGCGACTGCCAATGATGTAAAAGTTCTTCAGTGTGTGTCGCTGTGCGGGTCTGCTTCCATTCAAATTTTGGGAACAAAGCCATTATATTCAGAGCTTAAGGTTTTATTTTCTTTCTATGCAGGTGACCACTATTGTCAACACCATTGTGTGAGTTGATTCTGAGGCAAAGGAATAGGGTGGAATTTAGGAGGCTCGGCGCATATCAGTTATGACAAGGTAAAATTTCTCTTGGCACGCAAGGAATTATGTGGTAGTGTTGGGCGAATCTAATTTTTTGCAGTTAAATTGTTAAAACTGTAAATTTTTATCAAGGGTTTTTTGCACTATAATGATCATTAAAGATGTGGGGTTGAGTAGCTTTAAGTACCATGTTGAAGCACAATGGATGTAATATTCTAAACTGCATAGGTGGAATGGGATAAGAAGGTGCAATGCTGTGAATTTGGCTTTGTGAACTTCTAAGAAAATTAACTGTCAGATTTATTCTACCCTTCTGCCTTGTTAGACGACTCTATCCGCGCGAAGAGGATGATGGATGGGTATGAGGAATTGCACGCTCAAGACCATTGATAGTGAGTGCAATTTTTCTGCATACGCAGGGGTCTTTGCATTCAAGGATTCTTTTTTTCGAGACTAATTTTTTTTCACTGTTTTGCTGTTTTTCAGTGGAGCGATTGCCGTGGCTTCCACTAATCCCAGAGTAATGTTGAAGCTGATAATAACTGCAGTTGGTGGTGGACTGATTGGTGCCTTCGTTAGCATGTTTTTCATGCAGGTAAGTTGGGAACAGAGATATTTTGGCAGTGCATATGTAAGCAATGACAGGAATTTGGAATGCCTTGCCCTTTCATGTCAAATATTCATGGGAGTAATACAGGCAATGAATCCTGACGAGGGTTGATTTATATTTATCTGGACAAGCTTTTGAGGACAAAACATTTCAACCATATTTCAAGAAGTCTAGCAATGTCATCGGTCAAAAATTGGAGAGTTTCCTTTAAGGCTTTACATTTTGTCCAGACAATCATGGAGAAAAAATTACGACAATGCACTAGAAGAAATGTTACACATTCCAGTTGATGTTTTGTAACTAAATCTAACACAACTATGTTGAAAATAGCACAGATTTGACAGAACTGTGACTAAAATAATGCTGAAACTGCGTTATTTTAAATACTTTGTGTTAGATTTAACACAAAACATCAGCTGGAATGTGTGAGATTTCTTCGAGTGATGGATGATAAATTGACATGCATGCTTATATGCCAACATTTTTTGTGAGTGATCTTTTTGGTTTCGTCATGTTGGAGTTCTTCAAATACTATGAACCCCCCAAATAAACAAATAAGGTCACTTAGCCCACTTTAGTCTATTTTAATGTCTTGCCATCTTGCCCTGGGGGGTCCAAATAGCTAAGTGTTGGCCTCAACTTTTCACTTGTCCTCAAGACTGAGACTAGGCCGGGGACCCGCTCAAGAGTTATTTGGAGAAGTGTAAACCCGCTCTAATCGGGGTTGCAGTTTTGAGCTCATGCGTTTTTCCAATTTTCATTGGTCCTCTTACTCACTTGGTGACAACAATTTTAGAATGTGATAATTTTGTTAACTTTGAGAAGGTGTGTTTTACAGTATGGAGATTTGTCAAATATGAGTTATCTTGCATCACAAATCCAGCAACCTCAGTCTGAAGATTTTCGACCAATTTACAATTTGACCACGGTACGATTTATTGTTCTTGTTCGCGCTGTTGCTCTACTTGTTTTGATCCCTTTGTTCTAACGAGGAAAATTACATTCAGGAATCACTATTCAAATGTTGTGATTTGCAGTGCTTGCTTGGGAGCGCTCATATTGTTTGAGCCTGACAATGCTCATTTTTACATTTTTGAGCTGCTCTGCTAAATCTTGTATTATATTTATAGAAGCCGTATATTTGTAGTCACTTGGATACTCAAATTGCTCGGTATGGTAAATTTGGATGACAGGAAGTTGGAAATGACACAGTTGGCAAAGTTGGAAATGTCCCATGCTCTAGGGATAGACCGCAGGGAACGGAGTCCCTCCCACCTGGCATCATCCACAATGAAACCGACCTCTTTCTTCGTAGGTTATGGGGAAAACCTGAAGAGGTATGTTGAGCAGGGACGAGGCTTATTGTTCTGAGCCCAAGGGGGAGGACTAAGCAATGTAGAATTCTCTTTGACTTGCTGGCAGGTGAATTATCATTGACTTACACTGGTGTTTTTTTCTTCCGGGGGTGGGTTTTTCTATTTTGGGGAATTGTTTATACGAAACCAAAATGGTTCTGTTGCAGGATTTACCAGAAACCCCAAAGTATCTCTTGACGCTCACTGTCGGTGTTGGTCAGAAGGCATTCATTAACGAGCAAGTCAAGAAAGTGAGACTTGGAACTCTATATAATGTTCTAGAGATGTATGCTTGGCGTTAGGGTACCTTGGCCGCCATGCAATAGTGTTGTGTCATCTTGATGGAATTTGTTTATCAGAATTTAGTGCTTCTCCTGTTTGGGCTATCCTCTGGCACAATCAGATTTGTGATTGCAGTAAGTTGATGACATGATACCGCTACTGTTTGTAGCATGCACTTCTGCAGCTAAGATCTCTAATGATAACTTCACGTATGATATCTTCTGGTCTTACTTTTATGTCATATTTTCAAGTGGACATAACTTATGGAACAACAACGCTGCGACAGTGTCCGTATTAAAAAGAGTACTAAGTATCCATAACTCACGCCTATATTCTGACTCTGCAGTTTCCGAAGGAATTTCAAATATTGCTCTTTCATTATGATGGAAAAGTGACTGAATGGGACGAGTATGAATGGTCCCGAAATGCTATTCATATAAGCACCCGCAAGCAAGCCAAGTGGTATGTACTCTTGTAATATTCTCATCAAATTATGGCAAGTTGCTTATCGATGGAAGCATGGTTGTCGTTACAATTCTCGTCGCTTGTATGCTTCTTGTTGAGCTTTTGGTCATGGGTGTTTCTTACCTCTGATTTAACAAACGATCTCTAAGTTGCGATTCACTGATTTCGAGAGCTATCGCAGGTGGTATGCCAAGCGATTTTTGCACCCTGATGTAATGACATCGTATGAGTACATCTTCATTTGGGACGAGGATCTCGATTTGAGCCATTTCAATGCTCTAAGGTAAGTCAATAGAGTTCTATAATTTGTTACTCCTCAGTCGACCTGTAGGCCACACTCCTAGATTTTTAAGTTAACTCTTTCCTGAATTACCTTCTCTTGGATCAAATCTAGAAGGTTTTATCCAAGGAAGCATTTTGGCTGTAATTTGCAGATACATCGAGCTTGTCAAGAAGCACGGTCTTGAAATTTCTCAGCCGTCTCTGGATGCCTCTCGTGGCACAACTTGGCAGATGACGAAGCATCGGGGCGATGTCGAGGTGCACAAGTAAGTGTGCTAGTATGACTTGGATGGCTTCAATTATGTTGACCTTGCTAAAGCATAAATGGGAAGCCTGTTGTTTCTGTAATTTATATGACTTTGTATCGGAATGTTGGATAAATCAGGGTCTTACCTGCGTAGGATTTCCATGTTTCACGAGTGATATAGCAGATGTGTTTCATGGATCCCTTTTAACTGCAGCAGTTCTGTTATTACCGTATTTTCCATTTGATTCTCTCGTTATTTGAGCCTGTCTACCACATTTGGATTGCCTTTGGTCTCTGTTACAAACTATATATTCGCTTAGGGCGTCAGCACACTTGGAAATAATGTCAATTGACCATCAAAACAATCTGTTGTGGATCTTTCAGGGTAGCGCTGGAACGTCCTGGTTGGTGTCCAGATCCGCACAAACCCCCATGTGCAGGGTAATGAGCTACCAAGCATTTCTCTATTATTCCATACCTGAGTTTTCTTTCTTCTAGTTAATCTGATTCATTCTCTATTTATTCTTGGATATTGCAGGTTTGTTGAGATTATGGCACCAGTGTTTTCGCGAAAGGCATGGCGTTGCATTTGGTATATAATACAGGTAAATTATTGTAACTTTTGAGGATTCTTTTTATATAACTTCGATTGAGATCTGGGCTAGTGAGTATCAACTAAGTCCATCTAATTTATGTCATGGTTGTTCCTGGTTACAGAACGACCTAGTGCATGGCTGGGGCTTGGATTTTGCGTTGCGTCGTTGTGTGACGGAGGTAATTATTACTTTTGAACATTGCTTTGAAGTCGACGTTTGCTCAGTCACCTACGGTGGAATATCGATTACTTAATGTGGTTCTTTCTTAGGTTTTAAGCTAATCGGACTCTTGCATGCAGCCCGCTCATGAGAAAATTGGGGTAGTTGATGAACAATGGATTATACACGTTGGTGTTCCTTCACTCGGGAATCAGGTACGTCTCTCTGCATACTGTAGATGCGGCATTTGGGGCTTGCATGAAATTGCGAAATATAAGAAGCATCCAAGACGGCTTGGCCTATTTTTCTTGAAGTTTACATACTGGCTGTTGAGTTCGTTAGTACAGTACTTTGGGATTGCACACTACGCTCATTGATATGTGACGTGTTTCTCTACAGTATCTAATTCGTTCACTGTTGTGTTCGCAGGGCACAACAATCGGAGGGAGAGCTCCATGGGAAGGGGTAAGCACTCACCTTCGTGCTCTGCAATATCTGCTTATAGTGGCTTACTTCATCCTTCATGTATAATATGCTGACAACGTGTGTGTCTGACACTTTCAGGTACGGGAGAGATGTAGATATGAATGGAGTCTTTATTCAAAGCGGTGGAATGCAGCCGATGCCAGACAGGCTGAATTAGATGCAGCAGCTAAAGGAGAGTAGGAGAGCCTTTTGCAACTGTCTGGGTGCCTTAAGAATGTGCACCTGAGGTCGGTAGCCCGGTATCCAATCGATACCACATCTGCCTCTTCCATCGCAGTTCGCTGGGATTACTCATTTTTCTAAGCTATTCAACACTCTAAAAGAAGAGCTCGTCATTCTGAAAGTACTCCTCAGTTTTTCATGTCTCCTGGCTCTCGGGAGCATCCCTGAAAGACAATTGGAAACTTAGTGAAGAATACTTGACAGATGCAGACAATTCTTGAGAGACATTGAACATCACGTGCAGATTGGGACTGGAGACACAGTGGACGACTGTTGCAGTGACTTAGTGACGTATTGATGTTCAGCTTGGAGGCGCTTGCGGGGGCTGTACTGTAGTTCTCTCATGCAGTAGCAAATTTGGTAATATTCAATGTCTTCTTCTGTGTACTTAGGGTAAACAATGTGAAAGCACTCTCATTTTTTCCCATTGAGGCTGCTGTTGCACTGGTACATTGTATGTGAACAATGTCCATCTTTGCATTAAGCCATGTGTCATGTTCTTAATATGAACTTTCATCATTTGAAACTTCCGACGACATGTATGAATTGGTGGTCATTGATCTTTAAATTCGAGCTTAATTTAAAGGTGAGAACTCAATTTGCAGATGCTCAAGTGTCTCTTACGCAAAAGCACATCTGTACAAGTGCACTCACCTAGAGAATGCAGCAGCTTCTCATGATCTACTGGCATTCTACTTGATACAATCAATGTTTACATGCACAACTGAAACCAATCACTCTAGGGGCTTATCTGAACGGTGTAAGCTGATGCTATCCCAGGTTCCTTGGGCATTCAAAATGCCAAAAGCATTGTCTTAGACATCACGCAAAATATTCTCAGAGCCGCGATGTTGCACCCAAAGGTTCGAATCCATCATTTGGATTCTATCAGCTGCAACTGAAAGCATCTAAATAAGAATTTGAGCATGGGTCTTAGTAAACTATTCAATATTTGTTGGATCTTGTTGGGAGTCAAAAGGGATTTGGTATTCTCTTTTGCATGCATTATTGGACACCATGTGAATAAACTATAAATTTTGAAGTGTTAAAAATAGGTACACTCAAAATCTACCCTCAACTCTCATGAAAAGACGCTATAAGTTTTGGGCAAGAATTTTAAGGGGTTGATTTTATAAACGAGTCACAATTAGGTGCAGTTCCCTTATTTATAGTTTGCACCTAGACTCTTTACAAAGTTATGGCAAAAGAAAACATTCCTCCTGAAGACCAGGCCTAGAAAAGTTGTTGAAACCCTCGAGCTAGCTGTTGTCCAATCGCACTACACCCAAGTTTGTGCAATAGCCATTTTCTTCAGGAATCGTGCCGGTGAGCTAGTTTCCCTAAGATCTCCAACCCAGATCATATGGGATTTCACCAGTGACCTCGTTGTCACATAGATAAAAGGTCAACTAGACCTTCCAAATCAGCCACTTCGGGAGGGATCTTTCCAGTCAGTTTTTTTATCTCCAGATCGTGATCGACTGGAGGCGACAATTTCCCCAAGCAAAGCGGAATCTCTCCACTGAGCTGTTGTTAATAAAGTCCAAGAGTAATGGGCAGTGAATGATTACCGAAACTGGATGGAATTTCTCCACAGAAGTTGTTAAACCCAAGATTTCACCAGGTGAAGCTGTCCCCTCAAGTTTCAATTCCTCCCAAGTCTCCGCCGTCAAGAAATGCAATGACGTTAGTGAGCCTTCTGCCGCACTGCAACAAAGAGGCTGGAAGTGGCACAGTTAGCTGGTTCTGATGCAACCACAATATGGTCAAGTTGAGCATTGGTTCCGAACATGTCTGGAATATGTCCACTGAGCGTGTTATTTGCCAGATTTAGATCTTCCAAATGCGTCGGACTCTGAAGATATGGAATGGGGCTCATGATGTTGCACCTCAAAAGATGCGTGGAGTGTCCTCAACTTTCGTCATCTGGAAAAAGAGGATCGCGGGACCTTAACGCCCTCAAGGCGAACGAAGATCCTCCATGTGCAGGACGTCCAAGTCTGAACCTAACCATAAAACTTTCAGGTTTGGAATCGTTGAGAAGCCCAACAGAAGTGTACCATTGTAATTGTTATGTGACAGACTCCATTCCTGAAGTTTCGTCAGTAAAAGAATGGACTGTGGCATTTGACCTTCAAGTGGTTACCCTCAAGACGCAAAACTTGCAAATCTTGAAGCTGGCCAAATCGGGTCACCAAAGGCCCTTCCATCTCCGCCCATCATGTCAGGTCCAGCACCTGCAGTTATTGGAGGTTTATGATGATGTTCGCTGGCATATGTAAGTAAGACTGAGGTTGAGATACACAAGTTTCTCTAGTTCTTCAGGAAAATTTCCACTCAAGATCGTGAATCCCACATTCAAGGTTGTGAAGGATGCGCAAACTGCATGCAAAACACCGCATAATTTCCACAAGACAAGTACAGTACATACGAGCCTCAAATCACTACTCCATCAAGAAACTTGCACAGGAACTCGCACAGTAGACGTCTTATATAGAGAGAGCTATGCTACCACCTTCCATAAACACGTCAATCAAAGCTAATCTTTGTAAGAGTTGTAATTCAGTAATTGGAGAATTCAATGAAATTAGCTGATTGAATATCTCATCATCCACTTCAAATCTCGACCACGACCTCCAGTTTCAGAAAATGTGTCCCTCAGCGATTCGTAAGAGCATGTACCCACCCCAGCCCAGTTGGTAAATGGAGACCTCAAACTTTGCACTTCTCCACCGACAAACCTTAGACATGCCCCATTTGTAGGTGATGAACCACACCCAAGTCCCCAAATGTGCGATGCGAAAACAAAAAAGTGATTTCATTAGTAATATAAAACAAGATGTACCTAAACTTAGGTCTCTCCGACCTCCCAGCTCCGTATGCCAAAATAAACCCAAACCGCACATTCAAGAGAAGAACTTGCAGACCTCATGAAATTGGCAAATCAAAACTCCCAAAATGAAGATGCCGAAATTGAGGCTCCGGCCACAAGAGTGGATTACCTTCACTCTGGCGATCACCTCAGGCTTTCCCATCTAAAGACGGGCAGACCCGCTCGCCAGCACTCAAATACAGAGCCCAAATTAAGACAATTACATGAACGCAAGCGCCATTAATCAAGCACACTACGTACATTAGAATTCCACGAAGTATTAATTCGAAGCTTGATCACTGGGATTGCATAAAACCAAGTGATTGCATGAAAAGCAAAACGTGGTTGCACAACTCACAAAACTCTAAACGTCCTGCCTTCCGAAGAACAATACAAGGCCATGGCAACAAGAAGACATTGATGAAAACATAGATGAGGAGCTTCAAATTGTAAGCGATCACGGCCATCTGAGCGAAGGTTTTGCGCAATGACATTCTAAATGAGACTCACCTGCACGTGTTGCTGCTGAGAAGTTCAGGCTGTCTATCTCACTTGAATCGTCTGCTTCTCTTCTCTTCTCCACTTCCATCTCCCGAGCACTGCATGTGGCTAACATGAATTGCTCAAATTCACTCTACACCGGCCCTGCTTGATCCTGCTGCACAGCAATGCCAAATGAATCCAATGCACAAATCGAAATGGTGGATCGGAGATGAGTTCAATCGACATTCCTGGACAGAGGAAGTATCCAGTCTCCTGCAGACGAGCTAGCGATGACTACCAGACTCCCTCCAATGCATCTTCGGTGAGTGACTTGCTTGGAGAATACTCCCTCTGCCTCAAAATAAATCCATGGTACAGGTAGAACCTCTCTTTCTGCATACTCTCTTTGTGCATAACTTTCAGTAATGGAGTTGGTAGGTGGGGCCAATTTGAAGGATGTTTTCTGAATAGTAATGTTGAAAGTTGACATTTGTTAGGTGGCCATTCACTACACCTCTCGAAATGCATAACCAATTGTTGACTTTTCAACACTAATGTGACACCGTTCCCCCATTGCCCCATTGCCATGACAAGTTGCAACTCATAACTTTCTTTCCTTTCAACTTGCTTCCTACACCCTTCAATCATGAAGATCAAAGGTTGTGATTGAAAAACTGTACAACTAGTTATGTACGATAACCTATTCGCCACTAGTGCGGCTCATCACTTATCTAATACATAATCTTCTCTTAGTGCATTGTCCCAACACCATGCATTAAAAGGAGTTCTACCTATACTCCCACAATTTCCCACTATAAAGCACAAATTTATTCTGCGATAGAAGGAGTACGAAATGTGGCCAACTGAGCAATAGTTTAGAAAGAGACAAACAACTGGCTCAACTTAAATTTTTTTTTTCTATTTTAGTTCCATGATATGTTCGTATTTCATGTGTTGCCACAATAGAACTAAATTACTAACTTACCGTAACTACACTAAATAGCTCGCGGGGGGGGGGAGGGGGTGCACTTAGTTCTACTGCAACAAACCACGTGTGAATAAGTGGTTTCTAATAAACTATAATTTCAACCTAAAATTTTGAGCACTCTTTAATAATGACTATCAGTTTCTATTGCCAAAATTTTCAACTCAAATAAAATATGAAATGATTTCTAGAAGAGGTTAAAAATGAACTAAAATGGCATGTTTTTCAACTCAAATAATTATAAAAAACACATTTAGATGACCATTGAATCAACATTCAACTCAAAATGAGCTTTCAATAAAAAATTTAGGAATTTTTTGTTCATTTTTTAGACAATTTTTTCTTATATAATATAGGGTGTGAAAGTTATTTTTTAGTTCTATAGTGTATCTTTTTACTTCAAAAATTTGTAACTAATTATTATTAACAAATAAAAATATCAATAATTCAAAACATAAATTTTCAAAGTAGGAAAATCTATTCATATTTTTTATTTTTTATTTATTTAAAATTCAAAAAATAAACACTACAAGAAAACAAGGGGTTTTGCAACTACACTGTGCAACTCATTTTGTAGTTGCATAGGTCGTTTGCAACAAGGTGATAATTTGGAGCCCGCAGTTGCAGTGGACGAGTTGCATGAGTTGCAAAGCAGTTGCAAAAAATTCAAAGTTATTTATCATTTGATAGTATACTTGAAAGTTCATCGATGAACTTTTCTGACGTGGTTGCTTACGTGGAAGTCATTTGTTTGCAACTAATGTGCAATTGGTTTGCAATTGACTTACAACTAGTTTGTGACTGGTGTGCAACTAGTTTGCAATTGATGTGCAACTAGTTTGCATCTTTGTAACTTGTAGATTTGAAATTTGAATTTCAAAAATTTGTAGATTCTAAATTTCAGATCTATCTTTTTTTTTAGATCGCCAAATCTAGAAATATCTTATACTTTAAATATTTATAGATTTTTGTAGATTATAAAAATCTACAAGTTGTAGAAATCTACAAAGTGTAAAAATCTACAAAATATATAAATATTAGAATTTCATTATCAAAATTCATTACACAATATTGCTATAACTTACAATTCTTATATGTTCGACCTAATGGTATTCTTGACAATTGATGTGGGACAATTAATAAAAGACTTAATAGTAGTTGCATTTTAGTTGTTTTCTAGTTGCATGCTAATTTTTTCAATTTAAAGTCTAGTTGTTTTTAAGTCAAACACTAGTCAAATTGTAATTGCAATGTAGTTGTAGTTTAGTTGCACTATAGTTGCAATCCAATTGCAGTCCAGTTGCAATCCAATTGCAGTCCAGTTGCAATCCAATTGCAGTCCAGTTGCAATCTAGTTGCATTCTAGTTAAATTGCTATCGAATTTAAATTACATGCAACTGTAGATAGACACATTGGACTCTATAGAACATAAAATTGTCCACATCGACAATTGTGATGAAGATTGGATGTAAAGTACCTCACATCAACTCTTTTGTTACATTCCCGTATGCATAACTACATGTTGCGACTACTTTGCAACTATTTTGCAACTACAGTGTAACTATGTCAAAGTTGGTGCAAATATAGAGGATTGTAGTTGCAGGGCAGTTGCGTAGGACATGTAGTTGCATTTGAGTCGGTTGTAGCGGACACGTTTTTCTTCCATTCTAAGTGACCCCCCCCCCCCCCAAGCTAAATAGTGAAATTAGGTTGGCCCTCACTAATTTCTCACATTTGAGACTATATAAATAATTAATGTTGTTGTACAAGAATGCACTCCTTTTGAAAAGGGTAATGTTGTAATTGGAACGCATGAATCTTTATGTGTACAAATATTTGTTTGATGGATTGTAAAGTAACTTTTTTAGCATAAGTCAACCTAATTTTACTATTTAATGTAAGGTAGAATTTTTATTTGTCGCCATTGTAGTTATTGCACATATTTAAATTTGTTGAATTATCAAAAAAATCATGTAGAAAAAAATTGGTCATGAATATCAATATTACAAAAAAAGATACATTATAGATGGTAAAACATTAAGCTTTCCAATAATAGGATTGGGAAGAGCAAGAAAAGTTTCTTAGCTCAATGGTCTACCACAACTACTTGTAAGCATCATTTTAAGAAGTAAACAATGATTGGAATTTGGCTAATGCATATTGGTTTTTTCAAAACTTCCACAATCTATTGCAATGTGGATATTTTCACACCCAATATACCAATGCCTTGTATGGAATAGCATCACATTTACACTTTTGACTATATTGAGATGCAAAGAAGCATTATTAGAACATCAAATAGGTCTTGCAATTGGGAGGGCAATAAAAATGAGCATTTCCTATCATTGTTGAGGATTGGAAGAAGCACATTAGAGGAGATAGGACTCTTAAAGGCTAAGTTTAGATATGCCAAATTTCAAATAAACGTGCCTTGCCAAGTTAGTTTAGGATTCATGGTCATGGCCAAATCTTTAAAAACTCATAGCCTTTGCATGCCATGTCCAAATGAAATGTTTTTAACCTCTAGAAGCCCAAGGCCTTTTTGTGATTCAAAAACATCATTGCTTTTGAAGTGTTACAAATCTAAATGTTAGTGAGGTATAGAAATCTCAACCATACAATCTTCTAGTGTACATGTTGTGGATCACGTGAATCAAATTTGGAGTCATTTGGTCACATAGATTGCAAGATTATAATGTTTTAGTGTTAAAAAAGATGCTGAAATTTTCCTAGCAACACATTTGGAGGTGGAATTCAATTTCTAACCCTACTCAAATGGAAATTTTTTAACCAAAAAGTGATTTACAACTAGCATACAAATACATTTATATAAGAAAACATCATTTAGTTACCATTTTGTGTCTACAAAATGGCTTTGAAATGTCAAAAAATATCAAGAAAAAACACATGAAGCTGAACCTCCTTCTACTCAAATGCCTCTCCATCATTCATAATTTTTGGTATTCATATCAAATTTTAGCCACACAAACTAGACTAATATGCAAAACTTTCCCCAATATTATTATTTATTGGAAACGGACATTGTATGAAGAAGAAACAAGCCACCAAAGTTCATTGTAATCCAAAAATGTCGGGAATTTTAGTCTTTGAATTTCTACCAAACATTCAAAACAACTTAGATTGACATGGAAATTTTACCACAATAAATGTATTTAAAGGATAACATAATCCAAAAAATTCATTGAAAACAAACATTGGATGAAGGAGATACAAGCCCCCAAAGCAGCGGTGCTATTCTGTGAGCCTGTGAGCAGTGAGCAGGGATTCTGTAAGCGGTGAGCTCCGGACTTAGAAAAAGCAATACATAGCGTAATAATTAGGGGAAAAGAGTGAACTATTCATAAAATTAGGTCGAGATTTTTGATTCCTTATAAATTTCACGGTCTATTTATATGGACCTATAACCGTGGGCCTATCACCGTGCAACTGTACTATTTCTATTAGGGTTGTCATTTTACATATTTCGTATGTAAGTGGAGGTAGAAATTGTGACACAAAGAGAGGTTTAAATGTGAGAGACGATCATAGATGGAAACAATATACTTTATAGAATATTCCATCAGAGTACAATATTTGGCTACAAAGATATTGATACTTATGCAGCTACATCTGTAACTTCAGAGATAAGTATTACAGACTTAGATCTCATGCACTCAGAGATTCATGGACTTCTAGGTGTATTATCTAGAGACCCTCGTCTGGAACGTTGATGATACCGGCCCTAATGAGGAGGCGCTTCACTTCATTAAAGTTGAAGCTTGGAGAATGTATGAACTTGTCTTCTACCAGGTTCATCTTGCAGAAGTAACGAAACAAGTAATAAAGATGTTTACAGTTAACATATTGATGGCGTCCACCAATTGCTGAGATAGCCATGTCTACAAAATCAGGGCAAGTGCATTCCGAGTACATGCCAAGTGTGATCCAATAAACATTGTGCCTGGGCTCCGTTCCAGATTGAAGGGATATTACGGCTCCAAGTCCGGGAAAGGGCAGCATAGTGACTCCCAAAATTGTGCCTTTGACATTGCCAGCACTCTCCCATTTATTGCGATGTTCTGTAGTAGGAGCATTTGCGATACGTCTAATAGGCTTGCTCCTTCGCATTGTCGGATATGTATCTGCATGCTCAGGGATAGGCTGATCATAAAGAACCGCCTCAAATACATTAGACATCGTAAATAATCGACGAGGTGATATAGGTGGTCGATCTTGAAGCTGAAATCCTGCTTCTTGCAGCAAAAGTGTCTCTTGGCGCGTCAAACTAGTTCCTGTCAATACAGGCCAGACATTTGGTACTTCAGGCCAATCAATAACCCAAGCACGTTTAGAGCCTCGAACACATCGGTGAATGTCATCTGGACAGAACCAAAAATCCGTAAGGATCTCTTTAGTTCCCCCATATTGTTTCTTTCTACCGCGGTATGTTGGAGCAGGAGTCCCTTTGTATCTTTTTGCAATTTTAGCCACGCAGCGGATGTTTGATCCGCGCTGTTGGGCGTGACATTTGCAATTCGACTTGTGAGACAGTCTTGCAATATGCCACTGCAAAACGTCACAATCGCTCTCCAGCGCAGTAGTAACATGAGGTACGTACTTAGAGTTAATCCCCTTCTCCGCTTCCTTGAAAGGCTCTTTAGGGGTACATGTGGAGCGAGTCATAACTCGTGGTTGAGAGAAGTTCACCTTGTCCGGACGATGGGAGTCACCGTCCGAACCAATGGGAATGTCAAGCTTGCGCTTACTGCTTCCGAACACCTCTTCACCTTCCAAGTGCGGAACACGCGTTGCAACATCAGCTGCTCCGGGAAGGACATTCAATGCCTCCGCGATCTTCTTAGGGTCGCCGCTGCGTCTAGCGCCTCTTAACTTTAGCTCTTCCTTAGATGGACCCGATCTTGATGTTTTACCGTTTAAAAATGCTCGGTAATTTGTCATTTGCATGAAGGCTCGAATGCAGTCATCACATGTGGCGGCAAACAAATCATTGCCTCGATTACCCGACTACTGCAACCACTTATTATGGACAGTCTCGGATAAGTTGCATGATGGCATGTCTGCCATTTGCTCAACAGTCAGTCCCTGCAAAGAAAAAAAATTGTTGTGAGATCTTCACCAAAATACTGATGAAAATACATAGACAGACGCTAAACATGGACCGGTGAGCGCCACTAACCTGGTCTATCAAAGAGTCTCTGATCCCACCTCTAGGCATCGAGAGGTGCGCCACCCTCTCTGAATTATGCAATTGCTAAGCACAACGCGACAACTCTTGGTCTTTTTAAGCGTAGGACAATTTACCTCTCGGCCCCGAGAGGTGATCCATTGCCTATCTAGCTTGATCAAAACCATTTCGATTGGATACGCTTAGCGCTACATTCGAAGCCTTCTAATATACAGGGTCCCGAACGGCCCCTAGAGGTGCGTCACCCTCACTCAACTGTTATCCATTAATTTAATTAGGCTTCTCACAACGCTACAACTCTTGATCTCATCTACCGTGTGTCAAGATATCTCTCCGGGCCGAGAGGTAATTCACCACCTACCCAGTTTGATCAAAAAATTTCTACAGTGTCTGCATAGAACTACAATATATGCTTTTAGGGTTGCACTCGGCCGCGAGAGGTGGGTCGCCCTCGTTTAACTTTGAATAAGAAATTCTGCTACGGTTCGGCTATGCAAAGCCTAATATGATCTCTTGTTCGACACTCTACCATAGTTCTTGATCTCTCGAACAGCCGGTTAAGTTACCTCTCGGCCCCGAGAGGTAATTCACACCATTTCTAGTTTGACCTCACCATGTTTAAATACTAATAAATATATAACATAAAAATACTCACCATTTGCATGAAGCCGCCCCACTGGCGATAGCGGAAGTGCCAGAAGGCGAGCCACAATTCAAGCTCCCGCATAGCATCTTCTGAGGCTGCCCCGGATGATAACCACCAAGACCGAATAGCAAGATACCGTGTCTCAGCGTCATCCATATTCTTTGAGTCCTTGTATTGCTTGTAGAGACAAATATGTTGGTGTTGCATATCGGGTTTAATCAGCTTCTGTATATGCTGATGCAGAGAAGTACTCCAGTGCAAGAGACATGTTCTTTCACGATTCAGCAACTCATCCTTGGTGTCTCCCGTGCCGTATACAATGCGTATGGCATTCCAATTTGCTTGTGCACTATCTGCCATGAATCCCCGGAAGTAAGGATTTTCTACGCCGTTCCGTCTCATGACATCGTTTAGTAACCTCCACATGATGCACTGGACTTCCGTATCTTCAGATTGCATGTCACATATTGCGATGGTCATGACCTTCCTACATCCAGTGTCATACACGTGGCAGGCCATCGTGGTCCAGTGCTTCACGCGTTTTACGTGGTCAAACATGATCCACACGTTCTCTAAGTCTCCTCCGGGTTGCATGCGCCTCATTAAGTCCACTCCACTACCAAGTCCATCTACCAACATCTTAAACAGGTACACCTTTTCCTTTCCCTGCCCAGGGAATACACTGTCATGAATGTATTCAAACCTAAGATTGCGTTTCATATTCATAATGCTGTCTATGACCCCACCCTTGCCAGCGCTACGAAATGAAGAAATAAAATTACGAATGTTTGGGGAACTGAGTATTTGGAACCGATCCATAACATCTTCCAGAGATTTTCCGTGAAGCATCTCCTTAGGTCCGTCTCTGTTGTGTATGAGATGGTTGTCTAAAAACTGCTTACTAGCAGCAAGGGCGATAGCAGAGTTAGTGGCACTAGGGGTTTTGGAGACCTCTCCTGCGATGAGCCCTGAGATAGTGTCTAGGGACTCTCTACATGTTCCGGAAGCAACAAGATGCATGTGGTTTCCTAAGTGAATGCAGGCTCTGGTCATGACAGCAGTATCGCTAAAGGTGTAATATATTCTAGCATCACAGCCAGCAACGCAGTGTGGTGATACTTTGCAGATTTTGCAAAGAAGAGTAGAATCCTTCGGAGCGGTTACGCCAACATAGAACGGGGTAGGAGTATAACCACACCACTCTGTCTCATTTCACTTTGACGAGCGTTTGAAGTAGTCACAATCTGAGTTGTTACAAACCAGATGGCCAGCACAAGAAGATTTCCTAAACTTAAGACCATCTAGGTTGTTGATATTGGATGTCATGGTTCGGCACCAGGCATGGCCATCAAACCGTTTGTCCATGCCATGAAGATTCCTAGCAGCAGATGCAGAAGAGGAAGCACGAAGAGATGGCAACTCAAATATTACGTCCCCGTCGAAATCAGGTGGAAGGTACTGGACTTTCTCATGTACGATTGAATTATAGTCTAGAGCAGCAACTTCGTTTCTTGACCCACGAATCGATGCTAGTTTGCGTAGACAACCGACAATGCTAGCAGAGGCTGTATTGCTTGGGTACGTTGGCGGGCGAGAGTAAGTTGACAGAGCTGGACTCATAGAAGGAGTGCTGTAACGAAGGGTACTAGGTTTTAAGACATCGTCCAGAACCAGTTGAGGATGGGCTGCCTGCAAACTGGGTTGGCTAGGGGACTCTCCTTCGGATTCACTAGATATATCAATGATAGGATCTAGAACTTCTTGCTTAACACGGACGGATTGAACAGGAGAATCGATAATCGTAACTTGATCACGCTCCGGAGAAGTAGTAATACCTCGGCAAGCCAGCGGCATATCGACAGTAGAATAGTCCGACTGACGAGGTAAGATATCATTGGAGGCCCCGACCATGTGAGGAGAAAGACCGTACGCTCTATAACGCCCTGGACGAAGGTGCCAAGCATGACCATCGTCTACTACAATCTTGAGCATATGGACGGACTCCTTCAAGTGCCCGGAGTCGGACATGATCTCCTCTTCGACGTATATACTGGATTGAACGAATCCAAATCTAACATGAAGCAGGTGCGAAGACACTACAGCAAACCCTCCTTCTCCAAGTGGTAGGACTAGAGGAATTTCACGCCCATCTGCTCGAATGGACGCCATCGACGTACAAACAGAGGATGCAACTCAAAACAAAGAAACTTTCAGCGACATCAAGGGACAACGCACACGAAAAGAATGAACAAGGACAGAAGACGGTATTATGAGGACATGAGAGTTCCACGTCCACGCAATGGAGAAAGATACAACCGTACTAGAGTCATTAGTTGTAGAAATGAAGTGTTGTCAGAATCCCCAAATTCTAAGTATCTCTTAGGGCCGCCCATATCTTTATTCAAGTAGATTGCCCAAAATTTGAACGACTAATCCTACCTAACTAATAAACGAAAACTAATCAATTTGAATGAACATGTTTATCATGAGACAATTGTAGCTTCATAAACATCCCGTTAAGATTTCTGTGAGAATCTATAGCAGCCGCTTATAAAATTTATGACACTACTGCATATCAAATTTAAAGACTCCTTGAGATTTCATACACCATGCAAAGTAATGGTTTCATTGGAAAGAAAATTAGAATAGGTATTTTGAAAACTTTCCAATGTCCAATAAATTATGTGTTGGGTGTGTCATCTTCTAGAACTCATAGACTCTACAGTAAGACTCCGCTTCAGCCTAAGGCTAAAGTAAATAGAGCATCACATGTAGAAGTTGAATACTATTACAAGTCATACTATATTTTGATTTCAGTACCTCGCCACTTGAGTATGTAGCATTACTCCAATGCTTGCAGTAACATGCGAGGATTGTTGTGGGACTCCAGAGAGGAAGCGGAAGAGGAAGAAGAGGGGCAAACTTCTATTCTCTTCGCGGAAGGAGTTGCACCAGTCTAGAAAGAGAGCACAGAGTATTACAGTGAACAAGAGTGCAAAATTGCTAGGATGCTCATGCAACCTTCATGAAGGAATTGGTGACCTGAGGGACGTTGGAGACTGGAGCTCTGCAAGACGAGAGGAGGAAGAATTGAAAGTCAGTAGCCCAGGAGCACCGCTGAAATCTCCTGTAAGTAAATTTATTTATTTGTAGGAATGGTGACTGAGAAATTGACCTAGAAGTATACATAGAGGGACATGGTCAATTTTCATGAATACTGCTTTTAATCTTTTTATGCTAAATTCAGTCTTCAGGATGTTCAAAATATTGCGACATGACTATGGACACACTACCTGGGCAGTCTTCATTCTAGGGCAGTGTTTTATGATTTGAAAGAAAAGAGTTCAGCTCAATGCATGTGAGTGCAATGCATTTGCTATAGGGGAATCAGTGATGCGAGAATTATAGAGCACCATCAGATGTCCATATTTCAAACTCGATTTGCAGACCCTCGCCGTCACTGGAAACGCCGGAAGGAGTCCGGGAACGGATTCACAGACCCGGACGAGGGGCTGCATCAACCCCAGCATCCTTTCCAAAAACGCACCGCGGAGCCTTGCGAGGTTTAACGTGGCCTCGTATGCACAGAAGTTTGATCGCGACGCTGTAAGGTTGTAGGTCAGGTTTCGGCAAGCATCTCAAATTTATGCGTTTGTGAAGGGAAGCTTAACCCTGTGGTTAGAGTACTTACATTTTTCATTTAAGGTAACCTTCGTGTGCTGGTATGTGCTAGGCCGTCACCGCCATGGCCAAAACAAGAGGGACGAGGAACGCCACACCAAGCGAGGTGGGCATCGACGGTGAACGGAGCGGCAACGAGGAATGAGGTATGGAGGGCGATGGCGGGGCAGACGCTACTCCGAACGCAGCAGCCCTGGAAGTCGAGGTAAGCCCTCATCTCATACTCAGATGAGTGATTTACGCCCTTGGGAATACATTTTCTTCCGCGCTAACAAGTGGGGGATCTTCCTCGTGCTGTGGTCTGGTGCTCCCGGCGCCGCCGGAGGTTTGAAATTTAAATGTCAACTTCCTCCCCCCAAAGCCTTGCTCTCGGCCCCGAGAGGAGGGAGCTCGACGTCGCGACGTGATCAGGCGGATTCATCACCGCCCGAGGTTTGAAATTTAAATGTCAACTCCCTCCCCCCGAAGCCTTGCTCTAGGCCCCGAGAGGAGGGAGCTCGACGTCGCGACGTGATCAGGCGGATTCATCACCGCCCGAGGTTTGAAATTTAAATGTCAACCCCCACCCCCCGAAGCCTTGCTGCCGGCCCCGAGAGGAGGGAGCTCGACCTCGCGACGTGATCAGGCGGAGACCTCATCGCCCGAGGTTTGAAATTTAAATGTCAACCCCCACCCCCCGAAGCCTTGCTGCCGGTCCCGAGAGGAGGGAGCTCGACCTCGCGACGTGATCAAGCGGAGACCTCATCGCCCGAGGTTTGAAATTTAAATGTCAACCCCCACCCCCCGAAGCCTTGCTGCCGGCCCCGAGAGGAGGGAGCTCGACCTCGCGACGTGATCAAGCGGATTCATCACCGCCCGAGGTTTGAAATTTAAATGTCAACTCCCTCCCCCCGAAGCCTTGCTCTCGGCCCCGAGAGGAGGGAGCCGATGCTTGTGCTGTGATAGGCCGGAGCAGGAGCCGGCTGAGGTTGCCTAGTTTAAATGTGAACTCCCCCCCCCCCGGAGTCCTTCTCTTGGCCCCGGGAGGAGGGAGCTAAATCTTGTGCTGTGATCGGCCGGAGCAGGAGCCGGCTTCAGAAAAACATTGAATGTCAACTCCCTCCCCCCGGAGCCCTGCTCTCGGCCCCGAGAGGAGGGAGCTGGTCCTTGTGCTGTGATCTGCCAGAGCCTGAGCGGCTGAGGTTTCATAATTTAAATGTGAACTCACCCCACCTACCCCCAAAGCCCTGCTCTCGGCCCCGAGGGGAGGGAGCTCGTCCGAGTGCTGTGATCTGGACCTCCTTCCGAACTATAGGTAGAGACACGAAGAATCCACACTAATAGTTCTAGAACAATCGTTCTTAGTTATCGGTTAAGTTATTGTGCCTTAACTTTTTCCTTGATTTTATTCCATCTCAATGATGCTTCAACGCTGGATTTGTTTTGATTTGTTGTGCAGGTTCTGCCGTTAGCCCTTCCTGCTTCAGCGGTTGACATGCAGTCTCCGGTAGTTGACTCTGAGCCTTCCGGTCAACCGGACATTGTAACGGTTGAGGAAATTGAAGATGACTGCTTGGAGGAAGATAGTGATGAACCTCTGGAGGGCATCACCTCTGAAGATGCCCTTTGTAGAGCCCAGAAAGTGAATTCTGTGGCTACGATTTCTAGTCTACGAATGAAGCCGCATTTGGTTTCTCGTCTTTGGATACCGTTATGCCGCCTAGTTGCAATGCCTATGGTCAGACCTGCATTGCAATCGGACTTGACAAGGCTAGCAGGAAAATTCGTATTTGGGTATAGGGATGGGTCTGCCGTCTTCTATGTTTCTCTTACTAATGAATAGGGTGAGGAAGAGCACATCACAGACAAAGAGAAAGAGGCATGGGGACCCCTCTGGAATGAGGAGAATGACATCTTTAACCAAGTTTTGAGTGCTACCCCTCAGTTGCAAAAATTCCAGAACTCTAAGTTCTTTGTATGTGATGGGAACCATCGCCTTCTTGCATGGTCATCCTACATTTCCAATTTTCATACGCACGATCGGGATTGGCATGTTTCCCTCGACTCAATTTTGTTGGAGACCAAAGGGAAGGTAGCACAGCTCACGCATGTCATGCATGACATCAACAAGTACGTGTACTCTTCTCGTAATTTGTTTAGTACTTCTCCTGTCATACCGGTCAAACTCATTTACTCTAACAATTTTTATTTTTTTTTGTAACAGGCATACTGAGAATTCATTCATCAAGACAAGCTTGGTGCATACCCTGTACAGAGTCAGAAAATACGGGGTCATGACCTTGGATAAGTTCTCCGATCATTTTAGTACCTCTGAGATGAAGCAATGCACTCAGAATCTGAGGAAGTCCTGGTATAGCATGTCAACGGAAGTCTTCACGGCCTTCATTTATCGTGTGAGATTTCTCTCCATCTTAGGGAGCATCTCGGTTTCTTTATTGTTTTGAGTTTATTAATTGACTTCTCTCACATAATTGTCTCTTGCAGTACGAGATTGCTGCGGCAGCAGATACCGCCGTGAGGTTGTATAAGGAAGATACACCCGTGGAGGACCAAACAGAAGATGGAGTGCTGGCCGCCATGAGACTGGGCACCAAGGAGAAGACAACGCTCTTGACTAAAAAGCTTGGAAAGCTCACTACTGTGGCGAACCCTAGTCTTGGTCGAGAGTGGCTTGATGAGGTAACTCCTTGTGATCATTGAGTTTCTAATTCCCAGTGTTGTCTAATATCGTGATCGTTCTAATATCTGAGTTTCTGATGTGAAGATTGAGCGCCACTGGTGTTCAAATACTATTCCGGAGATGACTCTCCACAAGTTGCAGATGATTGCTACATGCAATGTGGGGCCGGAACATAAAATGAAATGGTTGCGATGGTGGAACTCGTCCGTGCAGACGAGGGAGGCACGTCGGTTTCCTCCTAAGCCGGTGGGAGAATCTGATTTGAAGACCTTCTTAGTCAAAGCCTGTTGGTATGCAGGGGTGAGGGACTCAATATGCTTTTTCACCAAACTGCCGTAATAATTTGACACTTGTATTCAATATTTTGATTATTCGATTAGTCCAAAATTGGATGTGTTTGCTTAGTGCTTATTACTTTTCGTTCATTAATGTGCAGATTGAGGATGTAGCAACAGAAATGTTTGACACTATTGTGAAGAAGGATAACCTGGTTTTGGCCATGGACTCGCCAAAGGAGCCGGATGTTTTATCAGAATTCATTGAAGGCTAGAGGATCCGCCTTTGGGATCATGCTTTTCTTGCGCACTTCCGGGGCCACAATGTGTTCAGAAAGTCAGATTCGTTTTTGAAGCACAAGGGCTTGGACCTCGTCGTTAAGCGAGTCATTTTCAGGTAACATTTGATTTGATTTTATGATAGTTTATCTCTTTTTAGTATTACTTTGTTTCCATATTGATTTGATGTCATTTCTCTGAGACCAATTTACGTTGTACAGGTATTTCAAATACGAGCTGCTTCCCAAAGCAGCAATTGCTAAGCAGGACCTACCTCCTTTTCTCGGTACTTGGGTAGACGTGTCCACGGAGCAGTGCATGTTCTCCCCTTTGCAGTTGAGGTTGTGGACAAGTCCACACTTGAAGTCTGGAGCTTGGTACCTTGACTGCCCTCCAGAGTTTACACCTCTACCCGAAGATCATTTGAAGCGCTCTATTGATTCCCAAGAACTTGTTCCTGAGTATGATGAGTTCGGTGGTTTGGATGAGGATTCCCGTGCAAAGGCTATGAAGGAGGTAGATAAAAAGATTGCCATTAGAAATTCTGAGGCCGTGGAGAGGGCGCTTTAGAGAGTCACAAAGAAGACTGCCAAAACTGCTAAGAAAGAGAAAGTGACACCTAAAGAGAAGAGCTCAGGGAAGACTTCGAAGCAACCGGTTGCTGGCTCATCTGTAGTTGATCAAGGATCTCAACTGCAGACATCTGCTTCAAGAGGCACGAAGCGTGGGTCAGAGCGATTGGCACTCATGGAAGATGGTTTAGTACGTGGTCCCACTATCATTGATTTAGTCAATGACAATGACATCTCCATTGACGAGTTTATTTGCAACTCTTCTTTGGCGGCTATCCTTGTTGATCCTCTGCCTCCGCTGTACCATGACATTTTGAAATTCATGGAAAAGATGCGGTCCTTTCCCTCAGTGGTGAAATCTCTTTCACTTTCAAATTTTTTTCTTTCTCTACATTATTCTGATCTTCTTCTCTGCTGCAGCACAAGGCGGATAAGGATCGATTCTTCAAGGAAATTTGGAGTGCAATGCCACGCGTAGACCTCATTATTGCGGACATGCCCGAAGACCTACCTGTACCTGATGTGTCCAAACCTCCCTCTGCCATTCCGAAGTGGAATCACCACTCCGACACGTGGCTTCAGTCCCTATTTGAATTTGCAGATGGACATTTACACGATCACGGGGCCCTAATCATGATTTATCCTTACAGGGCCCAGGTCCAGGCTGACATCCGTAGCTATGCAGATCCTTATGCCTTTAAATTACGGAAGGAATGGTGGGGAGTGAACCGCTTGCACTTAACATCTCCTTTGGATCGGGCATTGACGGTAAGTTCAGTTGTTATGACGAGTTCTCATTTTTACTGAAAACCATTTGCATTTTCTAAAGACCTATACTATCCTTTGACCTCTTGTTGTCTTGTGTCTTGCAGACGCTATGTTTTGGAATTCAGTTGTGGGTGAGGAACTTGCCAGGGGTTGGACCTTCGAAATTCACATTCCAACCCTGTCCGAAGCTGCTCGCACTTGGGGTGGACGTGGCGCGTGATGACATTATACAAAACTTCACCACTTCGGAGACGATGGCTATGGACAATGGCACTCCCTGGAGAGGGGCACGTGAGAAGGAACCACGGTTTATGCAGCTGTTTATTGAAGCGTCATCCCTCCCGGGCGATGTGGTTGTGGATTGTACGGCTTCAACTGGTACATGGCAAAACTTACCTTTCACATTCCAATGAAGTGACTTAATATTTCAATTTCGTAAACCCGTTTCGTTAGTACTTAATTTTCAACTCAATGTGCATGCTTCAGGGGCCGCCATCCATGCCTGTAGGCTTCTAGAGAGGCACATCATCGCTTTGGAAGAAGATAAGGCCATCTTTGATGCGCTATTGGTGCCTCTCATTTGTCCAGTTCAAGTTGTTCCTGTAACACCTGCAGTTGTGACATTGCCCTCAAACGACCCACATGCAGAGGAGGTAGTGGTTGTACACGTTGTCAAGAAATCTCGATTCAGTAAGTAAGTCTTTCATAAATTTGTTTCTTTTCTTCACTATCAAGCATTAGCCTACCTTAAGACATTTCTAACTCTACAATTTTTTTGTGCAGCATGATATGTACCGACGTTGTACATCGGCCATTCTACACCTTGCCAGATTTTTTTCCTAGCCCGACTAAACCCTACATACTACCCCCCTATGCCGAGGCATTAGCTCTTAATTATGCGTCAGAACGCCTTATCCCAACGCAAGATAAGGCTGATACTTTAGACCCTAGGGTGTTGCAGTTTTTAGATGTGGAAGCTGTAGAAGGACATGAGTAAACATCAAGCACTGAGAGTAGTGTTAACTCTCAGTCAGTGTCTTCTTCATCCATGTGATCCATTTTTGAGACAATTTATTCTTTTTGGATCTAATTCTCCATCTTCTCCATAGCATTTCTCCAGGCTCGCATTTAATAATGACAATATAGCCACAGTTAGCTCAATATCCTAAACTCCATAACTCTATTGTGAAGTACTTGTAGTGGTTCATAATGTATTATCTATGCTATACTCTCCACTCCTCCCTGCATTGCTTTTGATAGATGACACTTGATTTTATAGGGACTATTTTGAAAAGAGAGAGTTTATTTGCACTTAATGTTTGGAGGATTGATCAATCATGACTACCTTTGAAGGACCTCTCGGGGCCGAGAGGAGTATCCAGTACTTGCATCTTAATCTCCATCCCTACTCCTAAATCCGCTATTTTTCTAACTATTCCAGAACAATGCAAGTCTCCTAGCCATTAATTTGCCCATAAGCTGAATTATAATATACGAGCTGAATTTTGAACTTCCCAAACCCTTACCCAATTAAATGCAGCTCCAGTAATCTACTTTTTACTCTTTTTCTTAAACCCATAACTATTGGAATTTTTACCATCTCTTCATATAAGCCTCCATTTGTAGAATGAGTACAGTACCTGATGATCTATGTGAATTGTATACCACACATCATTGTGGTAGATATTTGCCCCTAATCATGAAGTTTTGTACTTCAGCAAATTTTGAAGTCTACAAATTACTTCAGTTCATATGATCTACTGCCATTTTTTATGTACATGCAAGATTTAGGCCATGGTCAAATCCTAAAATCCCGTAAACCCACTTTAGAATTCAATTCATTGCAACCCCGTAAACACTAACATTAAAAAGCACCCAAATTTGTTCAGCATTTAATAAATTCAAATATAATGAAATTCAATAATATTTTGCCATAGAATGTTCTCCAAGGATTAAAATCATTTTGGGTAGACAGAATCTTATCATTATTTCAGAGTTTCTACCATACTGCTATATATTTCCATAACCACGGTCATAGGTCCCACCCTAGATTTCAGCCTACAAAAATGTACGCTCACAGGCTCACAGGCTCACGCTCGCAGGCTCACAGAATAGCAACCCTGCCCCCAAAGTTGCAACCATCAAATATAGTTTGGTGACCTCAAATTGAACCTTTGATTGGCTTAAAAAAATTTGATACACCTTAGATTGATCTAAAAATCTTACCACAAAAACTAGAAGAAAGAGCTCAAATTTTCCAACTAGTTTTTATTGCATTTGGACATTAGATGCAAAAGTTACAGCACTTTGAATTGGACTTAAACTATGTAAGGACACTTTTGGTCCCCTGAGACGTTTAGGGATTAAGTGCATAGAAATTGCCATGGAAAGTTTTTGGACCAATCATGTTTAGGGTCAAATAATATATTTTCAATTGCTCAACAAATGTTATAAAACAAGTGTCAATTTTGCTTATAATTCCTTACATTGCGCTGCTCTATGAATACATTCATATTGTTGTTGAACATTTGACAATATATCAAAGAAAATAAAATTATGTTGTTTATTAAATCAAAATGGTTGAGAATGGTATACCTTGGTTTGCATCTTTATTGGTTACAAATGTCAATCCATAAACAACTCTATGAGAGATATTGAAGCAATTGATGCCAATGATTTTTTTCTTCATTATTCTTGAGCTTAAGTTGCATAAATATGCATGTTGGAGGAAGTTGTTAGATAATTTTTGATAGGGTGATTGTAATACATTTGTATCAAATTTTGCCTTGGTTTTTCAATCAGCATGTTTTTCACCTACAACTTTGAGTCATATCTTTATATTTTGGCCCTAACTTTTGCATTTTGCTTCAAATGACTCAAAATTCATAGGTACTCATGACTATTATATTTTTTTATTTTTTATTTTTCAAAAATAATTTATTGTCCAAAAATAGCCCCTAATTTTTGTCACTTTTGTCAATTTAAGGTTTATTGGTACCATCCAGTATCCCCAAAAATGAATTTATAGTTGAAAATCAGAGCAAATCATGGTCTTCTAATAGACTTGTAGCTACTATACCAATGAATTTTTAAAATAGTTAAGTGTATGACGTATGTCTAGAAGTTCACAAAGTGAGTTTAATGTGTTTACATTTCAAAACATGAGTAAATATTATTTTGGTGGATTTTTTGGTGAATGATTATTTCTATAGAGTGCTTACAAATGGCCATTTTTAAAAAATTTATTTTTATTTTTCCCTATTTTTACAAATTAATACATCAAAGTATCTATTTTCATGAGATTTAACACTTTTTGGTTCTTATACTTTATATATTTTTCATTTGGTAGTTACCTTCATTCAAAGGTGTTACATTGGCCATATATATTTAAAATTATTTTTTAAATTTTATAGTATTCTAGAAAACTAAACTTTAGTATAATTGTGAAAATGCAACAAAATTAGCAAGTGTTTCTTGCAGTTACACTTTTGCAAATTGGTTTTACTTTGAAGTTTAGGGTTTTGAGTACTATTGAGTGTCCAAATTAATAATCTAGAACTCATATTTTGTGTTTAATTTCCATAATAGGCAAGCATGTTCCTACCAAGGGGCATCTAAAAATATATTATTTCATGTCCTCCATGTGCATGCAAATAGGGCTTCCTTGCATGCGCACACTTTAACATTGAAGATGGTTTAAAGGGTGATTATAAGATTGAAAAACTTGTCCTTTTTTTAGGTGGGTTTTTTCTCATAATTTTTGCAAGTTATGTTAGTTTTTTATGAAATTTTAAATATAGGTAGATGTGATAGTTTCAAAGACTGAGTAATTTTCCATATATTTTTTTGTATTATTTCACTATTTTAAATAGTCCCCAATTGGATGTCTACCTTTGCTATTTTGGGGGATTTTTAGCAATCTTTTCAACCCTAAAATGAAAATTTGAAGGTTAAAATTGGAAAACAAGGACTTCTATTAAAGTTACACAAGTTTACAAAGAAAATTTCTAAAAATAGAAAAGTGTCTACCTTCCACATATGCTCAAACTTTTGCATAAGTGTAAAGAATACAATTTTTTCTCTAAAGATGCAAATAATTGAGAAGGAGCATCTTCAAGTTAGAAAAAAATGGCCAATATTTAGCTTATTTTTTTAAATTCTTTTACTATTTAAGAAAAATCAAACATCAAAATATCTATTTTAGGGCATTTTTCATTGCTCTTTTTTGTGCATAAATTTTAGAGAATTTTTTTTTTAATCTTGAATTTTCACAAACATGCTATTTTAAATGATTTTACAAATCATTCATATTTTATTTTATTTCAAAAATTTATTCCAAAAGCCATAGTACTCACCAAAATAGGATTGTCTTGAGATAAAAAGGACAAGTGTTTTTTGCAATAGCCATCAAGCTCATTCTTTAGGTGGAATCTCTTCACTATAAAGCCTTCACAAATAGACTTTTAATTTCTTTATAAATTATTTAACCTATTTTTACAAATTAAAATATCAAAATACCTATTTTCTTGAGATTTTCTACTTTTCTAATTCTTCTACTTAGAAAAAAATTCTATGTTTTTCCTTCTTCAAGTACATTCTCCTTAAAAGGGGATACACTGATAATATTTATTTATTTATTAAAAAAAATTCTAATATTACATTACTCCCCCCAAAAAACATGAAAAATTGTCAAAGTGGAACAAATTTAACCACTCATTCTTGCAACAACCCTAGAATGGATTCTTATACTATTCTTTTTAAAATCTTCTCTATTATCTTTCTTTTTTATTTTGATACCTCGCTTAAAAAACTTCTCCAAATATCATCCCTTCTATTTTTGAACATCTCTTATGAAATTTTCAAAATAACCTTCCGTTTATTTTATAGCACTACAATTAGTTTAATCAAACCATATTGATTGCAACATAAAAAGTTGTTTCCTATATATCATAAATCCTTTTATTTTACTTAAATATAAAACTAGAGGCATGGTAAAGAAGGGCTTCTAGGTTCAACCCCTAAAGGACCAAAAAGTCACCATGTAGCTTCTACAACTACATATGTAGAAAATTCTAAATAAAAAACCTCATTAACAATTTGAGAACAACAAAAAGATCCAAAATGATTTTTTTTGTTGAACTCATTGGTGCAATCCAATCAAGAAATGATTGAGTGTGCGATTTTGGTGAATTTTATGAGAATAGAAAAGGTGCTCTTAGCCATCACTTTACATCCTCATATCTTTTTTTTTACACTTCAAAATGATTTGAAAAAAATATACATTAATATCATGATGATATATATCCATAGAAAAAAATCATAGTTTTATACTTTTGAGCATCCCAATTTCAACCTTCTAATTTCAGCCTTCATACAATGTTAGTATCACTTAACCTAACATCTTTCATCAATCTTGCCAACAACGGTATTTTTTGAAAAATTGTGCAATTTTGTCAACCTTTATTTCATAGGAAAGCTACACAAGTCTTTTTTCATTTCAATGGTGACAATTATCAAAAAATTCCACGTGAATTAGGAATTATGCTTGTTTCAAGAGCTAGTCAAGAAAACAAAAGTTGTGCTTAAACACACCTAGTCCTTTAGGAATTAAGGTAAACCAACTAATTACTACCCAAATTTCAGTACTACTATCATATATACATGTGGCATTGTGGTGTACATTTTCGTTTTGAAATGTATCCCTTAAAAACATGAGGTTGGAATTGGAATGAGAGAGGTAATGGAATGGTTTATCTTAATAGCTTTAGAGTGAAATTCCCCAAGCGATTCCAAGTAGAGATGACATCCCCAAAGGAAAGGCTTGCTTGATGAAGCTTGCCTTGTACCATAAAGAGATGTTCTATTTAATCCTCATGGAAGTCTTTAGATCAATAGCTTACTATAGCACAATCATGCAACCTTGTCCCACCTTCAAATGGTGGTGAATGAAATGGGATCACTTTTGCCATGTTGTTAAAAAGTTGATTGGACCCATAGGAGGGTCGTTTTCAACCTTGTTTCAATTCCCACTTTCTCAATTCTTTTTGGAAAGCTCATTAATGCTTCTCAAAAATGTTGATGATTGGCAAGTTGATGGCCTCATTAATTTTCTAATGGCCTTATTGATTTTCTAATGGCCTCATTGGATTTCTCGTTTGATGTGGTAGTCTCTTTACCACATTAGGTTTGTTCCTTGGATGATTTGTCAATAAACATTTGTACTATTTTCTATCAAACCCTACATGTTGATTTGTCTTTTGGCTATAACTTGTCTTTTGTCTCCAAATGACTCAAGTTTCAAAGTCAAGGTACTTATGACTTTTATACGCCTTAAACAAATTTTTTTTTAATATTTCAAAGATTTTATATTGTCCAAAACTGCTAGTTCCTAATTTTTGTCACACTTTCCAATTTGGTTTTTATGTAACCATTTAGTACCTAGAAAAACAAATTTGCAATTAAAATTTAGAGGGGAAGGTTATTAAGTTGACTTGCAACTAATGTTGAGAAAATTCTAAAAATAATCAATTGTATGTTGATTGTATGGAAGTCCATAAAGTGAAATTTTTTTTATTAAATTTCAAAACATGTAAAATATAATTTTGGTGGGTTATTTTGGTGAATGACTATTTCACGGGGAGTTTGCTTAGAATGTCCATTAGAAACCACGTGCAAACAAAACTATTTAAAATAAAACAAAATAAAAAAATTATGAATAGATTTTCCTACTTTGAAAGTTTTTGTTTTGAATTATTGATATTTTTATTTGCTAATAATAATTAGTTACAAATTTTTGAAGTAAAAAGATACACTATAGAACTGAAAAATAACTTTCACACCCCTATATTATATAAGAAAAAATTGTCTAAAAAATAAACAAAAAATTCCTAAAAATAACTCTCTATTAAAAGCTCATTTTGAGTTGAATGTTGATTCAATGGTCATCTAAATGTGTTTTTTTATAATTATTTGAGTTGAAAAACATGCCATTTTAGTTCATTTTCAACCTCTTCTAGAAATCATTTCATATTTGATTTGAGTTGGAAATTTTGGCAATAGAAACCTATAGTCATTATTAAACAATGCTCAAGATTTTAGGTTGAAATTATAGTTTATTAGAAACCACTTGTTTGCACGTGGTTTGATGTAGTAGAACTAAGTGCACCCTCCAAGGACTATATCCATAAGATTTTTAGAAATGGCCAATTCTTTTTTTATTTTTTATTTTTAATTTTTTATAAATTAAAGCATCAAAATATTTATTTTCTTGAGATTTAGCACTTTTTTTTGTGCTTAGAAAATTTGTATATGCTTTTTCTTTGGTGGTTCCCTTCATCTTAAAGGTGCATACATTGGCCATATTTTTAAAATTGTTAAATTTTTTTTTCTATCTTTTAATAATCCAAAAAATAAATAATAATAATAAAACTACAAAATACAATAAATCCTTTTCGTGCTTTGTTGGCTCTATCCATTGGACAAAGACTATAGCAATGACTCCACATTGACTTTGGATTCTGAATCTAAGTTTTTGAATCTTAATTACAATTGCATTTACAATGCACAACGACATGGTCCACATTCATAGTGCAGAACATGGTTAGTAAGATGAGAACTTGTCGATGGGCAAGACGTAGTAAAGGCTTGTAAGCATGCAACAATCAAATATAAAGAAGACAAAATGTTTGCACTAGAGTATGAAAAATAATTCAAGAATAGAGAAGCCACTATAGTTTTATATGATGAACTTCCTAAGTATTTGGCTATGTCTTCCCACCTCAATGATTAATATTTTAAATGATAAAAATATACCATTGTTTCTCAAGATCTACAAAAAAAAATAAAAAATGTTTGGATATTATAAATGTCTTAATCCAAAGCATTGTGAAGGAGATTACAATCATATGAATGTAGTCAAAGCTATGATCTACATACTTTATCGACAGTCTGAACAAAACAAAAGACAAAATACTAAGCTTCCTTTAGAAACCTTTAGACCAATATATATGCCATGTATTTTTGTCAGACAAGGATGCTTTTCACAACCATTAAAAATGTGTGAAGCATATAATAAAAAATATATATTCTTTAATGAAACTGAGAAAAAGAGACATAAAAAAAACAAAGAGTTTTTCAAAAGACCCTTCACAATATAATGGTTGACGTTGTGGAAGAACATGAGTATAAACAACACTAAGGTTTATTGCATAAGCAGTTTGATTCCTTGTGTTGTTCCATACTCAAGTTCCTCCATGGTTTCAATTATTTTATTGTGAAGGGTCTTCCAAGAAAACCTCCACTTTCTTCATGTCTTTTTCCTTCATTTGCATTGAATAATGTATATTTTTCATCATATGCTTCACACATTTTAATAGTTTGTGAAAAGCAACCTTGTCCAACAAAAATACATGGCTTGTATATTGATCTAAAGATTTCCAAAGGGTGCTTAGTGTTTTGTCTTTTGTTATATCAAACTACCAATGAAGTATGTAGATCATAGCTTTCACTACATTCATACAATTGGGAATTCTCTTCACGATGCTCTAGATTAGGACACTCGTAATATTCAAAAACTTCTCTCATTTTTTGTAGATATTAAGAAATAATGTTGATCTTCAAACTAAAGATGACAAATATTTTTGAAAACACTTTTATTTATACAAAAATATTAAGAAGATTTAAAAGTAAAAGAAGAAGTAAAAGTAAAAAAGTAAAAAAGTAAAAAAAACATTAAATTAAAAATAAAAAATATCAAAGAAGTAAAGTAATTATTTATCAAAGTTAATTTTTTTTTTTATGCTTTTTAAAAGAAAGTGAAGTTGAAAATTGATTACCACAAATTATTTCAATAAAAAAGTAGAAATTTAGGAACATCAAATATCAAATGTAATGAAAAATGAAAATATATAATATATAATAAAATATAATAAAATGAAAGTAAAAAATATATATATTTCAATTATGCATATAAATATAAAATTAAAATTTGATTGATTTAATTTTATTGCAAAATTCTTTAATATAAAAAAATTTATATAAAAAATAAAATTTGTTTATTGCACATATAGTTAAGTATTATATTTGGAAGTGTAAATGCGCAATATATTAGCCTGTGATAATTTGGCCAATACGCATCTGTAACACCATACTTTATATCTTGACCTAAGATATTTGATTTAGTAGTAGGTGTTGATAGTTGTTGTTTGAAGTGGTGTTCAAACATGACTTAAATAAGTTGTTGAGAATTTTTGTCTTTGTTTTTTATCGTACATAAATCTACATTATAATCTCCAAGAACAAGAATAAGACATGTTAATGGAACTTTTGTAATTAATTCTTTTATAATTTTAAGAAACATTGATGCAGAAGTAGAATGAGATCGATGAACAATTATTACATGAATAGCACTTTGAGCCCTTTCATTAAATGTTGCTCCTGTAAATTCAAATCCATTGTAATTTATTTATTGTAGTTGTTGAACATGTTATTTTTTATTATATAGCAAAAGTACATCATGTTTGTCAAATTTATGTATATAGTTGTATTTTGATGTATCTATAAATTGTGATACTTCTTGTGCAAGTTTTACTCTAGTTTCTTGAAAACATAATATGCGGGATGATTGAAGATTATGATTACTTTGTATGTTATATTGATATTTACATAAAGAATTAGCATCAATGCTTTGAATGATTATATGTGAATGGCACATAGACTTTAAGGCAAACTAGGCTATTATATCGTCTACAGAAGAACTCTCCAAGTTAAACAAGTTAGAGAATTTAATCCCAAGAAAAATCTATCACCTTCATGAAAGCCTTCAATTTAAAGTTGGGTTAACTACAAGAGAAAGGGGTGTTTTAAGTGTGTTTTTAAGTATAGTCCTAGAGATAAGATATTAAGTAATGACCTTTATGGAGATTTTCAGTAAAAATTTACTAGAAATACATGTGTATCTAGTAAAATTTTACTAAATCTCTCCATAAAGGTCATTGCTTAATATCTTATCTCTAGGACTATACTTAAAAACACACTTAAAACACCCCTTTCTCTTGTAGTAGCTCTATTCAAGAAGATTCAATACTTATTTCTAAAGATGCTTTATTTGTTTTTGATACTAGATATGTAGGAAAACAAAAAAAGGCTAATTGGATTGTTAGTGATTATGAAAAATTTTGGTCATAATATGGCCAAGTGTACTAAGAAGACAAGAGAATGGAATACAATTTTATTATTACCTCTTTAGTTGGAGCTTCCTCCAAATTAATATCAAAGTTAAATATCCAAATTCCGCATATTATATTTGAAGGTGCATATCATTTTTCACAAAATGTATGGAAACAAATACTAGTTGTTGGAAGCAAATAAAAAATTAACATTGAAACAATTGGTGAAATATTTTTTATAATTTCATCTTCAATAGAAAAAAATATTTTACAACCAAATTTTTCTAGTGAAGTTGATCCTAAATTTCGATTGGTTTTGAATGATGAAGACACAAATTTCTCACAATAGGGAGAAGCAACTATTGTATCCCACATTAACTTCTAAAGTTTTTTTACTATTTTCCAAAATGCTCTAAAACTACCATTTCAATACACGTACCAAATTTTGGGACACATGTAACCATAGAATCCTATAGTAAGCTGATGTGGAAAAAATTTCATAAATTTCCACTATGCGGATTGCAAGACATTAGTGTTTGAAGTGACAAACCCCTTTTTTCTAGCCTTGTAAAAATAGGGCAGCTACACTTCACAAGGTCACATTTGTATGAAAAAATGTCCAAAATTGTGGTGCTTTTTTTATTTCATTTTTCAAAGCAAGTTGTCTACATCCTTGAAAAAATTTCAAATCATTTGGAATTCTACAACACATAGGAAAAAAATAACAAATGGAAAGAAGTAGAGAATAATTCAAAGTACTAAATTGTAATGAATTTTCAAATGGAATTGGAAAATAAGAATACCAATGGTTGTAATGTTGTAATAAAAAATCTATATTCTATGATTTTATGGTTTTTCAAATTTTTGGAAAATTGATTTAAATAAACAACTTCAAAGTTTATTATAGAGTAGAGAATCCATAACTGCTTGCAAACTTAAAACTCCTAATAACTTTCATCTCATTCATTAAGATCACGAATGATTCAAAGTTTTCTACATATATATAAATCTATAAAAACAATTTCAAATTTTTAAGTCTAAAATATGCGATTTTAAAATTTTGCTTGGATTGCCCAATTGAGAAAAAAAATTACAAATCATACAATAATTTTTTAATCATGTAGTCAAAAGTTATGAAAATTATTGGGCCTTAAAGAAAAACCTAGTCCGCACGTTGTGTGAAAACTTCAAATAAAATAAAATTTCCATTTATAGTGAGTTGCCCAAAATTGCTATGTTGCCAAGAAACATTGTTTGGTCCTTTAGGAATTCAAAGGGTATTTAAATGGGGGCTATCAGCCTATCACATACTAGAGATATTTAATGTATATTTTATAATATTCTATAATATTATAATTAGATCATCAAATTATCCATTTAAAAAAAGTTTAAAGCACTCTACATAACATGCAAAATTTTATAATTAAGTAGAAATGTCACATTTCATGAATAAAAAGGACCTTGTATTTTAGCTCACGTGGTTTTCTAACTAAAATCAAGTGTCTTCCTAAGTTGTAAAGGAAGTGAATACATTAGCATTGAAGTAGGTGAGGTATTTGGAATTGAAAAAACTTTTTTTTTTAATGTAAATGGTCATTATGAGAAAAACATTGAAATAAAGACTTTTTATCTATGCAATTGTTTTCTAGGTTCTTGTGGCATTTGACTTACATTTGTACCACGTGGATCTCAAAAATAAGATGCTGTGAATATTTGGAAATGATTCAAATGGCTCATGTCAAGATTTTTTCCAAGTAGAAAAAGTGAAATTTTAAAAATGAGTTATGAAAATAAATAGAACTGAAACAATCTCATAGTGCATATTATTCAGAATGCAATACAAAAGGTAAAAAATTAAAGATTGATAATTTTATTGAATTGAATTGGATTTCAAAAGAAAATCAGTGATTTGTAAGGTGCACAACCTTTGTAATAACAAATTGACAACAATAAAACCATATCACTAATTCTTTATGTATCAGAAACGGAGTTTTTCATATATACAAATAATTGTTCTCAAAATCAAAAATCATCTCTAGAGATTCTAGAGCATCAAAATCTCTTCCAAAACCAATGTTTGCCACTACACATTACAAAAGCATGCCAAATATTCTCACATTCATAGGATATCAAAAAGTCTAATTTTAATTAGATCTTGAGGAATATACACACAATGGTTACAACATAATATGCACTAGTAAGACCTCTAGGCAACTCTAAACAAGACTATGATTTCCTTTAATGATGGTACATATTCTTCCATTGATGCTTTACAACAACCCAACATTTCAAAAAAGGGATTTCAGAATGAAATAAAACCAAATCAATTTAAGTTGAGCACAATTGTAATTGAGATGGAAAAATTGTCATGCCCAAAGTGTAATTGCACTCAATGAAGTGATTGTGAGTGAACACGTGAAAATTGGATTAAAGAATTGATCTCATTGATTTTGATTTGAAGTTTGTCATGTTGTGAGGGTATGTTGTGAATGTGAAATTGGAAAAATATGTCATTGTCATTTTGTGGGCATAATTTGTAGATTTTGAATGGGTTGCATTGAACATTGTTTTTTCTCCAACTGAATTCACATCTTGTAAATATAATAATTCATCAAAGAACAAAGCGTGAGACCCAGAGCTTTACTCACCTTGAGTTGTGGATTTTGCTTAAATCAAAATGAAATTGTTGTAGAAACCTAAGTAATAAGAGGCATTGTTAGAAACGTAGTTCCTTAAAACATTATAAATTTAGCAGCCCTAGCATTCTAACACTTAGATTTTGCTTACTCACAATGAATACAAATAATATGGAACCTAAAGCCAATTGATCTTGGTGTACACATGATACACTTCCAAGAGACTAAATTGATGCTCAATTCCCAGCTACTCATTGTGTTGCCATTGTCAATATATGAATATAATTTTTTTACATCTTCAAAATTAAACCTTTAGTTCTTTACACTACTATTGGAGTGTCCCAAGATTAGCTAAATGACATCTCTAGATACCTAATGCACACTTTATTAAAGAGTGATTTTCAATATCACCTATGAATCTAGTAAAAAAAGAACAACTACCAATGGCATGATTTCCACACCAAGTACTATGATTATGAACCTCTACCATGCTTCACCTTCCTACCATCCAATTCTCAATACCCTTGAATGTTGAACTACTAGAACAACAAATGCACTACAAACATGAGAACAAACACGGTCTAGACAACCAAATATTTTTATCCACCTACATTTGCAAAAACAGACTTACTTGCATTAGTTTTATCACAAGCATGAACAAATTTGCGCAAAGAGTTCTAGAACTTCATGCTACTCAAATAAATGCATGTTCAAATCATGCAATCAAAAATTCGAACACAAATCTATCATTCTTTGCGGTGGATTCTTAAATATTTGCATGTACGTGTGTTGAAAAGAGATGAACTTACTAAACGAGTGTATCCTATTTTGTCTTTGAACGCAAAACCCTCCAAGATCACCTTGACTTGCTCATAAGATGAAATGGGTTTTTGATGACTGTCTAGAACTTGCACATACCACATGTAATGTTATACTTGGGTTTGCTCAATTTAACTCTTAAAGGAGTAGGTTAGGTACTTTCACCCTTCTTCATCTTCATAAAAGTGGAAGTTATTTTTTGGTACTCTTTGTATTCATCCATAGTCATGTCATCAAATTGCATGCATTTTATCGTAAGCACTATTTCTTTATTGGTTTTATGTTAAGTGACTAGTGTTTCCAATTAATCCACAAATAGCCACTGGGAACATAATCTAGATATATTTTTTAATCTAGAATCTTATAGCTTCATTTCTTTTGATAAGTATATCCATCCACATTTCATACATTTACTTTTTAATATGCAGTATTATACTTGGGTTTGCTCAATTTAACTCTTAAAGGAGTAGGCCAATTTGCCTTACTGCATCCCTTGTTCAATATATAATCTAGATATTTACAATTGGTATTTTTAGATAATAAATACAAAAAAATAGAATTGAATTATTTTTTGATAATTTAATGAGAACTTTTGTATTCAATAGTGTCGCCATAGTGTTCCTATGGATAGCTTGGAAATTAGATGATATAAAAGTCAATTCTACAAAAGTATTGAGAATTCAACAATGATGACCAAACCTAAACTAAAGCATTGTCACTGAAGTCCTTACACAAGTTACTTGAAATCAATTAAGCAACTAAATACCAAAGTCCTGTACAAACCAAAGCAAATAATGATGTCATATCCATAGAATCATTTATAATTTGATTCTCTCCTTGTAGACTTAATCACTTTCAAAACCAATAATTTAAAGATCACAAATTCCATCTACACCAAGTATGCTAATACAACAACACAATAACATTTTTATTGTAGTAGACACAATAAACTTGTTGATAGCAAGATGCCACCTTTGAAAAGATCAAGCACTAGGCAAGTTGCTCACTCTTCACGCCTATTTGTTGCTCACCCTTGGTGGTGAATGTTGTTATACTGATTGTTGTTAAAATAGCCATAGTAGTGAGTTAATTGCCTTATGAAACACTAAAAAATAATAGAAAGAAAATCAATCTTCCACTTCAAATGCCATCACAACAAAACAAACCTTGCTCTGATGAAGCTTCAAATAAGTGAAAAACACTAATTTTGTTACATTTTCCCTTAAATTGTGACTTATATCTTCAAAAAGGTGTAATATCAGGCCACAAACAAGAACATGTGAGGCTCTCAGTAATTCAACACTTGAAGGCAAAACCAATAATTCAAGCCTATACAAAACCATAATGATGAACAATCAGAAGTTGAGGTGTAAGAAAATATTAAGGGTTTCTGGTTTTGAAGTTCAAGACTTCAAAACCCATCCTCTAATGTAAAGTAAATTTTTGAGGAAAAAAATGAATCATTACCTTCACTTGATGCAAATGTAGTGATGGATCAGATTGAAGATGTTCAAGAGTTGGTGCTTGTATTTGTGAATGTCCTAGATTTGCACATCAAAGAACACCTTCTTACAAACTTGAAACAAAGAAACAAAGAGAGAACTCTATTAGTTGCAAGAAATAACATGCATTAATAAATTGCAAGTCCCATTAAGACTACAAGCAGAAAAACAAGATTAATTATTGACAACAAGGTAAAACAACAACACATGTATGAGAGCAATGCCTTGCTTTATCTTTATTGTCTGCAAAAGCTCAGAGGATGAAGTTGCACAAGAGCCAGAGCTCAAGAACTACTAACAAGCACACGCAAATACAACGCATATATGGCACAAAAACCAAAGTTATAGAGGCTAGGGTTTGTGGAAGTCGATGCACATCGCCTATGAATGGCCAACCGCAAGCTTGGGACATAATTGGATGGGGAGACTAGAAACGCTTCGGGCATGATAGGCAATAATAGACTAGCAAAAATACTTTAGTTAAACATGTCAAACACAATTAGCTTACTTCAACACCACAATGACTCAACAATTATTTTTTCTTCACTCAATGGTAATTAGATTGTCCATCAAATAAGTGATCAAACACTACTATAACTCAATAACACAATTGCTTTGAAATTAGTGGTGAAACTTCTTGTACAAAATAACACTATAAATCCTTTGTTGGAACAACTAATGAGAAAATGACATAATTTTTTCCAAACTTGGGACTCATACTATTTATGTGTCATGATAAGAAATGAATATTTGCAAAGTGTGAATATGTACCTAACCTACTCCTTTAAGAGTTTGATTTTGCTATTTTGTTTATACATTTGATTTTTTCTTTGCAAATAATTTGGAGAAGGTAGGGTTTGAACTCTTAAGAATGCCTCTTCCAGTTCCAGAGTTGTTTTCAAAAGTTGTTGGAAAGCAACAACCCCTTTCTTGTACAACTTATATTGTTCTCTCTATTTGGCAAAGTTTCTATTGATCCCTACAGTCTAGAAACTCCTAAGAACTTGTGGTCTTGTTTTGGTCCTAAAAATATTCTAATGGATGATTTCAAAATTGGCATTCAATGGTGCTACTACATGTTATCCAAATTGAACAAATGTTTTCAAACATGTATGCTAAAGAACGATGCATGTTTGTTGAAGTCATGTCCTAAAATTCTTCATATTTGTTGAAAAACATCGTGGGATTACACTGAGCATTCTAATCTTTGCCTTAGGAGCTACCACTTTCACCTTTTTACCTTGCAATTTTTTGTGGGTGGCAAAGGGACTTAGTATAGCTTAAATTGATAAAGTTATATGTTTGAGATTTTTTTATCTCTATAACATGGCGCATTGGTTTGATCAATTGATAAGCATTGCTGCTAGTGAGTACATTTGGAGGAATTTTGGTATTCAAATAGTAATTTATTATAGATCATCTTAGAAAATGCACATCTTGCTTGTTGCCATGCTTGTAATGTTCTCAGCAGCTATGGGCATTTGCATAGGCTCTGCAGGACACATAAATGATATATGAATGTAAAGCAATTCATTATTTAAATTTGTTGAAATTGATCTTTCCAACTCCAAGACATGGCAACAAGTAGATTCTATTTGAGGAAAAATATTTAAATTCTAATAATTTGTCAGGTTATCAACTTGCTTGTTGATGTATTCTAAATTGTAGAATTAATAATCAATTCTAGAGATCCAGAATTGAAATTGTATCAGTTGCTAATGTACCTAGTATACTTAAATGGAGACCATGTTTAACAACATCAAATATTCTGAGTTGATCTCTAGGACAAATATTAAAGAGATACCTTTGAAGAAATACTCAAAACTCATTCATGAATCAAATATTGTCTATATTTTCAAAACTCATAACATTTGATCAAGAAGGAGAGTCATAATTACGTCAATGAATATCATTCAATAGGTAAGCTTGATATACAATGATTTTTTAGGGTTTAAGGATTCATCAAGAATGATGAATTTCATTGAAAAATGATGAAAAATTCAGAGTAGTGATATAGGTTGCAACATGAATCATTGTTATATCTTAATGCCCTTGCATTTGAAATATTTGTTGAATAGGACAATGAGTTCAACATATATTTTAAAGCCACATAATGCATTTTTAGGTTGTGATTTTATATACAAAGTTTATAACTCACATAATTGATTCAACCAATCAAAAGAAATTAAATTCTCATTATTTTCTCATAATAAAGTTATACTACCATTCATAAAATTCATAATTTTTTATGTTATCGAACATATCCCTCATCGTACCTGCGTCAAAAGTAATCTCAAAGTGTGAAACTTTAGGGATAATGCAATCATGGTTAAGATTTCGTACTGAGCTGATGCTAGAGGAAAGAGATTGGAAATCGACAAAAACAATTTTTTTCAATTGGTTGAATCAATCATGTGAGTTATAAACTCTAGTCATCATTCATCCGCCCGTCCACCATTCATCCGCCCGTCTCTCCCAAACTGACCTCAAGGGTCTCAGAGTCTTCGTGAACTCTCTGCGGAAAGTTTGTTGCTTGCGTTGCAGGAACGCGGGTGTTGCAGGAAATTGTGGCTGTGTCGACTACTCTACTCCTGCTCACCGAATGTCGCACCTCATTGGACACAGCGAAGAATCTTAAGTCGCTGGAAACTCTCCCTCTCCACATTCACTGCCCCAGCCATAGCTACCAGGGGAGCAGCTCTAGCTCGATCGACTCGTTGCGCGCCTGTCTCACTGGTAAGTAATCAAGAGACTTCCCAGCTCCAATTTTAGCAACAAATAGTACATTATAATGGTGTGGATCTGTGAATTCGCATTCTGGATCGATCGCTTCATTGCGTCGGAGATTCTTCGGAATTTGTGACTTGTCTGGGGTAGCTGAGGTAGTCGAGGCCTTTGTGTTGGATGGATTTTGCAGGAAGGGTCATGGGCAAGGTATGTGGAAGAGCAGGCGCGGCCCATCGCTCTTCAAGATCATACGTACTAATTTGACGTGATCTTTCGGAATGTTCATTGGAACCCAAATCTACTATGGACGATCTTGTTGCGGTCACTAAGTCAATCCAAAACCCATCACTTGAAACTTTGATTTGTGCCACATTTTCAACCTGTTGTCGCTCGAAATCTCATTTACTAAAGGTGACGGTTGTGCAGGACCCAAATCAGGTCTGTTTTGACTTGAGATCTTTATTAAAAAGTGGCCATGGGATACGAGTGCATAATGCAGTGACTGATTTGAAGTTATATTCATAGCCAGATGCAAGCTGAACTGCAGATTGTTGGCTATCTGTAGGCTTTGTTGCTTTCGAAGCAAGTGGGGCATGAATTGGGTTTTCAGATCAAGAAATCCTTGGAGTGACTGCAACAAGAACGCGTGGAGAATCATCGTTTTTCTGCGGTTCTAATTTTGAAGGTATGAAAATCCTCCTACTCTCTTTCTTCCTGTGGGCCTGAATTCTGTTTATCATTGTTTTTTTCGGAGGTAATAAATTGAAATCATCTTGCCATTGCATATTTGGGGGACGAACGAACGAAATGATGATAAGTTTTAACTGCATGTTAAGTGTAAAGATTCTATCGCTTTCAACACGATTGGTTATTGGAAGTCAGGGCCTATGCTTTTGACCCCTCTACAGTATATGCTTTTGTTCCCGAAGTGCCCAATCTAAAATCGAAAGTCACCTTTGGAAGTTGTCATCTAATACAGTGGTTGATTATAATGATTTTCAAGGCGGCTTCTTGAAACCTAAATCTATAGCTGTCTTGGTCTTTGGAGCATATTGTGATTAAAACAGATCAATATTAAGATTGTGTTAAATTAATGTCAAGTCAATGTCGGGCTTAATGCCAACTTCATAGTTGCCAATATAATATCAAATTAACCAAGGACACTAACATGTTGACGTGCTATTAGTCTCTTCTCGAGTAGAATGTTTCTATATTCATAAGCAGAGTCACCTTAAGTTTTGCATTTTCTGTAAAGAGTTGCATCTTTATTGGGGCAGGAGAGAGTAAAGTTTTGTTGGCTAGATTGGACATTTATGTGTGATATTTTACTTCCATCATACTGTCTCTTTTGTGTACATTTTAGAACTCAAGTGAGCTACCAAATTTATTAGGGAAGGACTTCATTTACAAGAGACTTTAGTGGTCAATGGAGGAGGCTACGGAATGTGTGAAAAGAGCACGTAACTGTCTGGCCACTGAGCTTGCAGCACTGGTAAGATTTCCTGTTTTCTTTTTTAATTTTAATGCACAAGGACACTACCTAAGCGAAAATTTTCTGGACGCTCTCACATTCTTTGTAAATGCCAAGAAACATTGATCATGTTGGAATGTTGCTTTCGTCAATACATAGCATTATTGAACACCTTGGATTCAATGAACAGCGAGTTAGGAAACGAATCCAGATTTCTTTCTGGACGTGCACAATCTTGAGCTCATGTTATGTTTACAGAGGGGGTTGGCTCACGGTATAATTATTTATTTCCTTTCATTCAGTCCTTAGTCGTCATGCTTGAATGCCTGGCAAGGAACTAATTTTGAAATTGCTTCCAAAGTTATACAACTTTTCATTTTTTAATTGGTCCAGATTTTTGGGTACTACATTGGAAACAGTACAAGCTGTATTCTACCCTTGACTCTTTATGTAGTAAGGGTGTATCATAATGCACTATGGTCGTGTTCAACAACTTTCTGAGCTTGAGGTCATAAGATTCAGTGTCACTTCATCTTCCTAGTCCTAGTCTTGCACTGGTTTCGATCAAAGATTTCTTAGAAGATCAATCCTTCAGCAAGAGCTTATTTGTACATTAGCCAGGCTGAAGTGCTGAAAGTGTCTGCTCTCATATCTATAGGAGTTTTAAAGATTTCATTAAGGAAGTTTACAGGAAGGTAAAAAAGTTACTGGTAGAAAGAAGGAATCATGCCCTACATTTTTCACTGATAGTAATATGTTTTGAATATTTCTCCACTCCCTTCATTGACATTGTAGAAAATTCTGAGATTAATATTTAAAATAGTGACATACTCATCTTGCAAGTAGGTACAAGAAGGTGACCACGACAGGGAGGTCTTTCCATGAACGATGGCAAACTTAAGTCTCTCTGTGAGTTGGGTCATATTTATCTTGCCTCTCCATGGTCAATCTTCCTTTGATGTTGTCTGATTTTTAAAAAAAGTCTATGATTGAAAACATGTTGGTTGTGGTGGTTGTTCAGGTGTGGCAACCACTTCTGGCTGTTACAAGGACGTCGATACTCCCACCAACTGGAGATATGGAGACCTGACTCAAGTTTGCTTCCTTGTGTCGTACCCTAATAGAGTCCGTGACCAACCTATCTATACCCTGGTGGAGCTTTCGTCAGGTGGAAGTTTCGTTTCAAGTCCATGCTTGGACGTACTGCGGGACGTACTGACCTTTACCGAACTGAAGGTACTTCTGGCTCCAACCCCTTTGGCCCAGATTGAGAGTCGTGTGCTTTTTGAAGCAGTTTAGAGTAGGTTACATGGAGACTTTCTTTTGTCCAGTTTCATTTGTTTATTGACCAACACATGCAATGTTCTTCACTGATTGTGGTGATATAAACTGTCTACAGCAAAATCTGAATCATATTTTTCACAATTGGATGCGATCAATCAAATGGGACATCGTTAAACCATGAATCCTTGGTTCATTGGGGTTTAAAGAGTCGATTGCCTAAGTAGTTCGTTCTTTACATTAATGTCGAACTTGAACTAAAGTGTTGCAATGTATGACAGTTTGACCCTGAAACGAGTCCTTCTGATGACCTTTTATTGAGGAGCGCTCCACCAGTGATGTTAGCCTACTACAAGTATCAGTGGTCGCTTGCTGATGATTTCCGAAGGGAAATAGTTTCCATCGACTTGAGGTTTGGTTTTTGGCCGGATTTTTTCTGTCTATGCCTTCCTCATTAATATTTGCTGATCAATCGATATAAACTGATTGTAATCACTGTCCCTTGAACAGGGCATTGCAGTGGATTTCAGATACCAACATGGGGCTCAAGCAACCAGGGGAGGCCCTTCTCTTTTAGCACGTGTACACTTGATTCTGTTCGTGGCAAGCTATGGTGCAGGGGTTAATGAATCGATGACGTGCCCGCATTGTGTGCTCGCTTTCAATTCCAGGGTGCAGTGGTTGTCAAGGTCAAATTCCTTAAAATGACCAATTCGATCAATCGGACATGCAAATTGTATGTCACCAGAAGCAGTGAAGAACATTGCATGTGTTGCTCAGTAAGTTGAACAAGAGAAAATCCCCAGATGACCCGCTCAAATTGCTAAGAAAAAAAACAAAGCTTGTCCAATTCGATGGTTAAGCTTGGTGTTTTTTGCTGTAATATTCTTGCTACATTCTACAGCAGATGTGGTATATTGATTCTGAGAACTACTTTTTGACGTCCGAAATATTTAAGTCGGTCTGTTTTGGGAACTACCTGCGCTTCTAGAAGCTCAAAATTTGGAACTCGCTGTTCCTGGGGTCTATCGGGCAGGTTAGTTTCTTGTCATTTTCTATTTTATTGTTTTTTGTCCAAAGTCGACACTTTGACGATAACTTCAATGCTATTGGTATGTACAGTACTGCGTTCAATTCGAGGTCAAAAAAGGGATGATACTCCATTTACAGAGATGGAAGCTTTTGTACATGATCCCGTGAATCATTGGCGACAATTTTCATCACCTCAAACACTAGAATCACACTGAATTCTACTGTCTGTTGACCGCAAGCTGTTTGTGAGCACTGATATTGCTGTAAATCTGTGTAAACTTCATTTTCTTCATTCCGTCTGGCTAGATTAATGTTATGGTATCCTAAGCTTGGCTTCATGATTTTTTAATTGAGTCGAATATTAGTGATCTTTACCTCAAAATTGAAAGAGGTGTACGCAGAAAATGTAGAACATCTCTCTCTCTATATAATGTAAACCTGCCTATGACAGGCAAACCACCCATGATAGGCACCTACTGAACCCCCCCATTACAGTCTTTTATCAATCTATGAGAAACTTTTTCTTAAAAATGGGATGAAGACTGCATAAGGTTGATTTGTAGTTGTTATCAAAGCCTTGGGATATGGTTATGAAGTTATTAGTAACTGTTATGAACACTTACACCAATCTAGTCTAAAACTGGTAGTAAAAAGTAGTTTTTTTATTTCTTCAAGTCATGTCCATGTTAGAAAGTCTTGTAGCCATCTTAGAAAATGTTATGACTATTTTAGGTGGGAAGATGACCATCATGGAAACAATTTTTTGCTGATTTGGGGTAGTCTACAGACTCTTTTGGGCTTACTGGATAGTACACTTCAAAAGTTCACAAAAAATTCATATTTTATCCAAAAAATAAAATTCCAGTTGCTTTCTTCATTTCTCACATGTGTCATTGTATGGAAAAAAATTTGATTATTTTTGCTAATGGCAATACAACAAATCAGTCATTCTGCCTGTCATAGGCAGGTTTACCTTATATATGCATCCATTCATTTTGGACTGAATCTAACAATATCGCCCTTTTCACTGATAGAACTCACTTAGAATTGAGGATCTCTTCAACACCATGTTCAGGTTAGAGTTTTTGTATGGGCTTTAACCCCTAAAGGACCAAACACCGTTTTTTGACAACATAGCGATTTTGGGCAGCTCACTATGACCATAATTTTTCTTTTTTTTCTTTGAAATTTTCACATAAGATGTGCCCGAGGAGTAGCTTTAAGGTCCAACAATTTTCGTAACTTTTGACTACATGGTTAAAAAGTTATTGCATGATATGTCATTTTCATTATTCGGCGGGCAGCCGGGACAACAAAAAAAACTTCTTTAAAAATCACTTTTAAAAAAAACTAAAATTTTAAATTGGTTCTTTAGATTTATATTTACGTGGGAAGCTTTGAATCATTCCATTCCGATCAATGAGTCAAAAGTTATGAGGATTCTTAGTTTGAGGGTAGTTATGGAATCTCTACTCTAAAATAAACTTTGGAGTCCTTTATTTAACTCGATTTTCAATATTTTTGAAAAAAAATAAAAACATTGGGTGTAGATTGTTTATTACAACATTACAATCGTTGGGATTGGCATTTTTCAATTTCATAAATAAATTCTTGACAATTTAGTGTTTTGAATCATTCTCTACCTCTTCCTACTTACTATTTTTTTCCTATATGTTGTAAAATTCCAAATGATCTGAAATTTTTGAAGCATGTAGCCAACTTGCCTTGAAAAATAAATCCAAAGAGTAACCATCATTTTGGACATTTTTTCATACAAATGTGACCTTGTGGAGGGCAGCTGCCCGTTTTTTTGCAGGGACAAAAAATGGATTTTTGTCAAATCAAACGCTATTATCTTGCAATCCACTTGGTGGAAATTTCTGAAATTTTTCCCACATCTTCTTAAACAAGTTTACTACAAGATCATACGGCTACAAGTGTCCAAAAATGTTTTTTTTCTAAAATTTGGCACTAGTATTAGAAATGGCAGTTCTGGAGCGGTTTGGGTGAAAACATAGTCAAAAACATTTAGGGGTTAACCCCTAAATGCCGAAGCCTTTCCAAGTGTATTTTGGCTATGAAAATAGAGCATGGGCTTATAGTTATCCCCAATGAAGCAAACTGTTCTTTTTTCAAAATCTAACCGTATAGATGTTTTAAAAACTTTCTTTTTAATATGCATACCAATTTTGAATGTGAAATTGCATAGGAGTTGTGAGATTATAACAAGAGAAATGTACATTTTCTATTTTTAGTATGCCGCTCCTCCCTACAATGTTTCAAAAATTTGCACATAAAAGTTTTTTAGGATTGGAGGTGACAGGAACAACTACAAATAGTGTTAGCACACTGAAATGAACTTTCAAAAAAATGAATTTCACATGAAAAGTTATCAAACTCATTACACAATCCACCTTGCAATTGTTGAAATGCATTTTCTTTTATAAGTAGAAATCACAAATAATTCCAAATCAATACTTGCAAGTTTAAATTTTCAATGGTGAAAATCATTAAAACACTTTATCCTTTCCATTCGAACCATTTTCAAGCAAATAGATAAGTACAATTTTTTAGATCTCAAACCAAGTGAAATTGTTAAGCTTTGCCCAAAGATTTGAAATCAAGTAAAATTCACAAGCTTTACACTTCCACTAATGATACATATATGCCTTTGAGGACTTCTCAAAAATAAAAAGTATTTACCTTTTTCATTGAAAAATAAAACAATTCAATAGTTGACCCTCAAAATTGCTTGTAAAAAATTTTAAACCAGTCAAAGGAATTTAAATGCCCTTACCAAAACAAGCCTAAAATTTTGGAGCGACCATATTTGATTGCTCAGGCATTTAGGGGGTAAGATATCTACTATTTCTGCAAAAAATTCTAGCATGTACTTGTGTGTCTCACTATACACCGAATTGTGCTTTGTTACAATACATACATAACGAATTTCTCAAAACGCATTTTGGACTTGCAAGGAGCTTTAGGGGGTGGTCTGATCATTAATTTATGAATGGGTCTCTAAAATTAGCACTAACTACTACTATCCGAATTCATATACACTTGGTCACAACAATTAGAATTTCCATCGTAAATTCTATTACAGACACTAATTACCATTATCGACAGTAATTTGAAGCATCCACCAAAACTACATTCATCAACCATAAATATAGTGAGCTGAAATTAGTGTGGGTCATTTTAATTACAAACAGTGGTTACAGTATAACAATACAGTTATCCAATGAATATAAAACCTGTTTGACTTTGAGAATTTTGGAATTTGAGGTCCCCACTGTAGGGCCTATTTACAGCCCTCATGGTGGGTACAAGTTCAAGTTTTGTTTTGGCTCACAGAATTTGTATCACTGATCTTACTGGATCCAGAGTTAACTTTCCACCCTCAAGTTGCAATTCAGAGATGGGGACGGATGAGTTTAATTTGCAGACTGCCATGGACCAAGAAGTCTGCAACTAAAGATTGTAGGTAGGAAGGAGGTCTTTGAGCACCAAGCTACTAGTAGAGTTGAGAGCTTCAAATTTTCCTTTGTACTACCGGTATTATATTGTTCATGGCAGTCCTGTAAATCAATTTCACCTTGAAATGATGGGCCCATCATTAGTGACTAAATTATTTTTTGACCGGAGGAATGTTTGTATACCTTGATTCTACAATGACCATGATATTGTTAACCAATGTGTGGTGTGGTGGGGCTTTTGCTTCCACATAAAGTGGGGCCTAGCATGGCAACTTTCCCACTCATCCAATGGCACTAGCGTTGCAACTTCCTAGCTAGCCAATGATTTTCTAAAAATCATAACTAAGTTCACTCCCAAGCTCATAAGGAGACATTATCATCTTTCCTCCAAAGGCGAATGCTTTAGGTTGGTTAACAATGTTATGACCTTGATTGCCAATTTTTGAACACTTTTCAGTCTTTCATTACATAGGGATATTTTAGGAAAAGGTATTCATTCAAATTTCCCAAAGAAACAAATAAAAATAAGCATATTTTAATTTTGGTCCTATCTACATGCGTTCAACATTTATGTAGATAAGGAATGTAGTTGGAAAGGGACTGTATTGGTATGTGTACCTTGATACTCAATGACTTTGCCTGCTTTGAAGTTTTTAACCTCTTATGTTCCATGACTATGTTTTCACCAAAAACACTCAAGAACTACCATTTTTTAGTACAAGTACCAAATTTTTGAAAAAAAAACTTTTTTTGACACATGTAACCGTAGGATCTTGTAGTATGCTGACTTGAGAACATGTGGTAAGAAATTCTGACATTTCCATCGCGTGGATTGCAGGAAATAAGCATTCAAAATCACTAAAATCATTTTTTTGACCCTGCGAGAAATCGGGCAGCTGTACTTTAGAAGCTCACTTTTCTATGAAGAAATGTCCAAAATGGTGGTTGCTTCTTTGGATTCTTTTTCCTGAACAAGTTGGTTACATGCTTAAAAAATTTCACATCATTTGGAATTGTACAACATATAGGAAAAAAATCATAAGTAGAACAAAGTAGATAATGATTCAAAATACAAAATCGTTAAGAGTTTAGATATTGAATTGGAAAATGCCAATCCCAATGGTAGAAATATTGTAGTAAACAATCTACATCCTACAATTTTATTTTTTTCAAAAAATATTGAAAATTGAGTAAGATAAAGGACTTTAAAGTTTATTTTAGAGTAGAGATTCCATAATTGCCCGCAAACTAAAAATCCTCTTAACTATTGACTCATTGGTCAAAATGGAATGATTAAAAGCTTTCCACATATATATAAATCTAGAAAATCAATTTCAATTTTTTATTTCTAAAAAAAGTGATTTTTTTATGATCTGCACGGACTGCCCAGCCGAGAAAAAAAAATAACATATTAGGCCATAACTTTTGACTCATATTTCCGAATGTCATTAAATTTAGTGTATATGAAAGATATTCCTCGCACACAACTTCTATTAAAATTTCAGCCAAAAATATGAAAATCTCTAGTCACAGGTACCTGCCCAAAATTTCTATGTTGTTGAAAAACGTATGCTGATCTTTTAGGGGTTAAGAGAACAAGTGTCTCCAATAAGCGGGTTCTTGTAAGCCGGACAAGTAGGTCTGGTGGTCACCAATATTTGAGTGGCAATACTATGTTCTTGCCAAGCTGCATGCATACTAAGGTAGAACCACCCATTCCCGATCAGGGACCTAATTGCGATCAAATGTAAAGACCGTATTCATTTTAGAACTTAAATGTTCTTACACCATAGATAGCTTATGGTTTTGGTCAACAAACCATAAGCTATCTATGGTGTAAGAACATTTAAGTTCTAAAATGAATACGGTCTTTACATTTGATCGCAATTAGGTCCCTGATCGGGAATGGGTGGTTCTACCTTACCAGTTCACAAGTAGAATTCCCCTTAATTGGGTCACACTTTCATGTTTGCTATTCCCAAGGCCCCCCCCCCCCAGATACTTGTGTCTGCACATCTACTTTCATATGATTTTTTGTGTGAGCTACAAGCTCTTCTGATGGCTCTTGCCACGGTGTGGCGTCCTACCCTGTCCGTAGTTGCTGTGATTGATGTCGTGGCGATTGCTTCCGTTGTCTTCTTTTCTCCCCTTTTGTGTTTGTTCTTTTGCTACCCCAGGCTGTGGGCGGCTGGGGTCTTGCAGTAAAGGGTTCCTTTGCTTGTGTCAAAAGAAAAAGAAAAAAACACTCCAGCTCCTTCTCTCCCTAAGTAGAGGAGTTTAGTTAACTTATTCCCAACAGTGGCCCCTTTCTGTACTGCACCCAAGTTCCTGTATGAGATGTGGAAACTGCCCACCCCTCCTCCATACAGTATATTCCATGCATTGACCCCGAGCATTTAATGATTGAGCTGTTGACTAGTGCTCCAAGTTAGGTGTGACCGACTCTCAACCAACATCTACAGGGACTGACCTAATTAAAACATGCAAGTTACTTACCCATGAGGTTCTGCTGATTCCCAAATGAACTGTTCCAACTACGACCGGACCCAAGCCAACCCAAGCCCAAGCCTAAGCCCAAGCCCAAGCCTGTGCGTGGGGGAGTATGTTTTCCCAGTTCACACGCCTTAGTTCCAGCTAGCCATACGCATGGGCATGATCCTTGCACACTAACAATAATAAATGTTTATATTGTGTATATATATAAAAACAAAACACTTGACAATGTGAATCATTTCATCTGTGACTTTGTTGACAGAAGGGAATCCATAAATAGCATCTGCTGCCAGTGTTCATCAGCAATTGACTGAGGGTGCTTTTGTGTAGTGCGTGAAGTATGGTCATAAGTAGCAAACATGAGCCCATCTTTGCCCTCAGCAACAAGCAGCTTCAATAAGTGGACAACCAGTGATGAGGGAATATGAGAGACTGGTGAAGGGTATGGCTGACACTACACTCCGCCCCAGTGTGCTCATGACGGAGGTACGAGAATTGTCTTACACCCACCTAACAATTTGTCACATTCGATCATCACGAGTTGCTCTTCGGTCATATTTTCCAGTGGGGGAATTTGAGACTCATGGATGGATGGAAGGTGATCATGATGGATCGCATTGACTGGGTGCATTGACTATTTGGAGTAAGAAAAAGGGGCCTGGAGGGAGGGAGGGAGGCAGGGGTGGAGTGGGGGCTCCCCTAGCTGGGAAAACTCTGGAGTCTGGACATCTGTCGTCATGAATAGAAACTCGGGGATGTGTTCGTGGAGAATCATGGCATAATCAGAGGAGGTATCATTGTCTCATTGAATCCTTGAATCATTGAGGCATTGATTTGGAACTACCATACAGGATGCAGAAGATCATAACCTTCAAGAAGAGACAGGGGGAAGGCTTGCAAATTAGACTAATTTGCTGGGACTGAATCCTAGAACTGGAGTCCATAACAAAGGGATCCAATGGTTGAAATCGAGAAAGAAGGTTGTGAGTTACAGTCCTCTTCTATTCAGCCAAGATAACATTGTCAATCCATGCAACTGCTTGGGATGGGTGGCATCCTGACCTAAAACCCTAGTGAAACATGTGTTATACATGATTTTATGGGAACCCCAAATTTTGGGTTTAGCTCTCAAACATTGTTAGAAGTTAGATTGTGTTTTATGAAATCATTTCACATGAACAATATTGAATGAAGGACTCTAGCTCATCCTTTTTTTCCATTTGTAGAAAGTTCTTTGTATAGGTTTGCAACGTATAGATGGGGTGGAAACAAGCCTTACATTTGACATGCATTTGGTCCTTCATAGGCACTTTGCACATCCTTAGATGTTTGAAATTATTCAAAGACTTCCTCTAGGAAGTGTGGAAAAAACAATCCAAATTGTCCCTAGGGAGGAAGAAACCAAAGTGAATGCATCCCGGATAGTGCCCACACTTCTAATTTCCAAAGTTCAAAATGACATCTACCTGTTCAAACCACCCAACATTGAGGACAAAGCAAAAAAAACATCAAATGAGCACATGATAGATTGCACTTTGTGTACTTTGAGGCTTTGATATAATAGACTCATAAAAGAAGCCATAGTTTTCTTTTTCTTATTGTCTTTGAGTTTGTGAAATGGAGTTTGAAGCATTGGATTGTACATCACCTTTAAGTTATACATTGTAGATGTCAATTTTCTTATCTATATTTAGTAATAAAAGAAAAAGAAAAAAATTATAGATGCCTTTTACTTTGGAATGACATAATTTAGGTTAAAATGTCAATTTAAAAGGCAATTTTCTAAATTGGACTTCATGGAAAAGGATATGAATGCCTTTCAAATTGAAGGCTTGGGAAATTTTCTTTATGAAGATAATATTGATTTTTCTATAGAAGAAGATGCTAAATCCACACATCACAAATAAAAGGATGTTTTTCAAGGATATTTTGTCAACTTTTAGCTTTATATAGAATATATAAATGTGTATGTGTATGTGTGTGTGTAAAGCTTTTATATATTCTATTTTGACCAATGAGCCAAAATTTATGAGGATTTTTAGTTTGCAGGTAGTTATAGGTTCTCTACTCTAAAACAAACTTTAAAGTCCTTTATCTTATTCAATTTTCAATTTCTTTTGAAAAAAATAAAGTCATAGGATGTAGGTTGTTTATTAAAACATTTCAACCATTGGGATTGGAATTTTTCAATTCCATAAATAAATTGTTAACAAATTTGTATTTTGAATCGCTCTCTACTTCTTTCTACTTACTATTTTTTTTCCTATATGTTGTACAATTCCAAATGATGTAAAATATTTCAAGCATGTAGAAAACTTCTCTAGGAAAATGAATCCAAATAAGCACCACCATTTTGGACATTTTTTCATAAAAAAGTGAGCTTGTGAAGTGCAACGCCAAAAAAATGATTTGAATGGAATTGAATGCTTATATCTTGCAATCCATGCAATGGAAATGTCAGAAACTCTTACCACATGTTCTCAAGTCAGCATACTACAAGATCCTACGGTTACATGTGTCAAAAAAAAATCCAAAAATTTGGTACTTGTACTAAAAATGGCAGTTCTTGAGTGTTTTTGGTGAACACATACTCATGGAACTTAAGGGGTTAATCTTTTGATCATATAATGAAAGAAAAATCTTGTTTATACCATGTTGTTTCACACTATAATATACACCTACACAAAGGAACTTATTTGTATTTGATGTGAACATTTTCTATTTCTCTTCAAAAAAAATCACTATATTATCAAATGATCACTCAATAAAATTTGAAATCTGGTGACTTGTAGAAGACATATGATTTTTTTCTCCAAAATTTAAAATTAAAATTTCATTCATATACAAAGGCAAAATGGACCATCCAATTTGAAGGATTTTAAAATTTGATTGGAATCATATTTATAAGCTCTATCCTTCCATACAATAGTTTAGAGGAGCATTATGACTCTTACGAGTTAATCCCTGAAGGACCGGGGGGTGTTTGAGCATAGTCCTTGTTTTCTTGACTAGCTCTTGAAACAAGCATAATTCTTTATTTCTGTGGAATAATTTTGATGATTGCCACCGTTGAAGTAAAACAAGACTTATTTAGCTTATAAATAAAATGATCAACAAAATCGCACAATTTTGAAAAAATGCCACCATTGACAAGATTGATCAAAGATGTTTGGTTAGGGAGTACTTTGTATGTACAATGAAATCAAAATGTTGAAATTAGAATGCTCAAAAGTGCTCTAAAAAATTCTGATTTTTTTTCCACATGTGCATATCTTCATAATATTGATGTGCAACTTTTTTTAAATCATTTTGAGGTTTAGGAAAAAAGATATGATAATGTGAAGTAACAACCTATAATGCCTTTTCTATTCTCAAAAAATTCACCAAAAATTGCACACTCAATCATTTCTCGATCAGATTACACGAACGGATTCAACAGAGAAAATCGTCTAGGGTCTCTTTGTTGCTTACGGATTGTTAGCGAGGTTCATATATCAATTTTTTTACAAATGTAGTTGTGGAAGCCATGTTGTGGCCTTATGGTCCTTTAGGGGTTAAACAAAATATAACACATCATGTTAGATCCTAATCAATATTGGACGGGTATTTGGACATATGAACCTATTGTGAACATTACACTCTACTAGTAGTTTCTGAAATGTTCATTTCAGATACATTTTGTCCATATCCACCCAACCCTGATCCTACCCTTAAGAGCACATTTCCACTGATGCATCAAAGCTCCAAACTAGAATGCAACGGGTGGTTTCCATTGATGCATACGGAGATCCAGGGCCTCCAATTACCTTTCCAGCCTCTACGCAGTGTTTTCAGCAATTACAGACTTGGAAGACTTGGAGAGTCAACTAGAGCATGTCATTTTGGGGAAGAATGCGAAGAGTGAATCATGTGTTTTCAGTGAAAGACACATATCAATTTACCATATGCCCTTGTTCAGCATAGTAAGCTTGCCGCTTTATTTTAACCCCTAAAACCCCGTTTGTCCCTTCGGGGGACAATTTGGGTCCGGGTAGGTTCCTGTGACCTCAATTTGTAGAGAAATTTTTGGGATTTTTTGAGGTTGTGCAGTTTTGCAAGAGCTTTGTGGATATATAATTTTTATTTCAATTGGTGCCCGAGAGAAAAGGTTATGCCAAAAATAGAGTTTGGCGGGCAGCACAAAAAAATCACAGAAAGTCAAAATAAATTTCTTAAATATTTTTTTCAAAATCTATGTCTTTTTGTCTACATTTGAAGCTTTGATTCATTCTATTTGGACTATTAATGAAAAAGTTACGGACAATCTTAGTTTTTCGGGCAATCTAAGCATCTTCTTGAAAAAATAACTTTTAGGATTCATTTTTAATGCAATTTTTACAATTTTCAGAATTTTTTTTTAGACAAGGTTGAATTTGCTTTCTAGAACAGTCTCACCGTTGGGATTATGGTATTTCAATTTTGTCTTAGAGCTATTAATGATTTAGTTATTCCTTCAATCTTGAACCTACTTCTACTTAACAATTTTTTAATGAGTAAAAATTTAGTGTTTTTTTCTTGAATTTTTTTTCCTAGATTCTCAACTGAAGTATTCAACATATAAATTTAGAAAATCAAAATCAACAATACAAAAAATTTAAGTTAAATAGGTTCAAAGCCCAAAAATCTAGTCAAACAAGGTGCAAAAAAACTTGTTTTCTTCACTTTGAATGCAAATATCTTGCAATCTATTTGTTCAAAGTTTCTGAAATTTCTTGCACACATTCTCATACTATTCTAGTATAAGATCCTACGGTTAGATATGCAAAAAAAAACAATTTTTATAGTTTTTTGCTCTTTGCATTAGAAGTGGCAGTTTTGAGTGTGTTTTGATGGAGAAAAGACCTTGGGGTTTTAGGGGTTAATTAGGCTGCTCCGGTTTCAGGGCCGGGGTGAACTGGCCCCCCTTGCTCGTCCTGCCAAAGTCCATCCAGGGGTGCATATAATAAAAAGCCCCCTATTTTGTGTCATGTAAAAACTACTTTCTGTAGCCCCAATAGCTAATTTGGGGCCTCTGATTGCAAATATGAATTCATAATTTGCAAAAAAATTCATGCGTGAAAAATTTAAAAAAATCAGGGTTTTCCCAGGGGGACAAGCAAGGGGGTCAGTTCATCCTGGCCAGTTTCAGAAGGTGGTGGTGATGGAAACTAGCAAGAGCATCTGAAGCATCCAGACCCCTTCCAGGTGCCCAATAGAAACTGTCCATAAGCAAACTGAGACTCCGTCCCCCAAAAATAAATGATGAGCTCCCCAATACCACTTGTGCTTGGCATCTTCTCCGCATAACCCACGGAGGGAGGGTACAAAAAGGTGTACCTGAGGTTGCAAGCCACTCCGCAGACTGCATGCAGGTTAGGTTGTTTTGTTTGGGCACCAGGGGAACCAAGAGCCTTGTTTCCCAGAGAACAACTGAGGCTTGGTGGCCGGAACTTGCATCATTTGGTGGGCGTGCTTTACGTTATTCCTTACCTTACCTTGCCTTACCTTGTCCTGTTTTTGGATCATTTCCATTCTGCAGCACATGCTGGGCTGGTTTGGATAGGGAGAGGAGGCTCTCATGGCAAGGACAAACAAGTCGGCCTCCATTGCTGCTGCTGAGGGAGGGGAGCCAAGCAGGATTAGACCGTAGAAGCATGATCATGAGCAATTCCAATCATGCAGACGCGGGCTTTTTCTCCTGTCCCCACTCTAATTAATCTAAGATAGCCACTCGGCTTGGGAGTCTTGGCCTTGGCCTTGGCCTGCCTTTTGTACAGTACTGCAGGCTTGGGGATGCAAGATCTGCGTGACATGACATGACAGCTGGAGAGGGGGAACAACAATTAAGGTGAGTTGAGTCGAGTCGAGTTAGTATCCCATTCAACTCACTTGGGTTGAAATATCTTAAGTTTGGGACAGCTGCAATCCACTCCACTGTTTCTCAAGGCAGTCTTGCCTGGGAAGGGAAAACGTGCAAGCACACCCAGCCACAACATTCATTCTCCATCAAGTGAACTGTAGAAGAGGAAAACGCTTTTGGAGAACAGGGAGGAGAGAGAATTAAGTAAGGCATGTGAAGCACCAGCAAGAGGGCCTGGACCTGCTCACTCATGAAAGAGCAGTATCCAAAGGGATGGAGGGAGGCAATCCATTTCTGACCAATTAAGCAGATACACATAGAGACCTGCACGGCGGGGTTCTTCAATGGGGAAATTTTTCCATGTGCAGAAATAGAGTTTGGAAGGCTCCCATAAGTTTACAAAATTTTCATTTCTCAAAACATTATTATTATGAATGTTTATAGACCTTCCTATTTATGACCAAGGATTGGTTGCAAAATCCACCGAGAATTGGTTGCAAAATGCACCGAGAATTGGTTGCAAAATCCACCGAGAATTGGTTGCAAAGTCCACCGAGAATTGGTTGCAATATTGAGAATCTTGTAGCCAGTCATAATGCACTACAACTGCGGTGGGAACTTTTGCACCATAATTGATCATTGTTGATCTCTTTTGTACAAAAAGAGAACAACATACATTGCCATAATGGAGGGGGGTGATAAAAAAAATGGGTTGCCTTCCATGAAACAAGGAGGGGGGCTTTTTAAGGAATCACTAAGCACTTCCTTAATAAATTAGTGAATTAACATCCCATATCTATATTTTTTTGAACGTGTTAGATTACAATCAATATCAGATTAACAACCATATCATGTGTATGCACTTGTATGTCATACCATTTCAATATTTTGTATAACTTCCATATTCCATATATTATATCCATATATATTTCTTCTGTATTTCATATATTGTACCCATATCAAAATTTATTTGGTTTTGGTTTAGGGTGGTAGGTGAATGGGCAAATTAGGTGTTTTATTTTTTATTTTTTTATTTGCATAGGTGGTTAATTAATTGAAATTTACGTTTGTCCCTTTTTAGAAGATAGTCTGTCAAACTAGGGAGCATTGAAATTGTCAACAAAGATTTTTTCCATTCAATTTAGGCAGTGTAGAATGTGATCTTCATAGGAATGATGTGGTTGTTTTAATTCTATACAACTAGATGAAACATGCAAAATGAGAATGGAAAATTAAATTATTCATCCAAAAGAGTGTACAATCATCCTAAAAGAACAATATTGTCTTTAGAATATGTTGCAAATCAACAATTTCATCCACTAAAAATAGAATAATATATCATCTAATATTCCCTCAAATTAATTGTATAGCTTTTGAGTAAAATGTTGCTAAAAAAAACCCATTGCTTGTCACTTTGATCCTAAAATGTTGGGCCTATGATTATAATCATCAACCAATCAATTATCTTCAATCTATTCAAATTAATTGTTGAATCCTTGTTTCTAACCTGAAAGTCATTCATCAAACATTTTGAGTCATCTATGGCATTAGAGGATTAACAAGAAAGAATAAAAAGACTGAACTATAAGTAACTTGGTATAAAAACTTACAAATAATACATTAGATTTGGCAATTAGAGATGATACTCATTTGTGCATAACTTTGATTTTTAACCTCAAAACACCTAAAAAGACATGATTCAAAACAAAGCACTAGTAAGATATTACATATTAGTTATTGGATATATATAAATCCATGTCATATAGTGTTGTTTCCAAAAGAAATGCTAAGGATAGCATTTGCTATTTTTATCTTTGTGATGTACCATATCTAGCTATTAAAATCAACAAAAAATAATTCTAAAAAATAAGTGCTAGAAGTTTAGAAAAATTATATTTTTAGTTTTTTGGATATGAAAAAATACCAACTATACGAAGGAACATTTCTATTTTTAGAACATCATGACAAAATTGTTTTTCCAACTTTAGTCAAATATTTGGCATAAAATGCTGACTGTGATAGATGGATATAATTGTTACTAAACCACTACAGACAATTCTTCACTCACATTTGTCTTCATGGTAAAAATCTATTATATAAAAACATAGAAGATGGTCCCAAGAAGATTTATAATTAATCTAAGTTGTCATATAGGTCTTCTTATGGATCTTTTTTCTTTCATGACAATAGAGTTAATTGTAAAGTGTGTACAATGAAGGACCAAGAGCTAGAGTTTGAGAAAAACTTTGAAAGAAACTTCTTGAAGCACCCAAACTAGGTCTGATGGAGTTTGTGTTGTATTTCTTTAGTACTAGTATTAGCTAAACCTTACTCTGACACCCCTTGTACATGATGGGGTTCACTTTATAATTAACTCTATTGTATAACTAAGCAATGGTTCTCCCCATAGGTATTACGCATTGTTAGATGCTTGGGAGGGACTTAGAATCTGTTTCCATTGGTAATCAAAGCTGGAGGCCCATCTAGGTTGACCATAGGCAGAGTGGAGAAAAAACTCTAAAATCTTGAGGTGACGCACAGTTTTGAAAGCAAGCTCCAATCTAGGGGCCCATAAGCTCCAAGAATGTTTTCAACTTTTGTAGAGTTGGAGGCTGGAGGTCCAAACTTAGACCCTTCTAGCCCCCCAATGGAAATCATGCTCCTTACCAGTTATTTCAAGGATTCAGGTTGGTCGAGGAGCCATAAAGAGACAATTTTGTTCATTGTAAGAGTCAGTCCTCTCTTTTCAAAGATGCAGAAGGCCCCCCCCTGTTTCATTGGTAAACAGTGCTACGTTTAGTCTCTACACACCATGTGTTTCCACTGGTGTCTTTTGACCTCAATTCTTTAAATTCATAACGAGCGGAACCACTGTTCCAAATTCAGCTACCATATGTTAACTAACTGCTTCCATTGGGGAATAAAGTGTTTGCTTCCAGCACACAGTGCCTGAAGAATGGACAGTGCCTGAATTTCGCTTTCTATCCTACTAGGCCGGCTTGCCACCTTAGTCGCAGTCGCAGTTACAGTTACAGTGAGAGTTCCCAACCGCAGTGGTCTGCCAGGCAAAAGGCACTGCACCATGGTGACAAACTTGACCTTTGAAGTAGGTATGGATGCCCTCCTGGCCACTGCTGCAGCTGCTGCAGCAGTGCAGCCTGCCCCTCTATCATGCATTCCCACTGACTGACTCCCCTTCCTCCGTCCGCTTCCTCCGCTTCCCTGATCAATGTGGTGCTCAGCCTGGACTTGTACCTCCCGTCCAGTGATCCAGTCCAGTGAGACTTTAAAGTGGTGTCTTTGAAGGAAACTTGTACAGACGGCGAAGTCATGATTGGTCCTATGGAAGTTTTGTTTGCGCGCAGACGGGGTGTCAGGTGCAGGGGCTTGCAGGCATCACATGCACATGAACGCAGGGCTTCTGCTTTTGGCGTCTTCTGGGCACTGCAGTGGCGGGGGAGACACTGAGAGACAGAACATTAACTTAAAAAAATATGGTAGGAGGCGTGTGGAGCCGGGAACTGCAACTGGGAAAAAAAACCCTACGACGGAACCTCTTGGTTTTTGTCACCTAGCCCGCACTCACTCAACCTGGTCCGTCGTCGTGACCACAACAGCCAGCAGAGGGGCAGGGAAAAGGGGGTTCTTGATATTTTATTTTAGTTCATGTCTTCAGGAAAAAGGTTCCGCAGGATGGAGCTAGAATATCGTAACTTTGGATAGAGCTATCAGACTGGGTTCTGTTCCAAAATTTCACTGTCATCAGATTGGGATGCCAACCAAGGGAAATGCAACCATGTGAGGATTTGAATGGGTTGTTTGTCTCATGTGAATGTTAGGGAGCGAGGGGCAAAAAATCCAGGGGCACATGTGAGGGAAATGATACGCTTGGAGAATGCATGCAGCTGATGGTTCACAGGGGCTTATCTTAGCCAAGGACAAATCGCCAAGGTACTTTGCCAAACATGATCTTGATTTCCAACCAATAGGTGCATTCTTCATTTCTACATTGATATGAATAACCATCCATTGGCCACTTTGGGGTTGTAACGTCCTCATAGGATTAATTCTATGAATGATGATGTGAAAATTTTAACTAGGACTCTAACAAGTCAATTACAAATGGATCTTCACAAGGTCAAGATGTGTACCTCCTTGATGGAAATACAATTATTTTTTCCGACTGGAGATTCTGATCAAAAGTTATGCAGTCCAAATTTTTTCAAGCAACTTTGGGCAACATGTGTACAATTCTTCTTCTACTTTTGAAACTTGGCAAGTACAAAACTATACTGAATAGGGATTTTAAAGGGACCCATACTAATTAGTTGACATTACACACTATATAAATATCTACCTTTGTTCTACATCAATAGTTATTGAAGTGTCTCAGGGTTGTATGTCATGTTTCAAACATTTACAGTTTTCTACAATAAGTCCCTTTAATTTTTTGGTCAATTAAAAAAATCTCTAAACTTCAAAACACTACAATCTTTCAATGTATGTTGTTAAAATTTTTTACTTGATTTCCACATATTCTCATAGTAGTCTAGTCAAAATTTGTATGGTTGAATTTCAGAAACAAATTATTTTTTTCATTTTTTTCTCAATGCTTTATTAAATGGTATTTTTTGACAATTTGTGCCCAAAATATGTCCTAGACCTTCATGGGGGAAGAAGATAAAACAATGGTACTTTAAACCTCTAAGTATCTAAACTGATTTTTGTAGGCAATTAGAGCATCTTCGTGAAAAGCAACTTATAGGATTCATTTTTTAATACAATTTTCAAAAAATTCAAAAAAATATTTTGACAAGGTTAAGTTTGCTTGCCAAAACAATCTCACCATTGGGATTATAGTGTTTCAATTCTTTATTAGAGCTATTAACAATTCAATTCTTCTTCTGATCTTGGACCTACTTCTACTTAACAATTTTTAAAGAATAAATCAAGTGTATTTAAAAAATAAAAAAATTAGAGATTTTCAACTCAATTTTTCAATGCAAAGAAATTTAAATTTCAAGTCTATAGTACAATAAAATTCTACAAATGGTGGTCAATGTCATCTCAAAAACAATATGTTGCAACTTTGAATGCTAATATCTTCCAACCTGTACGGTCAAAATTTATGAAATTTTTACTACATAATATAAGACAGGTGAAGTACACGATCCTATGGTTAGATTCTAAATTATTTATTTTCGATGAATGCAATAGAACTGGCAATTTTGAGTCGTTTTTGACAAAACAATGGCCTTGGGACTTTAGGAGTTAATGGTCTATGGGGGACTATACACATTGTATTGTTTGGCTTTTAGAATACAAACTATGTAATAAAATATAGTAAAACATACACCATTAGATGGATTATTCAACAATTAGCATTTTTCATTTGAATGTTGTGTTAACATCTAAACCTTATCATGCTCAAATCATACAAATAGACATTGTACATAGAGACATCGTACACATAGTATATGTGACCTTTTTTGTAGCTTGTGAGACATGTAGTAGGTGCAATAATGATCCAAATTGGACATGTCACTTGCCATTACGAGGCTCTTGCATGCAAACAAAATCTTTGTCACTATTGTGTACTTCAATTTATGCCCTTCTATGTCAAATATTATTAAAAGTAAATGTGTTGTGTCCCAAATTAGACTTTCAAGGTTAACTTAATCCTATAACGCAAGAAGAGACATTTTGTGGCTTTTGGATGACAATGACTTGATTTGTACATAGATTAGAAGCATTTTCTCATCCACTTATTTCTTATCGATCTTTCATAGTGGGTTATGAAGAGTATTTAATTGAATTTGTAGTCTTGCATGTGTTTGTCTTCACAAAAATGAAAAGTTAGTTAAAAAAATAGATCACAAGATATGCTAATTTAATGTATTTTGGAAAGTTGTTGCTCCTCACTTTAAATCTAAAATTTCCCCACAAAAATGATATTTTTTGAGTTTGATTCCAACTAACAAAATTAATGTCATCTACACAAAATAATGAAATTAGGCTGCCCCATACTAATTTCTTGACATTTGACACTATATAAAATATTTATTGTTAGTATACAAGAATGCACTACTTTTGAATTAGGTATTGATGTAATTGGGACTCGTGAACCTCCATGTGTACAAATAGAAATATTTATAGAAATATTTGTAGAAATATTTGTTGACTTTGATGGCTTGTATTATATTCCTGTATTTTGAATGCACAATAAGGCAAAGATTCTAGAAGCCCAAAATTAATTAATTCTAATCCCCTCCGAGATCATGTACCTTTACTCATACAAATATAGCAAAAGGCCAAAAAATATGAAAATTAATATAAACGCTTGCGTGGACTACAAGAATGACGTGTATGAATGCAAATGAGCATTGCAGAGTTTAAAAACAAACAAAGTATCAACATCTTGTGCCTCAAAGTTGTTTGTTTTCCAAAGGTATTCAAACACGTCACAAAAGTGTTAAAATCCTTGAAACTATAGTACAAAACTATTACAATTGTCCCGGTCCACGTAGACTACGCGAATGAACATGACATCACTCGTATCTATGAGAGTCTGAGAAGAGGTGCATGCAACATTTGGTGTAGGTTTCGCAGCATCTTCACTGTCTTCTACTATGACGTTATTGTCATCATGCCGTCGTGGATCATCCAATAGAGTACCTTCCAACAAGTAAGCTATTGAATGAGGAAACCTTGAGTACGCTGAAAATGATAAAACAAACAGTCGAAGAATACTTGGACAAAATAATATTTTGAACCACATAGGTATATGGCACTTCTTCTCAAGCATTATTTAAGACTGTTGCTAGTCTCTGTCGGCCCAAGTCAGCGAGCTGTGAACCAAGATTGGTGTGCTTAAAAAAACTAATGCCACATCATCTATATTACAAAGTCTGGTTCCAGCATTCACTTCTACAACATTGAGGCCTTGGTGTATTTCATTCTGCCTTGGCAAACATGTAGAACCCACAAAGCAGAAGGGATGTATAGACCGGACTATAGCATGGGCAAAAGCGTGTCGGGAAGTGTACTTCCGAGTTTCTTTTTCAATTTGTATCTATAGAAAGTGGCGGCCTTCTCAATGAGGTTTTTATGGGTCAAATGAATCTATTCTTGGCAAATGGAGTACTGTGCTTTACGTACTATTTAGTGCCTTCTTCATTTGTTGAGGAGTCACATTGCGGTGGACACAGTTGAAATGTTCTTCACCTTTGTCTTTAATGCAATATCCCAACATGCCAATGAAAGTGTGCAATCCAGTATTTCAGAATGTTCTACTGAGAATGTGGTGCTCTATTGGTGTTGTGACAATTTTATCCCACCCGAGGTAAATCTTTATCCGTTTACTGACAATGGCAATAGATGGTGCCATAATGCAACATACCATCTAGAGATGGAGTCTACAAAGTGCCCCACCTCTTTCAACGGAACACAACCTATTAATGCAATCTATCTCAAGGAAGTCTTCCATTTTTTTCAAGTACTCCAAGGGTATGTCAGAGTTGCCTACAAAAATGGTGATGCATAGATCCAACTGTTTTGGAGCTATTGGAGTTTTTTCCTTAGAGATTTTTTAGGAACTTCTTTGGTGTCAATGCCTTGTACATGAGAAGGACTTGCTGGACCTTGTGTTTCTAGGATGCTAACATCCAACTACATAGGCAGCACAAGGGTTTGCTTTTAGGATTTTTTTTAACAACATTTTTTTATATCTATTTGTTTTTTGGTAGTGCTGCAGAAATTCTAGGTCCATGCGAGACTCTGTGGGACAATACTAGAAATGCCAACACTAAGCGTATCCCTCCCCATGCTTCTCCTTTTAAAATTTGCACAAAATACAATGAAGAAAAAGTGGATTCAGTGCAATATACTCTTATTTTCCATTCAACATTGAGGCTTACAAAAATCATGGAGGAAATAATACTAATTGCTATCTAAACTTGTTGTATCCTAAAACTAATCTTCATTGTACATGCCTTCCTCTCCCAACACATTGTTTTCACAACATCAACCTAAATCTAACCCTCATATTAACACTAAATGAATAGGAGTCGTCATCTACACTTGCAACACAAAGAGGATAACATTCCATCAAAGCAATACCTTGGGAAGTAAAGCACCAAATTCTTTTTGCTCCAACGCCAATGTCCAATGGTTAAGGAGATCAAATAGAGCATCCATTTGAGACTTATCAACTCACAACTTGCAAGGCACAACATGATCAAACAAGCATCAAACGAAATACCTCATCATCAATACCTCCTAGCCACTTTCTCCCAGCCGCACTGCTCCCCAACCACGCTATGCTTTGGATTGTTCCCTGCGTTACTCTCTAGATCACTCCCCAACCGCACTCTTCTCCGGATCAGTGCACTAGTAGCTCACCCTAGTTTGGCGGCCATGAAGGAACCCTAGTCTAATAGCCAAAAAAAACTAGTTTGAACCCGCGGCTATGATTCAACAATTGTAAATTGAATCAATGACGGAGGATTTATTTTCAACATTTCATCTGACGGCTAAGAAGGGGGCAGTTTTTTCCCAAATTTCATCGGACGGTAGAGGATTTTCCAATGGCGGGAGGAATCAAAGGCCAAGATGCATCTTTTCACTAGATAGTAAAGTACCTTTCTTGGAGTAAGGCAACCTAATTGTTAAGGCAACCTAATTTCACTTTTCTGTATATTCTAGTTTCTACTCCAATTTGAAATTTGGAAAAAAAAATTGAATATTTTATTGCAATTTGAATTTTGGATGTATTTTCAATGTCTATTGAATTCTAATTATAGAATGATACAAATATTCAATTTACACTATGATGTTCATCACTGTAATATAAACTCATTACATGATGGTTAAATTTTCCTATTTTTGAAATAATTTTCTATTTGATATGTTTTTTCTTCAATTCTTCTTCAAAACTCTAAGAAAAAAGATTCTAAAAAATTTGAGAAGTAAAGAAGACACGTCATTTCATCTTTGAAAAATAATTATAAAAATTTTCATTCCTATCTAGCTGCAAAATGGCAACAAACTAAGAAATGGGCATTGAGGCTTGAAATCAATGGACATGTGTTTGTCCTTTGAGGGTTAAACCTTATGCGCTCCATTGTCCAATTTTTGAATGATGAATAGATTCATATTCTTGTTTCTTTCTCATTATTGCTTGGATGAAAGTCATCCTTATTTGTGAAGATACTTTATCAAGTTATTGTGTTATCTAATGGTTGGATTTGTTGTTACTAGATTATATATTTTTCTAGAATTATAAATGTGTAAGTATGTCAAGTGGTTGACCAAGCCAAAATTGCATTGACTCTAGTTCAAAACTAGATTTGACGAACACAAAAATCTCAAAAATCTCACCATGTCAAGAGAACCTCATTTCAAATCCATTCCAACAAGTTTTACTCAAAAAATGATAATATTTTGTTTGTAATGGAATTTAAAAGGAATTTGAAAATTTCCCTTTCAAAATTTATAAAAAAATATTGGTGATAGCATTGGTGAATCTAACCGTATGGATGGAATCTAATCTAAAACTGAAAGCCTCCAACTTTCATTTGTATATCAATTCCAAAATATTATTTTCAAATAGTACTTTATAATGTTTTTTCCCAAATTGTTCATTCTGGAGAAGAATCTGGATGTTTAGGGGTTAAGTTGGTTGCGTTGAGCATGGTGGGATTCTGGATAACTTACTTAGTCCTGTTGTGATTCTGCATAATTATGTCAGCTGGTTGTAGCACTGCCAGTCAAATCAGCGAAACATGGAATGCAAAATGCACACAAAACCTCCTCAATGAAAGTCTCTGTCAGCACAAGTTGGGTGCAAGAAAGGACTGGTCCATTCCCCAACCGTTATCATCCGATGTCTTCCATGCTGATAGGAGGAACCCACCAACCCAAAATGAAAATTGTGCTCACTACACATTTCTTAGACGGGACACTCTTGTCAAAATTGTTTTTGATGTAAGGTATCATTTCAAAAACTTGCAGGGGCCCGAAAGTGCCGTGGCTGGGATATTTATGGGAGCAGGTCAAACTTGTTCATTTCTTAACCCCTAAAGGTTTTTGACTACGTTTTCACAAAAAAAACGCTCCCAAACTGCCATTTCTAGTATAAGTACCAAATTTTGGAAAAAAAACATTTTTGGACACATGTAAACGTAGGATCTTGTAGTAAACTAGTTTGAGAAGATGTGGAAAAAATTTCAGAAATTTCCACCGTGTAGATTGCAAGATATTAGCATTTGAAGTGACAAAAACCCTTTTTTTGTCCCTGCGAAAAACCGGGCAGCTGCACTTCACATGGTCACATTTGTATGAAAAAATGTCCAAAATGGTGGTAACTCTTTGGATTCATTCTTCAAAGCAAGTTAGCTACATGCTTGAAAAATTGCAGATCATTTGGAATTGTACAACATATAGGAAAAAAATAGGAAGTAGAAAGAAGTAGAAAATGATTCAAAATACTAAATTGTTAAGGATTTAATTATGGAATTGAAAAATGCCAATCCAAACGATTGTAATGTTGTAATAAGAAATATACACCTTGTGTTTATATTTTTTTTCCCAAAATATTGAAAATTGAGTTAAATAAAGGACTTCAAAGTTTATTTTAGAGTAGAGATTCCATAACTACCCGCAAACTACCCACAACTAAAATTCCTCATAACTTTCATCTCATAAATCAAAGTGGAATGATTCAAAGCTTTCCTTGTGTACATAAATCTAGAGAACCAATTTCCAATTTTTATTTCTCTAGAAAATGATTTTTAAAGAAGTTTTTTTTGCTGCCCGGGCTGCCCGCCGAACAATGAAAACTACATATCATACCATAACTTTTTGACCACGTGGTCAAAAGTTATGAAAATTATTGGGCCCTAAAGCTACTCCTCGGGCACATCTTGTGTGAAAATTTCAAAGAAAAAAAATAAAAATTCCATTCGTGGTGAGCTGCCCAAAAACGCTATGTTGTCAAAAAACGGTGTTTGGTCCTTTAGGGGTTAATGGGTACTTTGCACCCTAAAAAAACTCCTTGACAATGCTTCTCAATAAAGCTTTCAAAACTGCCATTTTCTATGTGAACATAAGAAATGTGAAAAAAAAAAGTATTGAATTTCCAACCATATGATCTTGTAGGAGAAGATGTTGTGAATTTTTTTCCCAATGATTTCCACCATGTAGATTGGAAGATATTGTTGTTTACAATTACCCTAAAAGTTTTTTCCCACCCTACTTGAACAATTCAGCTCAATTCAAGGGCTCCTGGATTAAAATTTTTGCATTATACAAATTTCAAGGCTCTCCATATTCTTGTATCATACTCCCTCCATCTCAAAACAAATCCGGGGTTTTCAAATATACTTGTCTCAAATTAAATTAGAAATTGGCTCTTCACAACTTAATGGACAACAACTGAAGCTAGTTTGAACACCCTGAAGCAAAATAGTCCATAGTTACCGTACTCTAGAGACTATATAGCAATTTAATCCCTGCAAAGGGAATTGAAATGCAACCAAAGGCGAAGAATTCAACCTACAACTATGTATAAACTGCTACTAACAAATCTCTTGTTGAGAATTTCCTAAACTTGAATCACAAGATATTGTTGGAATTAAATATAGAGGACGTCAATGGACATCATTGCACCAACATTGCTCAGAAAGTGATCAAAATTAATACCACTGGAGCAATTCCAAAACATGCAAAACTTTGTCGCTTTCGTCACATGTTTTCAACATGCGTTGCTTCATTGTTGACTTCCATTCTTTCTCACCCAATGGGGTTTAATAGAAGCTACAGTAATTCTACAATCCTTGAAAACAAAGTATCTAACATCTTTACCGCACATCCTAATACTAGTCTACGCCAAGATCCTTTGGCTAATTATGCTAAAAAAATACCATTTTTGCTCTTTGCATCAAAAATGGTAATTTTGAGCAGTTTGGGGTCCTTTAGGGGTTAATAAATGCATGGAAACAAATATGACTATAAAGACACCAATATCTTCTCAAGTATATAAGCAATTTCTTTGACAAATATCTAGTGGTGCGTTTTCAAAAAATATATATAATTGTTTTTAAAACATGAACTAAAACCTCCAACACTTCCAACTTCTACCCATATACATTGTGTGACACTTACCAATTTCAATTCATCATTCACTTTGTCGCAAGTCATTGTGAAAATTTTGAAAACATCTACGATTCTGCGCTTGTAGCACATATATTTGTTACCACAATTGAAACAATACGTCCTAGGTGAGTCAATTTCTCTTTGAAAACCACACAAATTGAAACCCGTAATGTTGCAGTGAGATGAAACAAAAATCATTTCTGGAACAAACTCTTGGACAATTCCTTCCTTCCCAATTTTGAAGAAGTGTCACACATAATTCAATACAAAACTATAAATGGGTTGTTGGTCTACAAGATTTTGCCTCATTCTTGCATTTGTCCAAATTAGTGACAAATATGTTCAAAATTGACATATCTAGGAGAAAAAGGAACACATGATGAGAACATTTGTGGAAATGATTCTATGAACTATATGATGCCCTCAACTAGTCTACCACATTAATGCCAAAATTTGAATTTCTTAAAACAATAGAAGAAATTTGATTCCAACTTTGAAAATAGAAATAGAAATTTCATTCAAATTTAGTTGCAAAGTGTACCAAACTTAGAGGTGATTAGTTTGGGGTGAGATATTCTTCCAGGGGCTTTTGTCTTCTTGTTTTTGGTGTGATTTGTTCTTTTGTATTAATTCTCAGTAGAATGAAATGACCTAGCATTTGCCTCAGGACGTTGATTAGTTTTTAGTTTGACAATCTTTTTGTACTTGGATATTTGTCCACGGCCCTTCATTTGTGGTGGTGTTAATTTCCTTTGCAGCATTTGGCTTGGCCTATTTGTATTTATAAAAAAGAAACGTCCCCATTTGTGTCAAAGATTACTAGAAGATTCCATTGCAATGGATTAAAAGAATTACTTTTACTACTATTATTTGGGACATGCTGAAACTTTATTTCAATTAAAGATAATAAGACTAATACCACTACAATAATTCCTCACACTATTACAAACATGCCTCATTGGGCCAAGCTTTAAGATCCATGCTTAGTCTAAGTTGTCATAACATGACAAATTAGACAAACTCTAAGTCCTAAAGCTTGGTCTACTAAGGCATATTTTCTTGTAGTGCATTATGGGCAACCAAATCACACACACAGAACAACATAAAGATGTTGTGGCTAGCTTAACAAAAAAGCATTTGGTAGCAGGACAAGAATGCAAGTTTTGTAGAGACAAAGCTCTCTTGATTGAGGATTAATTCCAAAGGACCAAATAAATTAGGTGGGCAAGGTAGCAATTTTAGGCAGTTCACTAAGAATAGAGTTTTCATTATTTTGGCTTTGAAATTTTCACAAAACATGTCAGCAAGGAATTGCTTAAAGGCACAACAATTTTCATAACTTTTGACTACATAATTGAAAATTATTGTATGATATGTATTTTTTATTACTCCCTAGGTTGCTCAAAAAAATGACTTTTTTAAGGAAAAAAAATTGAATTTGTTTTTCTAAATTTATATAAACACGGAAAGCTTTGAATCATTCCATTTTGATAGACAAGATGAAAGTTATAAAAGGCTTTAGTTTGTATGCAGTTTGGAAATCTCTGTTCTAAAATAAACATTAATCCTTAAAAGACAAAGGTATATTTTAGGCATAAATTGTGAAAAATTTCCATTATTTAGGGCAATGAGAAAAAATGAAAAAAAAAGTTTTTTTTCAAGATTTAAATGGACTAGATTACTATGGAAATTTGTAGAATTTTTTTCAAATTTTTTGACCGTATGGTGTGAGTGATTTTCCCGCGTAAAGGAAAACCACCCTTAGAGTTGGCCGAGGGGGAGTGTTTGGGACTCTAGACCTATATTGCCTTCCAAGCAAATGGACTCCTATAGCCAAAGTCACTATTAAATTCTCAATTAGGGCTCCCAAAATGGACTAATTTGAGCCCTAAAAGAGAATTCCAGCACAAATCCTCATCACAACACATGCAATATTTATCATGCAATGACCAAATTGTGCACTTAAATACATAGGTCACATATCATGGCCAAAATCTACCTAAATTTCACAATTGAGGTCCAAATATGGCCTAAATTGGCCCCTACACAACAATTCCAGCACACCTCAATAGACCAGCACACCTCAATAGACCAACACACCTCAATATACCAACACTCCATTTCTCACACATCCCATTGCATTTATCCATTCCATTTAGTGTTTTTCATGCAATGTTAAGGAATTCTCTTCTCTAACTTTCAAAATGTGCTTTTCATGTCAATCAATTGATCCCTCAAACCCTAATTTTAATTCAATTAGGGCAGCTCTTCCACATGTGCCCCCAAACCCTAAAATTCACTCCCATGCATCTTTCAACATCCAATTTAGCAACACATGCATTCACAAACTCTTTCCATGATTCAATGCAATGAAAATTACAAGCATTCAATAAGATTTGGGTAAAGTTCCATCAAAAACCTCAAATTGGGCTTCTTCCTAGGGCAACAAACCTTCTACTGGAAAAATGTTTGCTATGGATTCATCTGAGCTCAAAATGGCACAAGAATGGTCCCTTTGGAAAGCTACCCTCTTCATCTTGCTTTTCTCTAAAATTCATCTCTTTGCGCTTTCCCAATTTGCCGCAGTCGCTGTCCAAAGTTGCAGCACAAAAGCCCTACGGCAGCAGACCTCCCGCCACAAAATCGATCACCACCACCATGTTTGAGCTTTGAATTGGATGACATTGGTCTTGATCGGAAACTGACTTGAAGGCACAGCTCCCCTCCAAATTTCAGCTCCAAATTCGAAGTCAATTGTCCGTGGGAGCTCGTCAAAGTTGGAGGTTCTCTTCCAATTTAAAAAAACAACTAATTCTCTTCCCTTTTCCAATCCAATTTCCCATCTGACCTAACTAAACTCATTTTTCTTCACTCATTTTTCACCAAACAAGTGGACCTACTTTGACAAATTGGTTCTAAAATTGATCTTAAGTCATTTTTTTAATCTCCTAACACTTCTGTTCATTTTTCACACCCATTTTCCACACCCATTTTCCACGAAGCTCCCAAAACACATGCTCACACAAAAGTTGAGAAAAATTGAGAGAGAGGGGGCTTGGAACCCTAATTTTGCCCATATCCAACACCCTAATGACTAATTTTCCTAATCACATTCACCCCCCACTAATTTATTGTTAAAATCGCTAATTTATTGTAAAATGCGCTAAATTAGTGAAAATTGCATTAATTTGGTGTAGATTGCACCAATTTAGTGCACCCCCCCCCCCCTAAATTATTGTTTTTTCCCCAATTTTACTGTTTTTATCCTATTTTTGTGTGTCTAGCACTATTCTAGTATTCTAGTAGTAGTTTTAAGTTTACTAACTTGTTTTGTGTTTTTTCATATTTATTATTTTTTGTGGTTTTCATTTTACTTTTAGCTTCATTTCCTACTTATAGTATTTTGGTTTTCATTTTCATTTTATATTTTTGTACCTTCTATTTTTTGGTTTTCATTTTTATATTTTTTATATTTGATAATTCATTTTGGTTTTTCTAATATCATTTTTCATTTGTAGGATTTTGTTTTCATTTTCTAAGCATTTTTTTCATTTGCCTAATTTGGTTACTTTACCAAATCTTACTTAAAGTCTTTTTAGTTTTAAATTCTTATTTTTTTCTTTAGATTTTTCCCATTACTTTCTCCTAATTGCATTTCTAGATTTTCACCCTAAATTCCTAAAGTTCCTATTCCTGTCTCACATAAAATTCCCTAAATTGTGATTATGGCTTAATCGGGAGTACTAACATTTCCGGACTTGGAATTTAATACATAATGTTTATATTTTCTACAATCTAAAAAGTGAACCAATATAGTGGTTCACATATGGATTGAAAGATTATAACGTTTGAAGCTAGAGAAAAAAGCGTTTTTTTTACCTTGCCTGACAGAATCAGCAGCCTTTAACTCCTTCTAGAGTGAGATTTTTACACTACACATGGTTGTTTTTTGGACATTTGCATCTTGTACCATGTGAGTGACATATTTGCCAAATTTCACAAACAAAGGAGGAGTTTTGCAAAAGCTGTCCAAGCTACTAGAAAAGTTTAGGGCAGCATAATTTTTGCTCCAAGCATCCAACTGGAAAAAAGATTATATTTTTTCTAGGAAGGTACATGTTCACACCTTGTGTCAAATTTTTGTGAACATCCAAACAAAATTGACTTCATAGGAACCTACTTGGATTTTCCATTATCCATTCAACGAAAAATTCTCCTTTAGAGGTGAAAGTCTTTTTTTCAATATTTTAGAAAATAAAATAAAATCATTGGACGTAAATTTTTCATTACAGCATTACAACCATTGGCATTGGAATTTTTCAATTCCATAACTGAAATCCTTACAATTTAGTGTTTTAATTTTTTTTCCACTTACTATTTTTTTCAAGTATAAATATGAAAAAAAAATTGTTGAAATTTTTTATATGTATTTCCAACTTATTTCTTCAACATATAATGGAAAGTAAGAATAGGATCTACATGTCTTTGTGTAAAAAGTTTGAAAGATGAAACCCAACCATTTGAAAAGAATTGAAAATATTTATTTCTAAAATACAATCGTCATGATCTTGCAAGTGCTATGGTTTTCTTATTTTAAAATTTTAGGAGAATGTAGTTTAACAAGTTAACTAAAATATCCTATAGTTGGATTTGGTAATGAATAAATGTAAATGAAGATTTTAGCATTGCTTTAGATTTAAATACTTTGAAGTAGTTTTGGCCCTTAAAACATTGAATTGCTTCAGGAATTTATTTACAACCTAACAATACTACCTACTCTTGTATTGTGTTTTCACCTACATGTCTTTGACCTAGGATCCTCTAGTGATGAATTATACTTTTTTACTTTTGAAATGGGCCCTTTGTATTTCTAAGAAATTCTAAAGGCATCTCCATAGTGGTAGTGCCAGAAAAGGGCACCAACAAGGGATTTGGCATGCACTAGTCAAGACTATAGTTCATATATTCTTCATGTCCCTCACGGTGCCCCGTGGGATTAGGACACGACAACAAGAAGATGCACAAGGCCCAAGACTTAACCCCTAAAGGACCAAGCTGTGTTTTTTGGCAACATAGCGATTTTGGGCAGCTCACTATGGATAGAGAATTTATTATTTTTCTTTGAAGTTTTCGCAAAACATGTGCTCGAGGAGTAGATTTTCAGTCCAACAATTTTCATAACTTTTGACTACACGGTTAAAAAGTTATTGCATAAAATGTAGTTTTCTTTGAACTCTGGGCAGCCCGGGCAGTACCAAAAATTTCTTTAAAAATCATCTTTTTTAGAAAAAAAATTGAAATTGGTTCTTTAGATTTATATGTACATGGGGAGCTTTGAATCATTCCATTCTAATTTGTAAGATGGAAGTTATGAGGTTTTTAAGTTTGGAAATAGGTATGTAAACTTTGAAAACCATACCTACCCGCAAACTTAAAAACCTCATAACTTCCATCTTACAAATCAGAATGGAATGATTCAAAGCTCTCCACGTACATATAAATCTAAAGAACCAATTTCAAATTTCAATTCTAAAAACAAGTGATTTTTAAAGAAGTTTTTGGTACTGCCCAGGTTGCCCAGAGTTCAAAGAAAACTACATTTTATGCAACAACTTTTTAACCGTGTAGTCAGAAGTTATGAAAATTGTTGGACTGAAAATCTATTCCTCGAGCACATGTTTTGTGAAAATTTCAAAGAAAAATAATAAATTCTCCATCCATGGTGAGCTGCCCGAAATTGCTTTGTTGCCAAAAAATACAGCTTGGTTCTTTAGGGATTAAAGTCCATCACCTCATTAGATCTGCTACCATTGTGAGAACCAAGTGTGTGTGTGTTGAGGGGGAGGGGGGATTTCAAAACTTGCATCAAAAAGGCATCTGCAGACCTTACTGAACCACATGCGAGCCACTCAATTTACTAATATACTCTCCAAATTCTGAAGTTGTCGTTCATTTATTTTTTGCCTTGGTGTACTTGCCATGGGCTACTACCGCAATCCTGGCTTGCCTTTTGACCGCATTTGGGTCCCTTGGTGTGTTCTCGTGTAGGTGTTCTAAGACTATACAAAGCTTATACTCTTTGAAGATTAGTACCCTTTTTTTCTAAGGAAATCATAAGGAATGAAAGAATAACCAACTTCCTCTCTTGTGTTTTACTTTTCTTTTGAAAAATGACAAGATAGGTGGATCCTCCGTGCAATTCCCATTCCCAAAGATAAAAGATAAAAGAAGGTCCATTTTGTTCATCCTATTTCTTTTTTATCCATCCACTATTTCCTGACTATTTTGTGAGCACTACCTTAAATTACCATTGTCAGCCTGTCCCTCCCTCCTTCCCGTCCATGCATGCAGACTCCTTCAGTTCGTCGTTGGGAGAGAAGATCCATCACTTTACCTTACGTTCACCATGGCTAACTTATTTGAAGTCAATCCGTGGCTTGTGCGCCATGGACGTCATCCTGTCATCCTGCTGCTGCTTGGAATCTTTTCCGACGCCAGGCCAGGCCAGGCACCAGGCTGTCGCCTTGAATCCGACCCTCTACCTCGGGGGCTTCAGTGACAAGTGGCACTCAAGTCCACCCTGGCACAGATCTTTTCTTCCAATTCCAAGTGGCAGTCATTTGGCATTGCAGGTAAAAAAATAATTACCTAGCAACGGATTATTATATGCAAGCAGGCCAGCCAGGGTGGCAGGCAGTGCACTGGGCTGGAGTTGGGAGCCCGCCCATATTTCTCCCTTCTTCTTCCCTTCCACTCCATGCCGTGCCTTTTCTCCGTCCCGGTCACCCAGTTGCAGGGACCGGGGTGGATTGCCCCCCTCGCTTGGCCCTGCGGGCAAACCCTGTTTTCTGCACATGATTTTTTTTGCAAATTTTGAATTCATACTTGCGATCAGAGACCCCAATTTTGGAAAATGTTGTCAAGAATGTACCCTGGAACGGCCCAAAATAGGGGGCTTTTTTTTTACATGCACGCCTGGTAAGGCCGAGCGAGGGGGTCAATCCACCGTGATAGTTGCAGGTAGTCTTCAGTTGACTGGCAATAATTTCTTGACCCTATATTTTTGGCTCCTCTTTTCTACTGATGCCATTTTCTCTTGGGGCAGGACAGATCCTCACTGGGCAAAAAGGGACGGAATATGCACTCATGATTCATGCCTCCAGAGAAACCAGCACTTTATCCACATGTGCATGGACCATGAACTTGACCTTTCCTTCAAGGAAGACAAATTGTCAAATTGCACAAGCAGCTCCACGAGACTGACTAATAAGGTATTTCACCTAGGCCTAACTTAATAATAGCTACCCAAGGAAAAATCGGCTGAACTAAGTTAAGTTAGCTTATTTTGGGTGGGTGGGGGATTCTCCGGTGTTCTTCAGCAGAGCTGTCTGGTTTCAGTCAAAAGGTTCCCATGCATTCCATGAAGGACAACCCTAAGCTAACTTCACCTTACAATAGCACTCTCTTAAGTCTTAACTTACTTTGGACAATTGGGCCCCTGGCACATGCACACAAACCTGGAGTGTACTTCCCACCACAAGCAGGTACACCACACTGTCACTCAGGAAATGGGAAACATTTCAACCGGGGCTCTTTGACGACTTGAATGTTGAATGTTGAATGTGTGGGTTGGTACAGGACAAGACTGGGAGACAGATTCTAAGTTATTCCAAGACTCGCAGGAGTCATTTCCACATCCTGGGGCCAGATTGCACCATTAGAAAAGAAATGTCTAAGGTAGGAACATCCATGACCATCAATTTAGGCAATTCAGCAGAGTTGGAGGCAAATTTTTCTAGAAAAAAATATTTTTTCAATACTAGGAATTGAAAATCACGAATTTAAAAAAAAAACTAAAAAAAAACTTGAATAATTCAAAGTGGAACTTCCTAGGGCATCGTGAACCGCACTCTAGTAAATTTGCCTTGATTCTAGTGCCCAAATCTTTAAAAATCAAATTCCACCAACCGCAATTAACTATAGGGATGCGTTTCATGGTACTTTTAAGAACACTTTAAGGACACTCTACAATCCAAGCATGGATACACTCATGCTTATGGGTGTTGCTACCTTACTTTTTGCCAAATAAAAGTAATATATTTTTGCCAAAAGAATCCCATTTCTATTGAAAATGTGGATGAAATTGCCAAATTTGGATGAAAAGTGTTTTTTAATGCAAAAAAATGATGTATGTTGAAATACAATGCTTTACCAAATTTTAAGTGATCACCATCTTGGCACCTTGTCAAAAAATAATTTAAAAAAAGGGTTGTGTCTCAAGTCACAAGTCCTTCCCAAACGCCTACATGGCAACACTTTTTGGAAGTTTGGGTGCCAAGGAAGTGGGACTTGGAAGCCAATATGGAAACCCAACTCAGCCTTCAAGTCCCGACAATTTCTGTGCATATTAAAGGAAAAGAAAAATGCAATACAAGGCAACCTAATGGGCTGAATTTTCTCCAAATCTGTCCAGTGCAGGTTTTATGATAAAAGTGCCCCCAAATTGATTTTTCTTTTTGACCCATTTCGAGGGCACATAATTGCAATAGAGTTTGATAAGAGAGACAAGTTGGGCCTTAGAGTTGAGCCTTTGGCCTTTCATACTATAAATCCCAAGTTCCACATTTATTATTTTGTATTCACCTTCTACAACCTAAGAATATTTGGATTTGGTCTTGAACCAGGACTAAGAAAGTTGGAACATAGTATGAAATACCCATACGTTGGTAGAAAACGTGTCCACACTCACTTTGTCCCAGGTTCCAACTTTTCGAATTCAGTTCAAGGCCAAATCCCAATTTCCTTGGATTGTAGAAGGTGAATACAAAATATCAAATGTGGAACTTGGGAGTTCATAGTATGAAGGCTAAAGTCCCAACTTATCTCAAGTATAATATTATATAACAATTAAGTATCCAAAATATGGGTCAAAAGTCAAAAATCCATTTGGAGGACACTAATATCATCAAATTTAAATTGGACAAATTAGGGTAAAATTTCAGTCCATGAAGATTCTTAATGTGGTATATTTTTTCTCATTTTGTCAAAACAATAGTTGGAACTTGGAGTCTGAGTGGTTTTTAATATTTGTTAAACCCAACTCATACACCAAGTCCGATTTCCTTGGCACCAAAACTCCCAAAAAATGTTGTCATGTAGACATTTGGAAGTGTATGGGGACTTTGGACGAAGTGTCTCTCAATTTGTAGCTCTCCACCTAGAATCAGATTTTGAGAATTCAATAGGTTTTGGGCCTTAGGATATAGCATGAAACCTTCTTTAAGTTCTAAGACCCACCCTTGTCTAATTCATCATTTTTTTTTAAATTAGACCAATAAAGCTTAACTCCTAAAGGACCAACATGCATTTTTTGGTAGTATAGAAATTTTGGGCAGGTACTTGTTACTAGATATTTGCATGATTTGGGCTGAAATTTTAATAGAAGGTGGGGACGAGGAATATCTTTCATATGCACCAAATTTCATGACATTTGGAATGTGAGTCAAAAGTGAGTCATGAAATGTGAGTCAAAAATTATGGCCCAATATGTTACTTTTTTTCTTGGACGGGCAGTCCGAGCAGATTAGAAAAAATCACTTTTTTCAAAAACAAAAATTCGAAATTGGTTTTCTAGAGTTATGTATATATGGAAAGGATTGAATCATTCCATTTTGATCAACGAGTCAAAAGTTATGAGGAGTTTTTGTTTGTGGGAAGTTATAGATTCTCTATTCCAAAATAAACTTTGAAGTCCTTTATCTTACACAATTTTGATATTCTTTGAAAAGAATAAAATCATAGGATGTACATTGTTTATTACAACATTGCAACCATTGGGATTGTCATTTTTCAATTCCATAGCAAAATTCTTATCAATTTGGTATTTTGAATCATTCTCTACTTCTTTCTACTTACTATTTTTTTCCTATATGTTGTACAATTCCAAATGATGTGAAAATTTTTAAGCATGTAGCCAACTTGCCTTGAAGAATGAATCCAAAGCAGCACCACCATTTTGGACATTTTTTCATACAAATATAACCTTGTGAAGTGCAGCTGTCCAGTTTTTTGCAAGGCCAAAAAAATTTCAATGATTTTTAATGCTTATATCTTGCAATCCACATGGTGGAAATTTCTGAATTTTTTACCACTTGTTCTCAAGTCAGCATACTACAAGATCCTACGGTTCTATGTGTCAAGAAAGCGCTTTATCAAAAAAATTGTACTTGTATTAGAAATAGCCGTTTTGGAGCGTTTTTGGTAAAAACATAATCAAGGAACTTAAGTGGTTAATCCCTCACCACCCAAGGGGACCAAAAGTGTCCTCCCACAATCTAGCAATCAACTTCAAAGTGATGTAACTTTTGCATTTGATATCCAAATTCAATAAATCTTGTTGAAAAAGTTGCGCATACTAGTCTATTTTTTATGGTAAATTTTAAAAATCTATCCAAAATGTAATGAGTTTTTGAAAGCCATTTGAAGTTCAAAGGTTCAATTTGAGTTTAGCACATTGCATTGAGATGACTACAACTTTGGGGGCTTGTATTTATTCATCAAATGTTAGTTTTCAATAAAATTTATTGGATTCTGTTTCCTATAAAGTCTACTTATTGTGGTAGAATTTTCATGTCAATCCAAGATGTTTTGAATGCTTGGAAGCAATTCGAAGTTCAAAATCTAGACATTTTTTCATCACAGTGAACTTCGGCGGCTTATAACTTCTTCAGACAGGGTTTGTTTTCAATAATTTTTAATAGAAACATTGCGCATACTAGTCTAGTTTGTGTGGTTTAAATTCAATAAGTTATGATTGATTGAGAAGCATTTTAGTAGAGGTAGGTTCAGCCATAGATGTGTTTTTTTGCTACTGTTTCTTGACATTTCAAAACAATTTTGCAAACATAGTGAGTCAATTGAATGATTTTTTTTCCCACCAAAGTGTTTGTCTTTTGGTTTTGAATCACTTTGTAGTTTAAATTCTTTTTCACTTGAGTAGGTTTAGAAATCGAATTTCAACTCTAAATGTGTTTTTAGGAAAATTTCAGCATCTTTTTCAACATTAAAACATTATAATCTTTCAATCTATACGGTCAAACGACCCCGAATTTGATATACACCATCTACAACATGCACACTATAAGATTGTACAGTTGAGATTTTCATACCTTACTCACATTTAGACTTATTATACTTGAAAAGCCAGGTTGTTTTTTGACATGGTTAGGCCTTGGGCGGTGAGGGGTTAATATACTCAAGCATGTTTTCTTCTAATGTGCATCTCAGTACTAATGGAGATAAGACTAAAATTTTGTTTTTTTATTCAACTATTGGCTTATGTATATATGTGGCACTCAAACAATGAATAGTCAAGATTGAAACTTTCATGCCCTTGAAGGATTCATGAAAAGAGGCTTATGATAAGCCATGGAAGAGGTGAGGAAGAGTGAGCTCAAGAATTTTAAAAAGGTCAAAATCTTGTGCCCTTAGTTCTTCATTTAGAAAAATATGGTTTGAAAATCATTAGATCAATTGATTTTAAACTTTGAAAATCAACAGATTAATTCCTGAAGTTTCTTGACTATATTTTTATCGATAACACTCCCAAACCTATCATTTCCAATACAAGTACCAAATTTTAGAAAAATAAAATAAAATTATAGACACATGTTATCCTTGAATCACTAGATGTTTTTCAGCTACATTGGAGGGTCGTATCAAGCCCATTTCCCACGTTGGAAACCACCCACTACTACCCATAATTTAATTTAATTTTTAAAACAAGAATAATTAAATATGAATACCTAATGTGGCATGTTAGACTATTGATTTGGAATTGATTTGGCGCGGTTCCTATATTCCCAACAGTTTGGGAACTCATGGCCTTTTACAACCCAAAAATCTCATCTAATGTTTGTAGTACTCTGGTTTAAGAAGATGTCACAAAAAGTTCATCAATTTTTACTGTGTGAATTGCAAAATATAAGCATTTGAATTGAAAAAATCTTTTTTTTGGCCTTGCAAAAAACTGGACAGCTGCACTTCACAAGGTTATGTTTGTATGAAAAAATGTCCAAAATGGTGGTGCTGCTTTGGATTCATTCTTCAAGGCAAGTTGGCTACATGCTTAAAAATTTTCACATCATTTGGAATTGTACAACATATAGGAAAAAAATAGTAAGTAGAAAGAAATAGAGAATGATTTAAAATACCAAATTGATAAGAATTTTGCTATGGAATTGAAAAATGACAATCCCAATGGTTGCAATGTTGTAATAAACAATGTACATTCTATGATTTTATTCTTTTAAAAGAATATTAAAAATTGTGTAAGATAAAGGACTTCAAAGTTTATTTTGGAATAGAGAATCCATAACTACCCGCAAACTAAAACTCCTCCTAACTTTCATCTTATTAATCAAAATAGAATGATTCAAAGCTTTCTGCGTATATACAAAGTAAGAAAAATAATTTCAAATTTTTGTTTCCGAAAAAAGTAAATTCAATTTATCTTCCCGGACTGTATGAGTTGAAAAAGAAACTACCATTCATATAATCCCTTCTTAATCATGTAATCAAAATTTAAGAAAATTGTTGGAGTTTAAAGAAAAAACTCGTCCACATGTTTTGTGAAAAAATCCAAAGAATAAAAATAAAAACTCCATTTGTAGTGAGCTGCTCAAAATTTCTATGTTGTCAAAAAAAAAAATTCAATTTGGTTCTTTGGGGGGGTCATTGCAAGAAAGACTAATCGTTTTGCCTAGCACTTTGTACAATATTCATTTTTTGTTTTGGAAGGGCTTTATGATTAGGAAAACAATTTTTTTTAAATGTGAAAAAAATGTTTAATATATACACCTTTACAAACAAGGTACCCTAGAAAGGAAAAGCATAGAAAAATTCTCTAAGTAGGAGAACTAGAAAAGTGCAAAATCTCATGAAAATAGGTATCGTCATGGTAGTTTCACATTTTAACCCCTAAAATCCCAAGGCCATTTTCCCATCAAAACACACTAAAAACTGTCATTTCTAGAGCAAAGAGCAAAAAAAATTTTTAATGTTTAACCATAGGATCTTGTACTAGACTAGTGTAAGAATGTGTGGAAGAAATTTTAGAAATTTTGACTGTGTAGATTGCAAGATATTTGCATTTAAAGTGAAGGAATTTAGTTATTTTGCACCTTGCTCAACTACATTTTTTGGCTTTGAGCCTTTTTAATTAAAATTTTTTGATCTACTAATTTTGAATTTCTAATTTTATATGATGAAGAATTGAGGTGAGAGTCTAAATTATATTTTAAATAGAAACACTTACTTTTCAATCATTAAAAAATTGTTAAGTAGAAGTAGATTCAAGATTGAAGAAAAAATTTAATCATTAATAGCTCTAAGATAGAAATGAAATATACTAATTTCAGCAGTGAGATTGTTCTAGCAAGAAATCTTGACCTTGTGAAACTTTTTTTTTTTTTAATTGTTTAATTTGAGTTCAGAAATGAATCCTACAGGTTATTTTTTCAAAAAGATGCTCTAATTGGCCCAAAAATAATATTGACCATAATTTTTGCATAACAATTCAAAATGGAATGAATCTAAGCTTTCCATGTAAATAAAAATAAGATATGTATGAAACAAATTTTTAAATTTTTAAAATTAAAGTTTTTTTGAGGATTTTTTTTTGTCCACCGAATTAAAATTTGGGGGTTTTGTGCCATTACTTTTGCTCCCGGGCACCGATGGAAATAAAAATTGCATTTTTGAAAAGCTAATGTGTTTCTCTATCTTTAGAAAAAAAATCACAAAAATCACAAAAATTATTGAGACCGTAGCCTGCCCAAAATCCATTTTGTCCCCCGAGGGGACAACGGGACTTTAGGGGTTAATTTTGTAAAAAATAGGAAAAATAATTTTTAAAAATAAAATAAAAATTGTACATTTGGGAAGAGTTCACAATGATGAGATTTCACCAAAAGATTGATCTTAGAACCCTCTTCATTTTTCAGAATTGCGTGCAATTCTGGTGTTGTTTGCACTCATGTAGAAGACACGAAATAATATATTTTCAAATTCCCTTTGGCAAGATTATACTTTCCTACTATGCAAATGGTCCATAAGATTTCATGTCTAGATCATTAAAATTTGGGACTCCTTATGTAGTAAGAACCCCTAAGCCTCATAGTGTGACAAATTAACAAAAATAATTTTTAAATATAAAAATAATTTTTCTTTATTTCTAAAAAAGAAGGGATCGGTCTTTTTTACAATGACCGAGGGGTTGATAGATTTTATTTGTTTTTTATGGTGAATTTTAATGTTATAAGAGTGTTGTGTAATGCTACAAAAGACATAGTGAATGTAGTGCCTTGAGCTCTAGTGGAAATGGAAATAAGGCTATTGGCTCCAATGTGATCCTTTCATAAATTTGTGTAAAAGATTGATGTCTACTAAGTTTTAGGTTGATATATTATGAACGAAAATAGTCCTTGCAAGATATGAATTTAATACAATAGACATTGTAATGTCTATTGTAATGGCATCCCCCTGTCTTTTGAACGCATAGTGAGGGACAAGTTCCAGATCAAATTATTTTTTCAAAACTGCTCATTTTATTTTTTTTGGGGGGGGGGGTTGAAAAATAATTTGATCGGAAAATCACAAAATCCCAGTACACCCCCCCCCCTCAATTTTGTATTTTTGAAAACGAAGTTGTTTGACAATCGATGTGGGATAATCCGTATCCGTTTTCCGAAAACACTCTGAAACTCCCTCCCTTACGCAAGTGAATGGTTGAGATCTCAGCCGCCAACGATCGGACGGCTTGGGATTTTTCTGAAATCAACGGCACACGCAGGGGGTTATGTTTAATTTCTGAATACCAGATCAATGGCTCGAGATTTTCCCTTCAGTTTCTCACGGGGGGGGGGGAGAATTGCACGCATCCTGTAAACACCATAGATAGTAATGTAAGCATGGAGTTGTTGTTGGTCAAATTTTAAATGATAATGTGCACATACATGTAAGTGAAGATATAGTATTGCATTATAGTATTGCACTGTAAACTAGAGGTGAAGACTAAAAGCTTACAAAATTTGTATTCAAATGACTTTGTTATAGCATTTTATGCCCATCCAAAAAAATTAAGGTTGTTTCTCTTCCTCTAATAGAATACTAAAAGCTCTCATGGAAGGATTGACTGATAATGCAGAAAGGGATCAACTAGCATTAAGATAAACCAGCCTATGACAGGCAGATTGCCTGGTTTGCCTTGTTGACATATTTGAAATTTTGAAATTTTTTTTTCATATAAAGGCAGGCAAACATGAAAAATTGGTAGAACAATTGAAATTTTATTTTTTTGACAAAGTATGAATTTGTTACAGATTTTTGAAGTGAATTGGCCAGATGGCTTCAAACAGTCTGTAGACTATCCCACAACCATAAAAAACTATACCCATGGTGGTCATCAAACCATCCAATGCAGTTACAATATTTCCTAACATGGTTGAAATATTTTCTAACATGGACATGACATAAAGGAATAAAAAAAGTTAGTTCATGTAATGAATTACACTAGAAAGGGACGAGTTCCTAAAACAGTCTGTAACATCTCCATCACCATCATACAAAACATTGATTTCAGCCATCAACCTACCTAATAAAGTTTTGCTTACATTAATTGGAAAAAACCTGGCACAGATTGATGGAAAACTGTAATGGGTCATCTTATAGATGTCTGTATTAGGCACTTGGCCTGTCATAGGCTGGTTTACCTTAGATGATTTTTGGGGTGTCTAGAGGGCTGTTTCGGGCCTGTTCCCGGCGCTATTCCCCTGGCAGCAAAAGAACGGCCGTTGTCAGAAAAAAAAAATTTGAAAAAAAAAAAAAAAATCTTAAAATGGAAAAACAAGATGAAATTTTATTTTTTTTGAAATTTTTTGAGTTTTTTTTGGTATGACGTGGCAGTCGCTTGGCCACATCATGCAGCTGCTGCGGCGCAGTTTGAGACAATTTCAGAGTCTGGAAACCCTTGGGAACTCGCAGCCCTCCACATGGGCTGAATAACATGGAATGAATTAACTTATTTTCCAAGTGGTGGAAAAAAACTCTAATGAAAAGAGTCGGGCTACTGGACTTATTGGGCAGAATCAATAAAAATACATGCCGGAATTTTACTGGAAATCAGATTATTGTTTCAATTTTTTAGTTTGAAGGAAAAATTATGGGCTACTTCTATTTTTACCATGTGTTAAACCTTGTTTTTTGAGAAATATTCAATATTCACCTGCTAATAGAAACGTAGCTTGGATAGACTAGCAAAATGACCACCCTAACGACTTGGCGGTGGTCTTTAGACTTAGATAATGATTTGGATCAAACTTGTCACATGTCAAAACTTTTTATAATGTATGAAATTAAGAGTCATTACATCTCCAAATTTCACTACTTGCAGAGAAATGGGGTTAAAGTTTAAACAACAAAATGTCTAGTGTTAAAAAATCTATAAACCCAACCTACACAACCAAATATCTGTAACCATGGCTAATGGCATTGGTAGGATTAACCCATTAAGGACCAGGTTGATGACTAAAAATGAATATTTGGCTAGAAATGACATGTTTTCATCAATAGCCAAAGTGACTACTAATGAAAACCTGTCATTTTTAGCCACAATCATCTACCAGTCATCAACCTGGTCCTTAATGGGTTAAAACTCATGTTTCCCATGAGCTATGAGGTGGCCATCTTTGGTTGAGAGGCAAATAAGCTTATGTCTTCACACCTCATGCATGCACACAACCACTACAAGTATCTATTTGTAATTTGAGTGTACGTGGAACAAATCATAAGTATAGATGAAAAGTAATGCAAATGATGATGTCAAATGATTGTGTGCAAGGCACGTTTGTTGCACTTTTTTGTATTTCATCATGCAAGTTGCCAACCCAAAATTCACCTTGTAAAAAAAGAAGTGTGGATTGCATGAATTGAGAACATAAACAATGGTTGACCATTTACGTTGTGGATTTTGATACTTTAATTGTAGCCTCAAAGCATTACACAAAATTTCAAGCTTCAAGATGGCCATGAGTTTTTGATGGCAGCGGTGCAATTATAGAAAAAATTGGATTAAAAAAATATTTTTTTATTTATATTTATTAATAGCTAATATGGGACTACAGTAGTAGTGCCATGTCAGCATCACTTCAGATTGGATGATTTTTTAATATTTAAAAAAATAATAATAATTAAAAAAAAAAATAACCCCTAAAGTCCCAAGGCCATTTTCTGGCCCAAAACCACTGAAAACTGTCATTTTTGCTGCGTTCACCCACAAAAACGGAATTTTTTTCCTTCCAGAAATCTAACTGTAAGATGTTGTACTTAACTTGACTAAGATCATGTGGTAAAAATTTCATCAAGTTTGACCATACAGATTGGAAGAAAACTGCATTCAAAGTTTGGGGAAAAGTTTTTTTGGGTGCTGCCCTGAAATTTCAGATGACTTTGACTGCCATTTGTTGAAGTTATTTGCACTACAGACTTTGAATTTAAAAATTGAACATATATTAGATCATGTTAAGAACATGTCCACAAATTTTCAGCAGATTTGGAGGCTTATAACACCTCCAAAAAAATCTTGCAATGCAACTATGTTGTGAAAAATGACAATACAATACTTTTTTTTGCAATGAGATTCCGTAGCCCATTCTTTGAAATCTAACAAATATCAATGGTACATAACATTCATGAGCTGTGAGAGTAGCTGCCTTGCCTCTGATGGAATGATGTGGTATATTCCACATCCCACATTAGCTAATAAGCCACGTGTCGAAATATGTTAGTGTGTAAGGAGTTGAGTTAGTGGGTAGGAAGTTAACAAGGCTAATGAATTTTGATGTAGTCTGACACCTTGAAGGAAGTGCATTGAATTTTTGTGGATGAAGACTTCAGAGAGGCAAAGGCAGCCTCTCTGAAGGCTCTTGAATGTTATGTAGATAGAAAGATACAGTCATTATTTACAAGATCAAAAAAAAGAATTGGGAAAAAATACTTTACCTACAGTCTATGCAATTTCAAAGACCTATGATATAAACAAAATGGAAAATGCCATTGGGCAACTACCAAAAATGGGTCCATGATGTTCCTTGTAAAACCTAGCATGTTTCCCCCCGGCCCGCCTGCTCGCATCCGTCTGTTCCCCTGGGCCTCCTGGGAAGGTCTGCCGACCGGAGGTCGCCAGTTTGCGACCGGGGGTCGGAGGACTATGACCAAGCGCAGCCCTAGACTGTCATCCGTTGCCTATCCTCGGCCTCCGGTCCAAAGTGTAAACCCTGCCCCCTTCTACAGTCAATGAAAATTGTGGCTGACCAGGCTACCCCTCAAGTTTGGTTTGAGCGGAAAAAATCCATAACTTTTTCATCCGATTGGATTTCAATAAAAATAATATATCCACGAACCTCTCGGAAAACTGCATATCCTCAAAAAAATTCAGAAAATCACAGTATAATTTCAGCATGTAAGTACCTACCCAAACTCCAAATTGTCCCCCGAGGGGACAATGGGACTTTAGGGGTTAAATAAGAATAATAAGTTTTTATTTTATTTTTCTGTAATTGCATTGCGGGGGGGCCAAAAATGAAAAGCTAGTGGCCCTCCACAGGGTTCAGATTTTTTCAAATGTGTAAAAGGGAGTCACATATCACTACTAGAAGCTAAAAATGGATGCTTTCTCTTGTGAATCAACTACTACAAAGTATATGTAGTCTTAAGCTTGCAAGAAGTGCACATCTTGTCCCTTACTTACAATAACCAAATATTTGTAAATCTATATTTTTGGAATTAGACTTGTAGTGATTTATTTGTCATTATTTAGTCCCAATTTCAACCAAATCTATAAATAAATCCCTATAAGTGGCATAGAATTTTAATACAAAATTGCACTACAAGCAATATTTTTATGTGTACAATTCTGGAACTTTTAAGAAATTTTCATTTGCGTTGAATTATATTGTGGCGGCCATGTTACTAGTAGAAAGAAGGTCTTCAAGTACCAAGCTGCAATACCCAAGTTTGGTGCAAACCAATGTATATGCAAATTACACCAATTGGTGCCCGAATAGATGATTGGCATCAAGCTATAATACTAAGGATCTATTTTGGTCATTGCACATGATATTTAGACTTAATATTAGATTCACATTTCATTTTTTGCAATAGAATGACAAATCAAAGAATTTCCACAAGTATTTTTGTCAAATTTAAAAAAAAAAATACCTATTATAAGAGGTCAAAACAAAAACATTTAGCTCTTCATTGTTTTCCTTGAAATAGGATTATTCTTGTCCATTTGGATACTAATGTGGTTCTCCTAATTTGATTTACAGCTACAATGGTATTCTAGAAGTTTTTGTGAAGATTGTAGACTAATGAATGAAACTTTTGTCATGCATAGACACTATATAGTGGTATACTTTGAATTCATAAGATCTTTCCAATTCCACTTTGAATTGTCATCATTCCAATGTTTCTATGAATTTCAAAACATTAAGATGCCACAAGGCAATTTTAGATCTCCCTATCTTATAACCTAGTGTACATATAAAGACCTCTTTTCTAATAATGCAATCATGTTTCAACTTGCATACAAATTTATTGGACTTAAATTTGGGCCAAAAATTAGATTCATTAAAAATCATTTTGTTCAAAGAACTACCATAAGAGGGGGGAAGGAAAATTAAGAAATTAAACTTTTACTCTTTGTTTCCTCTATAATATTAAGCAAACAAATATTTGGATACATATACTATTCCAGTGTACAAAACCGTGCAAAGTAACTTTGTCCATCAAAGTCTTTTAATTATCTTCAAAACAATGAGGCCAAAAATTATGTTCCAACCTTGTGCGTGCCCCCTTGTTGCCAAATAACTTGAACCCTAGGATCTTTTTCAAAAAAATACCCCTCCAACACTATTGATGTGATTGAAAAAAACAATGCAAATGGAAGTGAATGTGAGTTGTAGATCTTGTTTGAAAATGTGGCAAGCTTCTCACAACCGTTGATCTAGCGCCATCTGTGAAAAAAAACATGGATTGCTGATGAGTTTGAATTTGACAATAGGGTTTGACATGTAGTTCCGCATGTGTTTCGTAGCCAATAGTTTGCTTGAGTATGTCTTGACATAGTTTGGTGGGTTTTGTCTAGATGTTGGAGGTTTTGTATTTGTCTTGCTACTTGTGTTTTAAGGTTGCAAGGTTTTGCATTTTGCGGTTTGGAGGTGCAAATCAAGAGCGACTTGGAGGTATGATTTAATTATGATTGTGGTAGTTTGTTTGTTTGTTTGTTTTGATCACTGATTTATGATCATCAGTTGCTTTTATTTGATTCGATGAAATCAGTGAATTACTAAATCTCATGTTTGTCGTAGAGTACAAGACACATAATTTGTGTAACATGAGTTGCGAGTTTTTGGAGTGAGCATCTTAGTTACTAACATCTTATCCATTTATGATTGGTTTATTTCATTCGCTCAACCTGATGTTCATCTTAGTCTTTGTTGTGGACTAGAGAGCGTCAGTTAGTAAGAATTTAGGTGGCACATATGAGGATGCAAGATTTGGATTCCATTGCATAGGATTAATAGCATAATTCCAACTGGGCTATTATAGTGGTGGTCTTGAACATGATGAAAGCTTGTTTGTAATATTAGATAATTGTTGATAGTTTTTTGTTTGTTTGATTAGCATAAGCACTTCTAATGCACTTTTATTGTTTGATGTTTGCTTGGTTGTATAAGATACTAATAACCAAGCAAACATCAAGCAATAAAAGTACATTAGAAGTTTTCTTGGTTTTGTTTTCTTGGTTTTGAGCAGGGTTTCAATATGGCATCACTCATATCTCAAAGAATGAAAGGAGCAATCCACAAAGGAAAATCAATAGAAAACATGAATCTATATTCACTAGCATTGCAATAAAAGAAAGTGTTGTGTTGAAAATGTTGCAAACAAATTTGTAGAGAAGCAAAATCCAATGAAAAAAAATCTTTGAAAAAAATTGCTCTTAAAAACTCTTTAAAATTGACCTCCTTCACATCTCTAAAAGATGGATGTTAGTGTTACCATTTTTGTAGGAAGTGTTGGCACCTTTGTTGAGCTTTTGGAAGAAATTGAAGAATTTGTTGAGAAGGAATGCATCTCTAGGATTTGTTCCATCAAAAGAGGTGGAACTCTATTCAAACTCCTTATTCAAATGGTGTGTTGGCTTTTAACTTCTCAATGGCTATAGTTAGCAAGCGTATAGACATTTATTTTAGATGAACCGATGCTAAAAAAGCCTCAGTGGGGCACCACATTCTCACCTAAACACCTTGTAATACCAGACTTCATACTTTCATTGAAATGTTGGGGTAGTATTCACAGACAAAGGTCAGGAACATTTTCAGTGTATGCATAGGAATGTGACAATTGAACAAATTGAAGAAGAAGTTGAAGAATACATCAAGCATAATACTCTATTTGCAAAAAAATAAAATCATTTTGACTCACACTAACTTCATTGAAAAGGTTGTGACATTCTGTAGGTACAAATTGAAGAAACAATTGTGAAGTACTCTTCTAGGCACTCTTTTGCCAATATTCTGTTTTAGATAGTATATTCCCTCAGCTTCGTGGGTTCTATTGGTCCTTCAAGGTAGGATGGAATGCACAAGGGCCTCAAGACTTTGGAAGTGTATGATGAATACATATGTCATTGATATAGATGATGTGACTTAGATATTTTTTGAGCATACAAATCCAGGCTCTTGCCTGATTGATTTAGATGAGTCATGAGGAGGTGGTGAGCGCAATTATGTGGTTCCTAATAATGCTCTCAAACAACTATGGATTTTCTGTAACTATTTTGTTTGTATAAGAATTTTGAATTTTTTTCCCTCAAGATTATATTTTTTCCTTCAAGAATGTGTTCTATATTCAAACGAAAAAAAATTCACAGATACTTGTTTTTATCAATATCATTCATGTAATTGTGTTGTTGTAGATGATGTTCTAGTAGACTCGCATCATGACCGGAACAACATCATTGTCATTGACAGTACTTAGTATGCAACTCTCTCTAATGCAAACTTACCTAAGACCATTGCAGATGAAGGACTTAGAACAACAACTGCATCCATGTTTATTCCACTGGTTTTTAGAGACCATAATGTAGACTACAATATTGTATTGTAGTTTTCAACATTGTAGCGAGGGCACATAACATTGTAGTTTCATCATTAATTTTTTGGAATGCACGTTTTAAACTATTTGGGCCCAACAAACAATTTTATGTGTATTTCATGACAATTTTGCAATCTGAAATTTTGCCTTATGTACCCCTTTTGAAAATCTTAACAACAAATGGGATAATGCCACACGTACCCCTTTTGGAAATCCCCTTGTGTTTTTTCTTGAAAATTGACATTTTTCCACACACACAATGTACTCAAAAGAGGCAGTATCTACCTTATATAGTAACTGTCACTTGCAGGGAGGGGGACTCCAAAGCAAACTACATTTGTTGTGTCCTCCATCTCTTGATGATGCTTGTGCCCGTTAAGCATCTCCGGACAGACTCATGCCCAACCATCCAGCAGCTCATTCTAGGTCTAGGTCCATCTGAGTAGGAAAAATCTCTCACCTCCCATCTCCCACCTCCTCCTTACACTATAACAAAACATGGTAAAAAAAACCACACTCAAAATCGAGTGCGGTTCTTTTTGCCACGTTTTTGTGCAGGCGCGCGTAATGGGCAGTCAACTTCTTTTGCAATTTCCCACTGCAATTTTTGAAATTTGAAAGCGTGTAATATACCGTTGAAAAGGTATTTTTAAGACCTTTCCAATGGTATATTACACATTCCCAAATTCTAAAAATTGCAGTGGAAAACTGCAAAAGAAGCTGATTGCGCGCGTAGTGAGTCTGCACAAAAACGTGGCGAAAAGAACCACACTCGATTTTGAGTGCGTTTTTTTTTTACCATGTTTTGTTATAGTGTTAGCAAGGCCCATTAAATTAAGTTTGCTCTTAAAGCAACCATTTAAGAGTTGATTGCCTTCCCAAGGAAGCTAAACTCCTTGAAACAAAATTTCCAAGAAATTTTTATAGGAAGAAAAGTGGAATTGGCATCTAATCCAAGTCATTTTGTATTTTTTGGACCTTCATGGAATTAGTCATGGATTTTTGAAGTTGAAATGCAATGGTCACTAAAAGCAACCACCTCTTGAAATGTACACCATTGGTACATTGAAGAAAGCAAAATATCCTCCCTGTGTCATGATTGCTTTTGGAGCATTGTCGCTTTTAAAACATACTACCTTATCCCCCTAAGTAAGCTTACGGTAGAAGGCTCGAGAATAGTTCAAGCATTAAGAACCACCCACCTGTAAAATGTACATGATTTGTACATGCTGTTTTTCATAGCCTTCACTGATGTACAAACATTGTACATCTCAGGGGTGGATGATTTTGGAGCCCTATGCCAGTTCAACTTCAAAATTTCATAACTAATTGCTAAAAGCTCCAAAAAACATGAAACGACTTAGGTTAGATGCCAAATCCACTTCTCTTTCAAGGAACATTTACTGAAAAACATTTCAAGAAGTTTTGCCTTCCCAAAATTCAGTTTCAGCTCTTAGGTGGGCAATTTCTGGACCTGTTACCTTACATGAAGTTGCTGATCCCAGTGCCCACCCACTCCATGCTTCGTAACCGCCACCATGGTACCTACCTACTGTATGTATGTACCAGGCAGGCCATCCCGTCCCGTCCCGTGTGGGTTGATGGATCCCTTGCTCCTCCCCAAAGAGAGACTCACCAACCACCAGGGGACTAGGAAGGGGCATCCACCAGGCTCTCCAATCCTCTCCACTGAAGAAGGAAGGAGACAGGGAACATGGCTGCCACAGCATAAGCTTCTTATTATTATTATTACTACTACTACTGTACATACTGTAACTGTATGTACAGGTCCAAGAAGATGCTCTGCTCAGCTCATATTTGATTGTTAACTTAAATATTTGATAATTAAACTTAATGGATCGGATTGGATTGGGGGGGGCAGTACTCACTCTTGGAGTACTCAATCATGTACCAGGCCACTTGTGGCTGGTGCCTTGTACTTTATTTTTGCAAATGAAATTCCGTTTCATTTGTGTCAAAAATAAAATAAAATAACTTAGTCCATGCACCTCAATGGCCATGTGCCCAGCTCCTTGCAATGTCAACTTCCTGGCACCATCAATCAAGCATTGGACAGCAGGGAGCTCATGTTACATGCACCACATGGAGCACCCTTGACCCCATGTACCCCACATCTTTGGTTACGGTAGGGAATACCAATAACGGTGCCCCTCTGTAATGGCAGCATAGGATATCCTCAAACAGACAATAGCTGCCTCTGTTGTGGATTAGAAGAAAAAAATTCAATTAGCTCCCATGTGATTGGCTCCCACTTGATTAAGAACAAGTTCCAATGGTAGCCGTTTCAAGTGAAGCTACGATACACAAATGGGATTCCGATGAAGAATCCACATTTATATTGAATAAAAAATATTCATTCTTGACGGAAAAAAAAGTTTTTTCTTTGCTTTGTTTTTTTGCATTCCTCCTCCTCCTTATCTCCACATACATTGACATTGAGCTCAAATTCTCAAGGAATTTTCCAAATTCTATAGGATGAAATGCTTATTTCAACCAATTATGGTATTCCGACCTTACCATACATCAAATCTTGTAGCCAACAGTCCATTTGGGGAGGGCAAGGCAAGGAATCATGCACAAGACATGGTTCAACAATTATAAGGAGATCGTGGGACCCTTGGCCTTATCCTAAATGAAGATAACAACAATTAGCATATTTGGTAGGAGTCTCCGTGTAGGAGATGGAACATAAACCTTGAAGGAGTAAAGAGACAACTTTGGAGATTTTGAGAATTTGGGCAAGCTTTTCTAAATTAATAATTTGTAAGTTTTGCATGAAATGTTCACGATGGATGCTAATCATCCTAATCTACATGTGAAGCTTTGATTCACATCATTTCAATAAATATTGCAAACGCTTGAAGAATGTTTATTAATTTCAATGTCAAATCACCAGCATAAATTTATTGGATTTTTTTAATTAAATTTTATTGGATTGTATAGAACAATATATACTCATAAACATTTGAACATTCAATTCTAAATAATGAGGTGAAAGTTATGAGGAGTTTTATTTGCAGGCAACTAAGTAGCAAGTTGATGCAAGTAGAAGTTCAGGTTGCAATTAATCCACCCACCTTCTCTGTAAAAATTGAGTCATTGATCTCGTAAACACCCCTCTTCCTCCAACGCCATTGATCTTGGAAAATCAACAATATGGATATGGATACTCTAGGATACATGTAGGGACAAATAAGATAGATACAAAATATGAAATATGTACAACATGTGAAATATGTATGGAATACATATAAGATATATATGGAATACATATAAGATATATATGAGATATATATGAGATATATATGTATACATATAGACATACATTGTCCGATATTGTTTGTAGGTGAAGCATATGTCATAAAAGTACAAGTATGGGGTTGAGGAGGATATGTCACAACACCCATGTCAATTTCTCAACCAATGTCAAAGTGACACATGTACCTCCTTTCACATTTCTTGACAAAGTTCAATGGCCGAAGGCTGAATGCCACTTGTATCCCTTTGAAAATGATTGGTACCCCTTTCAATGTTTTTCTTTGAAACTCACATTTTTTCACTATGCAAACATCTTTTAGATCATTAATTCTAACTAATTCTATAAAGATAGAAAAAATATATAAAGTCGTCTTTTGCATTTAATTTTGAAAACTTACAAAGAAAAACAAACAACAAAGAAAACACTAATTTTTTATTAGAACATTTTCATCATTGGAATTAATAATTATTAATTTTTTATAAAAAAACTATTAGTGGTTTAGTTTTTTCTTTCAATCTGTACTACCTTCCACTTTATAATTTATTTTAAAGATGAATATGAAAGGTTTTTGTTAATTTTTTAAATATATATATTTTCAATCCATTTCCAATGTATTGATTAAAATGCATAAGTTATAGGACAATTTTTTTTTTTTTCTTAAAATGTTGCAAGATAAAACTTCACTTGTTGAAAAGGCTAGAAAAACTACATTTTGAAGTTCAAACAACTTGAATTTGCAATCAATCGGGACATTCACTCCAAAACTTTGGAATAATGTACTTAAATAAGTTAACCAAAAGATTTTACAATTAGATTTGTTTCAAAATAAACATATATGAAAATTTTAGCCTTGATTTAAAGATGAATATTTTGAAGCAGTTTTGAGCATGTAAACTAGCATGTAAAATATGAAAGAACTTTAGGAGATAAAAATACCATTCCTAATTGTGACAATTGCTTTCAAAAATCTAAGGATAAAGAAAAAATCATGAGAAAATTGATGTACATCGGGGCTTTAATCCTAGCAACTAGGAAAGTGGTGTACAATTTTACAAAGCAATACCTTGGTTTGCTAATTTGAGATCTCATTGTTGCTCTTCTTTAAATTATTGATCACGAAGAAAATTGACTACATTTGGCATGTTGTTGGCTAACATTTGCATTGGAATACAATTGTTCCATTTGTAACTTTAACCTATAAAGTTCCAAAACTCCCTAGGACGCACTAATACTTTGGATTTTGGATTGGCTTCTACAACCTCAAATTGTAACATGATTTTTTGGAATTTTTGTATAGAATTGTAATTTTCTACAAGCTTTGCAACAATATATTTTTCTTAGAAATCTGATTTGTCATACATGTAGAAATATATTAAGCATCTTTAGTCAAATAGCAATTTGAAGGAGAGTTTGGTCAAGTTGATATTTCTAAACTATGGAGGGGGTATTTGAGGGGTAGTAAAGGTAATTTACTAGAGGGCAGTGGGTTACAAAACTTATGTCAATCACAAGCAAAGTAATTTGTCCATAGCATGTTAGCATGTTAGCATGGCATGTAAACCCCAAAGGATCATTTGTCTTTTCGGGGGACAAGTGGAGTTTTGAGTAGGCCTCTACGGTCTTATTTTTTATCCTGAGTTTTTGAGTTTTTTTAAGGTTTAAAAATTGATTAGCTTTGTGGGAATATAATTATTTTTTCAATTGGTGCCCAAGATCAAAAGTTATGTTCAAAACAATGCAGAGAAGGGGGGGGGGGGGGGGGGGGGTCAATGGAAAAAAAATTCAAAAATTTAAAATTTAAAATTTTTTCTTCTTATAGATTATATTTTTTTTCTACGTGGAAAGCTTTGATTCATTCCATTTGGATTTGTTATGAGAAAGTTATGGACAATCTTGTTTTTTGGGCAATTAGAGCATCTTTATGAAAAAATAACTTGTAGGATTCATTTCTGAATGCAATTTTTTTAAATTAAAAAAATAAAATTCCACATGGTTTAGTTTGCTTGCTAGAATAATCTCACTGTTGGGATTAGTGCATTTTAATTTCATATTAGACATATTATAATTTAGATTTTCCTTCTATCTCATCCCTACTTCTACTTAACAATTTTCTTAAGTATGAAATTAAGTTTTTTTAAAAGTTTTTTTCCCTAGACTCTCAGCTCAATTCTCCACCATAAAGATTTAAAGCTCAAAACTTTGCAGTGTAAAAAAATAAAGTTAAGAAGTTTCAAAGTCAAATAATCTAGTCCTGCAATGTGATGAAAAGCTTGTTTTTTCACTTTGAATGCGGGTATCTTACAATTTATGTAGTCAAAATTCCTGAAAAAATTTCCACACATTTCCATAATAGTTAAGTATAATATACTATGGTTAGATGTGGAAGAAAACAATTTTTCAATATTTTTTACTCTTTGCTATAGAAATGATAGTTTTGAGTGTTTTTGGACAGAAAAGAGGCTTCAGTCCTTTAGAATTAAGGTCCAACAATTGAAGTCCATCCACTAATAGAATCACGGTGGACATATCATTGAGGGCATATATGGAAGTAATAGAGGGAATTAATAAGAATTTGATGTTCCCTATGCTTGGAAGTTTGACAAGGAACAAACAAAGAACAAAATGGGTCTTTTTTTCAAGCATGCCCAATATCTTAGGTGTTATGGAAAAAGTGGAAACAACATATATGAATGTTTTCCAAGATAAGATTTGATCTTAGAATTCAAGATTTTAAAAATTAAATAAACTAGAATAAGAAACTAAAACTTCAAGAGATGTATTGTCAAGGTTGAGGTGTTATTGAGGCTAAACTTTGTCCGTCCAATAGTTAAGATATGTCACTTTGATGTGAACATACCTTTTTTGTAAGGTATGGAGTCCATTGTGACCCCCCAACCCAATTCAATTTGATTGTACATCAATTCAACATTTCAAGGCATAAAATGTTGGATTGATGTAGATTGTATTGAATTGGGTTGGGATCCATAATGGTCTTCCTACCTTATGTAGCAAAAACTACTATAATTATTTTTGAGTATTTCTGGTGGAAAGTATTCTATGGCTATCTAATCGTTGGTCAATTTTAGGGGAATGTTGACTTATGATTTAGAAATTATAAGGTATTTTCTATAAGTTATAGCAACTTTGGAGACCATTTTATCATTATTTGAGAATTTGAATTTGAATTTTGTTGGAAGAGATCCACATCTACTCAAAAACTCCAACTCCTTTCATTTGAAAGAATAAAGTGAAAGATGTGAGGATTATACATGTGTTGTAGAAAAAAAATACATCATTTATTTATTTTTTAAGTCAAATTAAAAAATTAAAATCCTATTGGATGTAAATTGTTTGCTATAAGTTTTTCTTGTTGAAATATTGAGAGAAAGTAATAATATTTATATTTGTAATTTGACATGAATATACCTTTATAAAATAAATAGTTACAGTATCATAGGTTTTGTCCATGTAATCATGATTGGCTTCTCAAATAAGTTCCTAGTCAAACTTTGTCACATGTACCTTTTGTCAATGCAAAACGACAATTTTGGCTACAAGAACTACAAAAATAAATATTGAAAATGTAGGCAATGAAGGAAGTAAGAAATAATTGAGAGATAAATTTGAACATATACCTTTTGTTAATGCAAAATGACAATGTTTACAATAATTAGTTATTTGCAAATTGAACATGCTAAAATCCAAAGAAAAATTTGTTGTGAAATTACACATGCTCAATTTATAATGAATTTTAGAATGAAATATAAATTTTTGGTTTCAGATTTTATTGAAAATTATAAATTAGCACAGTGGTAGATCTAACCTTTTAGATATGATCTATGCATCATATTTTAGAACTTTTATTCAATAACCATTATTGGATTATTATTCTATTGCATCTTATTATACAATCTTTACAATATTAGATATCTGGTCTAAATTATCCCTTATCCTTAAGGGGTTAGGGGTTGAAACAAAATAACATTGTTAACATGTTGTGTTTGTTCCCCCTAGGTGAAGGCATAATGTGCCCCTAGATACCTAGGGAAAAGTTCCAGTTATAATTCTTAAAGCCTCATTGGTTGGGTAGAAGGTAGCATTGTATATGCGTTGTCAATGTTGGGATGTCATTGGATTATAGCTGTCGGGGGTTCTTAATCTCGGGGGTAGCAGAAGGGACCCCTTCACGTAGGTTAATCCATAAACGCCGTCAAGGACATTTTCTGTCTGATGAATGACAAAGAATCCCTCCATGTAGGACAGAAGTGCAACTATTCATCCTCCCAACTATTTTGTGTGAAAAGGGAAGATCATCTACAATAGTTTTTCTTCCAATGAGTGCTTTTGCATTATTTTAATCCAACAATTTACACGGTGACAAAACAGATGATTTCCACGGTTATGAGCATGTTGTATAAGGATTAACAATGTTCTGAAGGTTCATCTCCCTTGTTTCGTGAAAATTTAGAGCTCATTGAATGAAAAAATTGCCCCAGTAGATGACAAAAATGACCACATTTGTAATTCCACTTAAAAAAATTCTAAAATAATTCATTTTATCATCCAGAAATCATGTTCTTTGTTTAAAATCTTATTAAAAAGTTTTTGAGAAAAAAATATCGAGATAATATATGAAAAATGTTGACATACTCAATATATCTTTCTTTCCCTTCATGCGGTATGCTGAAATTCTTGAAGTGTATAAAATGGATGCTTCCAGTTGTGTGAGGCCAGCTAGGATGAAAGTTGGATTTTTTTATTTTTTTATTTTTTTCTTGAATGTGGACGGTGATTAATAAAACAAAAAGAAGTGGAGAATCTTCGATTTTTATTTTGCGTACTTCCAAAAAACTCATTTAAAAGTCTATCCTCTCATAATTTAAAACCTAATTTAGGATATTTTATTGCCTGAAATAAATTTGTCCTGAAGAAATCATTAACATGTGTACATGGGTGCTACTTGTTTTGTAGCTGCTGTCATTATACGTGCCACTGAACTTTTCTGACTCAGCAGGGCACCATGAAAAAATAATAAAAAATATGATTATGATAAGATAATAGTAAAAAAAAAGATATCACCATCGTTCTTCTCTTTTTAGTTATATTTTTTAGGTGTTCCTGCTGCCCTGCCTCTGTTTTATGTGCTGAAGTGGAATAAAAACTGTTACTTAACACTGTTCTGTATGCGAACTTCTACGTTTTGAGGGAATTTTACTACTGTAAGGGAGGCAATCTATTTCTGACCACTTAACCCCTAAAGGACCACAAGATCACCACGTGGCTTCTGCAACAAAAATTTGTTAAAAATTCAATATGTGAACCTCACCAACAGTCCAAGAACAACAAAAAGATTGTAGATGATTTTTTCCGCTGAATCCGCCAATGCAATCCAATCAAGAAATGATTGAGTGTGTGATTTATGGTGATTTTTTTAAGGATGAAAAAGGCGTTGTTGGCCATTACTTCACATTCTCATATCTTTTTTTCTACAACCCAAAATATTTTGAAAAAAATTTCACATCAATATTACAACAATATGTACATGTGGAAAAAAAATCAGAGTTTTTGGATCACTTTCAAGCATTTGATTTCAACGTATATACAAAGTACTACCTAACCGAAGCTCTATCAACAATCTTTCACGGTGGCATTTTCTCAAAAATTGTGCAATTTCATTGATCTTTTTTCTATAGGAAACATAAATAAGTCTTCTTTCATTTCAACGTGACAATTATCAAAATTATTCTACACAAATGAGGAATTATGCTTGTTAAAAGAGCTAGTCAAGAAAACAAGGACTATGCTCAAACACCTCCAATCCTTTAGGAGTTAAGGAGATACATGTATCTACGGGGTTCTTCAATGGAGAATTTTTCTTATGTACAGAAATACAATTCAAAAGGTTTCCATAGTTTTCCAGACTTTTAATTCTCAAAAAATAATTACTATGAATTTTTAGCTAAAGATTATGTTTGATCCATACTAGTCATATAGACCTTCCTATTTTCAACCAAGAATTGATTGCAAAATCCACCAAGGGTTGGTTGCAATATTTAGAGTCTTGTAGCCAATCATAATGCGCCACAACTGTGCCAAATTGATCATTATTCATTACTTCCTGTACGGAAAGAAAGCAATCTTCATGGCCAAAATAGGAACGGGAGGGAAGGATCAGGAATGGATTGCCTCCCATAATAAGGGGGGTTAAGGTTGGGTTCTTAATTGGGTTTTCAAAACCCAATTAACCCCTAAAGTCCCAATTTTGGTGAAGATAGAAAAATACATTAGCTTTCCAAAACTATAACTTGTATTTCAATCAATTCCCAGGAGCAAAAGTTATGGTACAAAAAGCCTTTATTTTAATTCGGTGGGCAGAAAAATTCCTAAAAAAACTTTTAAAATATTTTATTTTGTATAGATTGTATTTTAATCTAGATTTGAAGCTTTGATTCGTTCCATTTGGCTTTGTTATGCAAAAGTTATGGACAATCTTATTTTTTGGGCAATTGGAGTATCTTCTTGAAAAAATAACTTTTATAGTATTCATTTCAAAATTCAATTTTTACATTTAGGAAAAATATATATAAAATCCACGAGGTTAAATTTTTTTGCTAGAACAATCTTAATGTTGAGATTAGTTTGTTTCAATTCCATCTTAGAGTTATCAACGGTTTAGTTTTTCCTGCAATCTTGAATCTACTTCTACTTAGCTATTTTTTTAATGAGTGAAAACTAAATATGTTTTTTTAGAATTTTATTCCTAGACTCTCATCTCAATTTTTCATCATATAAAATTAAGAACTCAAAATTAGTGGAGCAAAAATTTTAAGTTAAGAAGGTTCAAAGCCCCAAAATGTAGTTGAGTAATGAACAAAAAAACTTGTTCCTTCACTTTAATTGCAAATATCTTGAAATCTACACGGTCACAGTTCTTGAAATTTCTTTCATACATTCTTACACTAGTCTAGTACAAGATCATATGCTTACATAATTATGCAAAAAAAACATTAAAATTTATTGTTGCTCTTTGCTACAAAAATGGCAGTTTTGAGTGTTTTTTCATGGAAAAAGGCCTTGGGACTTTAGAGATTAAATAGTAGAGCAATACAATTTGGAAAAAAATTAGAGTATTTTGGAAAATGTTTCCTGATTTTGAATGAATGAAGTTGCTAGGAATCACCTACAAAATTTCAAAGTATGATGACTTCCCCATTTTTGGATGAATATACATAATTTTGGATGAGTAATTCTAATTCATTCATAATCTAGCTACAAAATTGTGAATGTAATAGAGTTATTCGTAAAGTCATCCCTAGTTTGGTATCCAGTTTTAAACAAGCTCTTATACAAACTGGTGAAAGGAGGTAAAGCAACCCATATGGGATATGTAAATGGTTGGAGTTGTAAGTAACTTGTAAGAGCTTGGAGGAGCTCAATCTTAAAATAAACCCATATCCTTTGAGAGTTCATAAAAAACAGTGGATTTCATTATAAAAACAACCTCTCCACCCTCCATTCTCACAAATTGTCAATGTACAATTTCTGTGACAGGAAAACTCAGGTCCAAACTTTTTTAGGCACCATTTCGATGCGAAAGAAAGTTTGGTCCCAAGTTTTGTTTTGCTAGTGTTGATTGCGCGAGCTTTTTACTTTTTCACCTGCTTTTATACATAAAGCAGGGGTTCAAACCCCAGTTTTACCTCTAAACTCGGGTTTACTTTACGAATAACTCTAATAGCCCTTATTACTTTAGTAAGCAAACCAAAGTTACATAACTTTGGAGAATGAAAATTAAAATCCATGGAATTTGTCCTTGTGTTTCAAAAAAAAAAAAAAAAAAAAAAATTAAAATCCTTGCCTCTTGTAGATGACATTGGTGCAATTCAAAAATGTTGTTTTACCAATATAATTGAATTACTAATATCTCCCAAAATCAAACCATCCATACACTAATTATGTACCTTGTTCTATATCATATTGAGTTGAAAATAGATCTACCATAACACTCAATAGCCTTCAGAGAGGCTGCCTTTTCCTGTATGGAGGCCTCATCCACAAAAAACATCTATATGGAGAAATCAAAGTAAGCTTCAGTACATGATAACGAGATCATTGTGGCAGTCAGTTACATCTATGATGTGCTCTTTTCTTTTCGCTAAATCTCAAACCAACAAACCAAATCAATAAAGAAATGGTAGGATGATTTGCCCAAAAACTGAAGAATCGTTTCATAAAAAATATCAATGTCAATTAATCCTTTGCCATCAAATAAAAATTGATGACTCAATAAAGGATTTAATTCTATGACATTTGAAGGAATGAAGGTTGAAGATGTCGTTTTTATATTGAAATCAATTGTCCACCATGAATCCTCAAAGGGTATGGGATAATTTGAAAATGAGAGCTTGATTGCTCATTGTTAAAAAAATAAATAATATTTGATGTGGAATTTTAGACCTCATTTATTCATAGTAAAATATATATTTTCTTAAAACTTTGAACTAAACAAAAGTTGGTAAATCAAGTTAAATTTCATCTTCAAAAATTCCATTTGAGATTTTAAGCCTCCAATCAAAAGTTATGGACAAAATTCTGAGAGGATGTTTGAAAATGTCAAAGAAATGTCCCTTCCAACCCCTCTCTGAAATTTGTCCATAACTTTTAACTGGAGGCTCAAAATCTCAAACGGACTTTTAGAGATGAAATTTAACGTGATTCACCAACTTTTTTAAGTTCAAAGTTTTTGAAAAAACGTTATTTTTTTATGCCTAAATGAGGTCTGAAATTCTCCTTTAAACACACTTTCTCATTTTGATTTAACTATGAGCGGTTCAAGAACTCCTACTAATTTTAATTTACATGTCCCACATGGATTGTTTCACCTCCTACTTCCCCATATGTATATAAGGAGCTTGATTTCACAACTCTATACACAAATTATGAACAATTTCGGTTGTTGTATCTAATTATTTCTGGGAACTGAATGTGCTTTTAAAGATATATTAAAAAAATCTAGAAGCTTCTCTTTACTACTGACCTAGTCATGTGTAACTTCGATCCACTGACTTTACACAACGCAGTCATTGCAATTTTGACAATTCTTAACATTTGTCCTTGTAGTTACTGACGGATGTGAAATATTCTACACCATTCCATCCAAGGGAAGGCAATCCTTCTTTTTGGTACTGAATGTTATAATTAGCTAGTAAAAAAGAAGTCCTCTGACACCAACCTAAGGTGAAACCAGTGAAACACGTATTTCTAAGAAGCTGACTTTGGGTTGATTGTTGATTCTGTAGACTTTTGTTTTATGACCAAGCTGCAGTATGTGATGGTTTAGAAGACCTTGAGAGCTTCCATTTAGAAAGTTCAAAGTCAATACATGTCTTTTCCAAAAAAATCTTTAGTAATTCATGATTTTAAATTATTAACACAACAAAAGTGTTTTTTTCTTGGAAAATGTGCCTTCAAATATTATGAATTGCTTCTTTTGACAGTGTTGGGTGTGGGTGTTTAAGGTAGGAGGCTGTTAAAGCAACCCTTTAAGAGCTAATTGTTTTTTCACGGAAGTTAAACTCTTTGAAACAATTTTCAGTAAATTTTACTAGGAAGAAAAATGGAATTGGCATATAATCCAAGTCGTCTCATTTGTTTTGGACTTTCATGGAATTAGTTACAAATTTTTGAAGTTGAAACGTAGTGGTTTCTAGAAACGCCCCCCCTTCCTTAAATGTATAATGTTGGTACATTTAAGAAAGTAAAATGTACCTCTGTGTTAGAGGTCGCTTTTAGAGCCAGGTTGCTTTTAGAGACACCTGGCTTACATCTTCCAGTGCAAGAGTGTGGGCCAAAGACCTATTGAGTACAAGTGAAGAAAACCTTTTCCCCCTCTGAGGCTCCAACCAAACAATATGGGAATATTGAAGGAATTACTCAAGGTAGACTTATTATTACATGTACTGTACCAGTATCTTTTTATTCCTGTTATGCTTGGTCAAGAGACGGCACACAGGAAATCATTTGATGAATCTGCTACAAGTATGACTGTCCCAGCTTGCCCATGGTCAAGCTTGGAAAAAAAAATCTGTGTCCAAAGCCTCCAAACTGTGCCTCTGTGCCTGCTGTTGGGCCGGGGTGGATTGACCCCTCGCTCGGCCCTGTGGGCAAACCCTGTTTTTTGCACATGATTTTTTTTGCAAATTTTGAATTCATATTTGCGATCAATGACCCCAAAATTTGACAAATGAAGTCAAAAATATACCTTGGAACGGCCCGAAATAGGGGGCTTTTTTTTTACATGCACCCCTGGTAAGGTCAAGCGGGCAGGGGGGTGGGGTGGTGGTGGTGTCAATCCACCCGGATCTGCTGTTGTGGGGTTTCAGGTTCCTCCAACCATTTCATTTGTAGTAAATTATCAGTGAGAATATGGTATCTATTTTGCATTGTTTAGTTAGGCACACAGCACGGGCACACACATTGTTCACTCCTTGAGAATATGAAGGACTAATAAGTTAACTAACAAGTTATGACGTAAGGACTAGTACATATGACTACTGCACCCCCATGGTCACCGACGACATTCCCTGCTAAAAAATAACTAAAGCTTGGAAATGCGATTCCACATATGCTTGAAGACAGAAGGATTGGATATTCTTCCATATGGAGAAAGGTATTTTTGGGAAAGTGAAATTACGACATCTATTTTTTGAGTTTTATTTTTATTTGTAGAGGGTTTTTTTTGTTGAATTTTTGTCTGACCCTAACCACTGGGGTATGGTAATGTAGGGTGTTAATTAGTGAAAATTCAATAGTCCATTGCAAATCTCTGCTGCTAGGGAGGACTTTTTCTAATAAGTTATGAGCAGTCACCTCTGAAATCCAAGACTTCCCTTGTTCTTTACCCAGAAGCTGCAAACTATGTACCCGGAAGATGCAAACATCTTTTGGGTCATACCCCCACAACCTCATAACTGAAGGAAGACTTTGTATGTACGTATGTGGGACATCGGAATCATTTTATTTCTATACTCCACTCCAAATCGATTATTTGTATCCCCCCTCCCCTCTCTCTCTCTCTCTCCCTCTGCCTTGGTCAGTCCTCTGCCAAGGACATGATATTTCTTTGCTTTTGTGAACCACTATGATACCGTACCCGATTTCCAGTTTTCCAAAGTTGAATCCATCCTTTTGTCTGGTGCTAACTTACATGAGTAATGGTGGCGTACTCTCAACACATTGGAGCCATTCATCCAGGACAGGGGCCCACTGGAAGAAGTCACCTGAAGTACCCACCGGGAGCAGCTGACCCAGTCAGTCAGGGGTGGGGCCCGGAGTTTGGACGGACGGGCGGACGGACGGGCGGGCAGAAAGGATTGGGTTGCCTCGTACCGTAGCAAGGTACATGCGGAGGCATTTTGGCAACACAATTAGGAAAGCCCATGTCTGCAGTATGGCTGCCTGTGTACACAGACAGTTGTCTTTCATCATTGGGAAAAACAACTTAAGCTAGTAAGTCTTGGGTAAGGTAAGGCAGGTTCACTGGGGATGCAACCCACCTTCCTGACTCAAATGGGTCCAATCCAAAGTTTTTGCTCCTAACATGCTTGACAGACAGACTGAGCTCACGGTCACTAAATCATAAAGTGTGTGCAATGAGGACCTGGATCCAGAGTTTGAGGAAAAGCATGGAACTCCTTGAAGCCCTCAAATTGGAGGTGTGGTGGAGTTTGGTGTTGTGTTTCTTTTGTATTATTATGAGTTAAACCTTCCTCTGACACCACTGGTACAAACTGGGGTTCACTATACAATTAACTGTACTGTCTAGCGTAAGTTAAGCTTACATGATCTCCTACTCAAGTGGAAGCCAACTGAAATTGAACAAACCATGCTTCAGTTGTCTGATGCCTGACTGACTGCAGCCTTCTCGTTGCTTGATACTTTTTTCTCACCTCCACGGCTATGGAAACTTTGGGGAGACAAGCCCGCCCATTGGGGACACAAACCAGAAAGAGAGAGAGACCATGGTGGGCAAAATTATACTCCATATTATATTGGTGGTGTTCGCTTCAAGCACTGCTTCCAGGCACTGCTTCATCCAACCAACTTCTCATTCATGCAATGCAATACTTGAATGTTGAAAATACGATCTTCCTTAATGACCAATTTCATGGAATTGTGGTAAATGATATTACTGTACAAAGATACCATACGTTGGGGGAAAGGTTGGCAAAAAAAAAATTATTTTTAGAATGCCAATAAATAAATCAAATGAAAACAAGAATTTGCCAGATTCAGCAAGAATTAAATGACCAAGTTGTAGTAAGGAAATAAGAATGTGCAAAGTAAAGTCCATCTACCATCTACCATCAAGTAAATTTTTGATAACAAAGTGAAGGAACTTCTTCGTTGACATTCAGTGAGAATGAGGGAAAGAGAGGTAGTTTTTACAATGAAATCCATTGTCCATCATGAATCCTCAAAGGATATGGACTAATTTGAAGATTGAGCTCCTACTAATCCTAACCATTTACATATCCCATAGGGATTGTTTTACCTCCTACCATCCAATTTGTATAAAGAGCTTGTCTTCCTCAACATATTGCACATATTAGCAAGTGACATTAGGAGCCCATTGCCAAATATATTGAATTCTTTTCAATATATTGTTAAAATTTTAATTTAAACGAGACAAAGATACTTTGAAACTTTAATTAAATATTTGGCATCAATATGCCAACCCTTCCCCCAATGTACGGTATGAACAAAAATGTGCCAAAATTTTAGAAAGGATAAAGTTTTCTAACCTCCAAAGGTCCAAATACTGGTTTTATTGGCAACATAGCAATTTGGGGCACCTCACTATAAGAAAAAAAATTTCTATTCATTGAGAATTTCACACAACATGTGCCCAAGGAGTAGCTTTTAAGGCCCAACAATTTTCATAACTTTTCTCTACATGGTTAAAAAGTTATTGCATGATATGTAGTTTTCATAGCTTGGCGACAAGCTAGGCAATTCAAAAAAAATCTTTAAAAATCACTTGTTTAAGAAGTTATTTGAGCTCCCCAGGCTTCCCGTCGAGTCATGAAAACTACATATCATGCAATAACTTTTTAACCATGTACTGAAACATTATGAAATTGTTGGGCCTTAAAGCTACACTAAAATTGGTAAATAGTGTTGGCAACACTAATTGTCCCACCTAACACTAATTGTGATTTGCAAGGTTAGTGTTAGATCATTATTTACCCATTCTAACACTATTTAAGCTCTAAAGTAAAATTTGGTTATTTCCAGGGAAAGACCAAAGTTTGACGGCCGGAGTTAAGAGCTTCCCCACTGCAGCTCTCGAAACAAGCTCAAAACGGCGAATGGTCAGGCGGAGCCTAGGGAAGGGCCTCATGGCAGGCGAAAACAGACTGAGCTCACCACATTTTAATGAATACATGGCCAAATGGTGGAGCTTTTTTGTGGCTAACCATATAACGCGATATTTGTTAAACTGGGAAAAACATGGGTACCACTTTGTATTTCACCTAAAACCCAAAAAGTTACCTTAAACCAGATTTGAAGGTATCAAATTTAGTCTGAGCCACTAAGATTTTTTCCCTCGCAAATTCCTCCTCTTAGATGAGGACATGTGTCCAAAAAATACGTTGAGCTCAGTTTTAGGAGGCCTCCTAAAACTTTTAGATCAAAAGCTGAAAGTCCCAAAATGTACCATTTTTCCCAATTTAACGAATATCGCGTTATATGGTCAAATTGTGCTTTTCACCCCGTTCCCGAGATAAAGACCTGCAGCTGACCTCTACTTAGTTACTCATAGCTTGCTAATCCTAGGACCCAAGTATTACAAGTTGTAAAAAAAATGAGATAATGTCAATGTTATTTCACAACACCTTACAAAAATCTATTGACAATATATGTAATTTACGGCATTGGCATACCTTATATTCTAAGAGAGTGAAGAGGTGGTTTTATAAAGAAACTCATTGTCCATTATGGATTCTCAAAGAGTATGGGATAAATTGAAGATGAAAACTTGATCACTCATTGTCAAAACTTAAGAATTGTGTTGAGCTCCTAGTAATTCCAATTTGCATATATCATATTGATTGTTCAACATCCTACCACTTCACATGCATATAAAGGTATAATGTTATCAATAGAAAAATCAACTTAAGTTGTACATTCTTTTGAAAGCTCAATAGACCTATTTTCATGAATTGAAAGTTGATTTTCATAATTTACAATCTTGAAATATAATTCTTACAATTAATTTTTTATCAACAAAACTTTCACAGGGCGTGTACCCTACTTGACGAGCCTGTTTGGCGCGTTTGCCGCCACAAAAGAAGTTGGCATGCCCATTTGTCAGCCGTAGCGATGCTCTAAATGCCCCAACACTATTTACACATGAATTGGTAAATAGTGTTGGGGGTAGAAAACAAGGAGCAACACTAATTGTCACCCAGCACTATTTACCAATTTTAGTGTATTCCTTGGGCACATGTTGTGTAAAATTCTGAAAGGAAAACTAAAAATTCCATTTGTAGTGAGCTACAAAAATTGCTATATTGCCAAAAAAAACAATGTTTGACCTTCGGGGTTAACAATTGTTTTTGGTTTATGCACAAAAGAAGTATTTAATAAACAAATAGGCAAAGATCTAGACTTTATCTCAATATTTGTGTCTTCTTTTGGGAGGAAGGTCTTTGTTGAATTGTCACATTTTACTTTCTTTTGGAGCACATTTGAAATACAAGTTGCCTAATGCATATCTAGTGTATAGAGGTTAGGAGATTGAAAATTATACTTTAAACTCTGTAAAAAGTCTACAATTGGTGGAAATTTCCACATGAAAATCCAATGAAAACTTGAAGGATATCTCTATTGAAATTTATTTTCCTCACAAAAAAGGGTAACAAATACAAAAGCTACAGGCAAACCACAAAAATTCAATGGAAAAAAAATGAAGACATCCTCAAGGTATTCTTTCCCAAAAGAAACTTCAGCTCATTTTACATGCAAATCCTACTCCATAGAAGGTGGTAAGATAGAACAATCCAATGCCTTATATCACCCAATTTCGACATCTATAGGACCTTCCCATTTGTGTCAGTCATCCAACCTTTATGACAATCCTTAGTATCATGACAATGCACTTGGAGAGGGGACACATTAGTGTAGTTTTGCATAGGTCAATCTACGTTTTACCAATTCAATTCCAACAAGCTTTGAAAAATCATAGACAATTTTTGTTGTTGTTGTAATACCTTGATTCCACTTGCAAATGACTTCTCTCAAATTTTTCAATCTTGCAAAAACACGTGAGTTGACAAATAGCTTCTCCAAAGTATCTAAACAACAAATTTGGGTGGTAATAGACTTACCTATCTTAAGTCACTAAGTTAGGGGATGTCCCTTTTGAGGAGATACTAAGTGAATTAACTTCACTAATCATTTATTTCATAAGTGAATGAATTCTTATAAATGAATTTTTCATTATCCCCAACATGTTTAATTTTTTCTGAAAATGCTAAATTACAATTGATATAGGGTTAAGAATAGTATCCCGTATCATGTATCCCGTACATGTACTCATATGACATACCATATCAATATCCCATTCAACTCATCCATGTTCCATGTGTCAAATCAATATGTATTTCATGTATAAACCATAAGGTAGGAGGCTTTGAAAGCGAGCAGGCATTTAGAACTCCCCATATAGACTCATATGAAATGGACATGAGGTGGTCTTCAAATGGACCTTCTACAATCATTGAATGGATCGATAAAAAAAAAATTATTTATTGCAAGAGCCAATCATTCTCTTTGCTTTCCCCATTTCTCTCTAGTAGTTGCATGTGAACGATTTATGGAAGACCTAGGGTCATAAATAGGGACCTACGACTCATCTTGTTTGAAAATTCATAAGTAATTAAAAAATGCTTCAAAAAATATGAAACAACTTGTGTTACAATCGAAATCTAATTCCTTTTCTTCTGAAAAATGAGCTAAAAATAATCCCATCCAAGAAACCACATGAAAAAGGCGGACCAGCCCTTAGATGCTCGCTTTCAGAGCCTCCTACCTTATGTCCTACCCATATCAAAGTCATTCTGGTTTTCGTTTTTTTTTAGCAAATTTGGTGTTTTCTTTTCTTTCTTTTTGATTTGATAAAATTTGTTTGTGTCCCTGTTGAGGCCTTGAGGGGATCCATTGTCACTAAGTTAACTTAATTTACCCCTGATTTCCATAGATGGCATAATCACCTTCTACATGAGGGCAGATGCCCCACTCAGTAAGGTATTATTCCAGTTATGATTGTTCTTATTCTGGGACTGCCTGTCAGGCATCTCCAAATGTTCCAATTAGACGATCCTAGACTACCTGGCTGCTAAGCTTATTCTAAGTTTAGGTCTTTCTAGGAAGTGAAATCCTATTGCATGTTACATGCCTTGCATGATACTGTAATTCCATGCCCAATTTGGGTGACGGTGTGAACGGGGACTGAGCACCAGGTTAGGGCCACTGTTGGGCACAAGCCTAATCATAGATGCTGGGTGCAGCTGATAAATGAAACCTTATTATTATGGAAGGCACGCATATGCATGGGTGGAATTTAATAAAGCATTTGGGTCCCATTATTCTGGGTCAGTCATGGGGCAATCTACATAGTAAATGGTGTCAATTTATTGCATGGGATCTACTATTTGCGTGGGATGACATATTAAAGTTACTATTACTTCTATCAAGGGGGGGGGGAGGGGGGGGGTCAGTACAGCCAAGGAGGATTGATCCATGCATTGCCCCGTCTTTTACCCCTGCAGAAACTGAACACTGGAATTTTTTATCTGCCACAGATGATAAAGTTTGTAAATTCTGAATTCACATTTGCAACCAGAGGCCCCAAATTAGCTTGGAGGCGAGTAGAAATACAAAATTTAAGCGGCAGAAAATAGGAGGAATTTTTACATTTACCCTTTGATGGGGCAATACATGGGTCAATCCTCCCTGACCTATTGAGGACTATATGTCCTGACAACAGGGGTGCACCGTGAACCAACCCTAGCCTCACTTGTCCTCCTGAAGTCATTCTATCCCTATTTTGTGCTTAATTGAATTAACTTCTACACCTCTCCTAGTTAATTTGGGGTCTCTGATTGCACGGATGAACTCTAAATTTTCAAATTTTTATCATGGGTGGAAAATAAGAAAATTTCATCATTTTCTTCATGGATAAAATCAGGAATGAGCGAGGGGGTCAATTTACCCCAGTCATCACGGACATCACGGAGGCCCAATCTCAATGTAATGAAAATTTCCATTGGTGTCAAAACTACAATAAGGTAAGAGGTTCTAAAAGTACTCAAGTTATAAAATTGCCCACCTCTTCAAATGTATACTAATTGTACATGTTAATTTTTTGTTGTACCATCAATGTACAAATAGTGTACATTTGAAGAAGTGGACAATTTTAGAGCCCTATGCCATTTCAACTTCAAAAATTCATAACTAATTCCCTAAAGCTCCAAAAAATATGAAAGAACTTTGGATTAAATGCCAATCCCATTTGTCTTTCAAGAAAAATTTACAGAAAAATATTTAAAGAAGTTTCACCTCCCCAAATTCAAGCTTCAGCTATTGCTTTATAGACATCCTACTTCCCCTTTTCTGTTTTCCTTTTCTTTTTTGCAATGAAAATGTCCATTTGTGTCCCAATCAAAATCTCACGTAACCTATTCTAGAAAACTTCTAGTTTTGGGTCTAAAATGTACAATTTTAACCCCTAAAGGTTTTTGACTATGTTTTCACAAAAAATGCTCCCAAACTGCCATTTCTTCTACAAGTACGAAATTTTGGAAAAAAAACATTTTTGGACACATGTAACCGTAGGATCTTGTAGTAAGCTAGTTTGAGAAGATGTGGAAAAAATTTCAGAAATTTCCACCGTGTAGATTGCAAGATATTAGCATTTGAAGTGACAAAAACCCTTTTTTTGTCCCTGCGAAAAACCGGGCAGCTGCACTTCACATGGTCACATTTGTATGAAAAAATGTCCAAAATGGTGGTAACTCTTTGGATTCATTCTTCAAAGCAAGTTAGCTACATGCTTGAAAAATTTCAGATCATTTGGAAATGTACAACATATAGGAAAAAAATAGGAAGTAGGAAGAAGTAGAAAATGATTCAAAACACTAAATTGTTAAGGATTTAATTATGGAATTGAAAAATGCCAATCCAAACAATTGTAATGTTGTAATAAGCAATCTTCACCTTGTGTTTATATTTTTTTCCAAAAATATTGAAAATTGAGTTAAATAAAGGACTTCAAAGTTTATTTTAGAGTAGAGATTCCATAACTACCCGCAAACTACCCACAACTAAAATTCCTCATAACTTTCATCTCATAAATCAAAGTGGAATGATTCAAAGCTTTCCTTGTACACATAAATCTAGAGAACCAATTTCCAATTTTTATTTCTCTAGAAAATGATTTTTAAAGAAGTTTTTTTTGCTGCCCGGGCTGCCCGCCGAACAATGAAAACTACATATCATACCATAACTTTTTAACCATGTGGTCAAAAGCTATGAAAATTGTTGGGACCTAAAGCTACTCCTTGGGCACATCTTGTGTGAAAATTTAAAATAAAAAAAATAAAAATTCCATTCATGGTGAGCTGCCCAAAAACGCTATGTTGTCAAAAAACGGTGTTTGGTCCTTTAGGGGTTAAACGTGAGCATGGGTTTGATTTTGGATGGGGAGATGAAACATTGTCCTGAGGCACTATGCATATTATCTTAAATATAGATGCCATAGTGCTTACACATCCAAGTTAATAGATGTAGTTATTTTCGAGCATTCACAATGAGACGCATTAGGTAGGGCTAGACAGATACATCCTGGGCATATAGGTCTTGGTGCACTTCACTTTTATCTTTCCAATGGATTTGTTCTAAGTGGGCTCTTCACAATAAGGTCCAATCATGCAAGAGGTGCTATTATGTGAGCTTAGAAGGCTATAAGACTATACACCTATGTTATAGGTGTTTATATTGTAGAACCCTTCCATGATTATAGTGTAACTATGTTATAGATACTTATATTATAGGTGTTTATATTATAAGCCCCCTCAATGGTTGAACGTTATTTACTTAAAAGTATGCTTAAGGCTCACATGCTCACATTTCCATGCTCAAATACCAGCATCATTGCAATCATGCCATTGTTGCATGCTCCATTTTTCCCTCTTTAGCATATTTTCAAGCATATTGGACATTAGACTTGGTCCATACCTTATAATGGAAATGGAATGACAAGATGTAGTCATGTAGCTATATGAGAGATTTGGGAGAGTTGTAGCATGCAAAGGGACCTTGGATGCTCGGAGGTGGAACTCCCTTGTTTTTTAGAAACTTCAATTTTGGCAACAAAGCTTTATTGAGCCCGGTGGGCTTTGGATCTCCTTGTCTGTTCTACAAGGACCAAAGTGGTCAATAATAACTTTAAGGGTTTGAAGATTTGAAAGCATGAGTTGCTTACACAAGCCAAGGCTTTAAAGATTATGGTGCAAAATTATAGTGCGCATAGCTACAAGTTTGGAGGATCAAAATATGTTACTACTCATGACTATTCAAAGGGCCCAAGTGACCATCCTAGATGTCCAAGTGTATGTAGGATTGCATCACGATGAAGAATTGGAAAAATTGGAAGAGGCACTCATGATGCAAATATTTCTATTATATGAAGATGCTTTTATTGTTTATTTTGATTGGTTTTGAGAAATCAATAGGAAAATCAAACTTACTTGAAGAAAATGAATAGGAAAATAGGTAGGGGGATCATGGTGAGAACTATAGTTTGCTTAGATGATGGATTTTTTAACCCCTAAAGGACCAACATGCCTTTTTTGGCAACATAGCAATTTTGGGTAGGTACGTGTGACTGGAGATTTTCACATTTTGGGCTGAAATTTTTATAGAAGGCGTGGACGAGGAATATCTTTCATATGCACCAAATTTCATGACATTTGGAAATGCGAGTCAAAAGTTATGGCCAAATATGTTGTTTGTTTCTCAACTCGGGCAGTTCGGGCAGATCAGAAAAAATCACTTTTTTCAAAAATAAAAATTTGAAATTGGTTTATTAGATTTATATATACGTGAAAAGCTTTGAATCATTCCATTCTGATCAATGAGTCAAACGTTATGAGGAATTTTAGTTTGTGGGCAATTATGGATTGTCTACTCTAAAATAAACTTTAAAGTCGTTTATTTCACTCAGTTTTCAATATTTTTCAAAAAAAATAAAATTTTAGGGTGTAGATTGTTTATTACAATATTGCAACCATTGGGATTAGCATTTGTCAATTCCATAATTAACTTCTTAACAATTTAGTGTTTTGAACCATTCTCTACTTCTTTCTACTTATTATTTTTTCCTATATGTTGTACAATTCCAAATAATTTGAAAATTTTCAAGCATGTAGCCAACTTGCCTTGAAGAATGAATCCAAAGAAGCACAATCATTTTGGAATTTTTTTCATAATAATCTGACCTTGTGAAGTGCAGCTGCCCGGTTTTTCGCAGGGCCCAAAAAAGGACTTTTGCCACTTCAAATGCTAATAAATTCCAATCTACACGATGAAAATTTCTGAAATTTTTTCCACGTATTTTCAAACCAGAATACTACAAGATCCTACGGTTATATGTGTGCAAAAATGATATTTTTCAAATATTTGGTACTTGTACTAGAAATGGCAGTTTTGGAGCATTTTTGGTGAGAACATAGTCAAGGAACTTTAGGGGTTAAATTTCTCTTGGGTGCTCTACATCTTGTTATTGTTTGGGAGGAATAGGTATTTGATAGATGGTGGATGTACAACTTTCTTGCATACTCTCTCTAACACTGCCAAATTGTGAGCCCCCTGCAATGGGGGGTTGCTATTTTGCGTGCGTAGAGATGCAAGCGGAGAGCGGTGAGCGTAGATTTGCGAGCGCAGAGCGTTTGAAGTTATTTAATTTCCGGAACAAGGGCAATAAAGTAAAAGTTATAAAATATTTTAAGAGTTGATGCTCCTGAAATTTATATTAATAATGGACCTATGACCATGGAGTAGGTTGCAGAAGTATGGTGTAGATCAATTTATGGTTGGCAGTACACGTACAATGAAGAAGACAAAAGTTGCAAGTACCGGTCAGAAGGTCCTATGACCGTGGTGATAAGGGTTATTTGAGGTTTAGGAGATATAATATGTGTGGTTCTGAATTGAAGCAAGAAGAAGAGCGGAAGAGAAGCTGAGTGGGAGTGAGTGTATTTTGTTGAGGGGACTACTAAAGTTAGGGAGAGTCCGTGATGTTGAAGGGGCACGGAGGAGTGAGGAAGAGCAACTACCGTGGTGGTAGGGGAACATGTTTTCTCACGATTTAGCGTATGTTTAGGGTTTAGAAGGCAGAGGCAAACGGTTTAGAGTGCTCAGAGATGATAGATTTAGGATTTAGGGTAGTTTGAAGGAGAATCAAGATGCAGGAAGAGAGATACATGAGTGTAAGTGAAAGAGTAGACAGCTACAGTTTAAGAAGAGAGACCGACTAATGGACAATAGAATAGTTCCAAAGTTCAGAGTATTATGAACTTACATGATGAGGGGGAAATACTCCAATAACTTCTTTAGGATTTGATTATGGAGCAAGTTGAAAACAACAAAATCTGCATGCACAGACTATGGCGGTGGCCCTTCCAGTATCACCGCCTTTTGTTGAAAATAGGGGGGCAGGATCACATTGTTGTATTGGGACTATTCATGCTCACTATACACCGTAGTGTTTAAGTAGCAGGATTTGTAGAACCTGTTTTATCTCATTCCAGCTGAAACTAGGAGCGTGCATAAAGAGATTTACCTCCGGATCTAGCCCACAAACAATGACGAATATGTAGTACAAGTGCTTACAATACGTCCATGCTCCTCGCTTGCCAAGTGATTTTTGTGACATGTCTTTGAACAAAGGGCAGTCGCAACTTGGGAACTGGCCAACCGTCAGCAAATACCTAGATAGCTTAGAAATATTTCTAGACTCTAATGTAACAATGCAACCGAGAGCTTGAGGAGGAACCATTAAGATACTGCAGATCTCCCCGACAATGGACAGAGCAGAAGCGCAGCTGTTGTGGTGCTTCGTTGTTGGAGCGGCAGGGTTTCTTCGAATGTTCTTCCCATATCTCTTGGTGGGGTGATCAGAAGGGTTTGGAGGAGGAGGATAGTCGCTAAGTTTTACAGAAAAGCCTTCCGCAAACAACTTCCGAGGGGATAACTCGACGTGCTCTATGAGGTGGAATCCGGCGTTTTCGAGAGTCAGAATCTCTTTCTTCGTCAAGTTTGTGCCCATTTTAACGGGCCATACATCAGGGACAATAGATTTAGAAACTACCCATTTCCGCCGAGTTCCATTGACACAACGATTGATGTCATCATTGCAGAAGAAGAACTGCATTTTCTCTAATCTGACCTTCTTGTAATTGTCCATCAAGCCTGTATAAGTTGGGGCAGCTGTACTTCGATTGTCTTGCACAATCCTTGCCACGCATTTCTTCTTCGTCTTGACTTGCAGAGCAAAGCAAGCTTTTGCAGACGTCCTCGGGAGTCTTGCAATATGCCACTACCGCTCATCGCAGACAGTCTCTTGAACTGGTTTGACATGCTTTGCCGGAGAGGTAGTCAATGGTGACTTCAGCGGGGGAGCAGTGCCTTCTCTTGGTCGAAGTTCGAATTCCGATTCGGGGTCCTCGGCAGTGAGATCAACAATCTCTGGGTTGAGCCGTTGGGCTTTTCGCCTCGGTCGAGAGACACTGATCTTGTCAGGGCGGTGCGAGTCGAATTTTGATCTCGGAGGGAGATCTACCTTTCGCTTCAAGGAAACAAAAACTTCCTCCCCTTCCAAATGAGGATCACGTGTGCAGAAGACGCTAGCACTAGGCATATTGGCGAGAGCGGCATGAAGAACCTTTGAATTTCCGGAGCGCTGAGCAGTGCGTTGAGCTGTATGAAGACGGAGTTCTTCTTTCCCGGGACCAGTACCTGGCTTTTCACCCTTCAGGAACTGGTAGTAGGCAACCACTTGCATGAATGCTCTAACCATGTCATCGACGGAAGCAACGTACAAATCATTCCCTCTTTTGCCTGATTGTTGCAACCACTTGTTGTGGACAGACTCGGCCAAATTACATGACGGCATCTCGGCCAATTTGAGTAGTGATAGATCCTACACAGAATCCTATGTTATGAGTGCTGGAACGAATTACAAAAATACAAAACATGGAGCAAAGAACAGGAAGACATGCAGGAACTGCCACTACCTAGGAGTAGTGCCAATATCGGCATGACAAGTGCATGGTGGATGAAACAAAAAAAAGAATCAATTGAAGCTTGCACTTACCAGTTCCATGAATCCCCCCCATTGACGGTATCGAAAATGCCAGAATGCAAGCCATAAGTCGAGTCTTGGAAGTCCTTCATCAGTTGAAGCTCCAGATGATAACCACCATGCACGGATGGACAAATACCTACTCTGAGCCTGTTCCAGTGATATAGAATTCTTGTATTCTTTACAGAGGCGTCGATGTTGATCTTGCAAGTCTGCTCTGATATCTGCCTTGGTGTGCTTCTCGAGTGATTGGCTCCAATGGAAGAGGCAAGTCCTCTCGCGGTTGACCATGGGGATTGTTGGGTCCCCATCACCATAGACGATACGTACAGCATTCCAGTTTGCTTGTGCACTGTCAGCCATGAACCCTTTGAAATTTGGATTAGTAATATTATGCTTAGAAGATACAGCATTCAGATTTTTCCAGAACACTAGTTGAGCTGCCACATCTTCAGATTGCATATCGCAAACAGCAACAGTCATGACGCGGCAATACGTGGAGTCATAAACATGACAAGCCATTGTGGTCCAAGACTTCACCCGTTTGACATGGTCAAATATCATCCAAGCGTTTTCCAAGTCACCTCCGGGTTGCATACGCCTCACCAAGTCGACCCCACTTCCGGAGCCCAACTCTGCCATCTTGAAAATGAATACCTTGTCGGAGTCCTTTCCTTGTCCCGGAAATCTATTTTCTTGGATGAAAGCCCAATTGCTAGATCCCCTCAGTTTGGTGATGTTGTCCAAGATTCCAAAATGACGTAGGTATCGGAAAGTGGTGACCTCGTTTCAAATACTCGGAGACGACATTTGCTTAAACTTGTCGAGGACAGGGATTAATTCATCAATTGCTAGAGTCTTTTGAGGCACACCATCAGGACATAAAAGTAGTTCGCCAAGATACTCCTTTGTCGCCTCAAGGACAATGGCAAAGTTTGTCGCTAATGGAGTCCTTTCTACATGTTCGCCAATAAGAATACGCAATTTGGCACCTGACTCTCGATAATTACCTTGTTTCACATGATGTGAATGAAATCCGAGATGGATACAGGCACGGGTCATGTGACTTGGGCCATAACATAATATATCTTGGCAGGGCAACTAACTAGGCAAGTAGGCTTCAACAGGCAGAGGGCACAAACGACAGTAGAATTAGAGGGGGGATCAGATCCGGGAACAAAGGCTGAGGAAGCAAGACCGTCCCACTCAGTTTCATTTGACGTAGACAAACGGTTAGGCTGACTTACATATTCGCAATCGGTATTCGTGCATCGTAGATGTCCCAAGCAATTAGACAATCTGAAAGAAAGTTGAGATGCCGACTGGATATGCGTAGTAGCTGTTCGAGTCTAAACGTGTCCATCATCCTTTTTATCCATGCCATAGAGCTGTCCGGCCTTGGTGGACAGCGGGTACTTCCTCATTGGAGGGAGCTCAAAGATAATATCACCATTAAAATGTGGTGGTAGATACTCCACCTTCTCTATTGCAATTGAATTGTAATCTAACTTGCTAAGAATTGACCTAGCTCCCTTGCTAGTCTTCAACTGACGTAGGCAGTTGACGATACTCTCAGCAGGCGACAAGGGAGGCTTAGAGGTAGATGGACCTGATCGGCGGGAGAGCCCTGATTCATGAACGGAAGGTGCGTGCACGACCGGGGGGATTACAGGGTCTGGAGCACTAAAGTCAAGTTTGGAAAGGATGCAGTCACTATCGGAATCATCACTGAGAACAAGGATTGGTCCATCGACATGTTCTAATTTAACGTTCCGAAGCATTGGGGTGACCTCCGATATTGCAGAAGAACGTGTAGCTGTAGAATTGACTGGATTCTCCTTCATTCCATATACGCGATAGTTTCCGGGTGACAAAGACCAGACCTCACCGCCAGGAGATTTACAGGACATCTGCGCTACAGTGTGAGAGACCAGCCCCGAGACAGAGTTAACAACATCCAAATCCAAATGCAAAGTACCTTCCATAATCCGAAACCTAGAAGCCAAACGAGAACAACGAACTATAGCAAAGCCATCCTCCCCCATGATGAAAGAAACAGGTACTGCTGCTCCATCTCCTCGAATTAGAGCCGTATTCGAGATGGCATCGTCTATGTTAGACATGACAACCCGAACTCATACGAAGGCAATACAAAAAACACGTAACTTTAGTGTAAAACGAGGAATAGATAAAATCTGCCTATCGGAGGACATAAATAAATAAGGAAGGGTTGTAGGAGTACCTCTATACAGTTTTCTCATATCATAACTAAAGACATGCCGCCGTTTAGTAATTCTTCATGACAATGTAGTACTGAACAAAACTCGGGGGTACATGTTCCATTCAGTTAGTATCCGTTCCCAGTTAAAATTAACACTGTCAAATCGCCAGCCAATTGAAACCAGGAAGAATTATAGAAGCTGCCTGACTTACTGTAATTACACAAAACCAGATAATAAAATTATGAGGGGTTGCAAGACCCTGAAACCCGCATCTCATTTTCTAGTAATGAGTACCACAAATTATAAAGCTTCACCTATTCTGGATAGAACGAGGAGCCCGTAGGTCCATAACTAGTTATTCTTCAATTCCTTGAATTGCCTTAAGACAACCGTCAACTGAAGTGTCAGAATATTCAAACTCGGAAATTGAAGGACAGATTGATTCTACATAATGAGGCTCCTTGACACTCAGCTCCATGTTAAATGAGGTCGTAACAGCGCCACGGCGTCGAAAGGACCGACCTGCCAATTGTCACCGTCGTTCCACTAGAATGGAATGATGTCATTACTCATTCTAACTTGAGTTGTACACCTATAATCACACTTGGTAGTTGGCATGTCTAAAGGGTTTAACACCCCAATGGGCTGCGTAACTAAGTCTTTACGGCGGAAGCACTTAAAACAATACGTAATGAGATCTGAATAGCTTTTACGTTACATAAATAAGATTAGGTAATTAGTATTGTTTAAGGTTGAAATGACAATGAATATCTATGTCCATTAGAATGCCAAAGAGACGAAAGCGACAAGCTCTGTATTTCACAAATCCGAAGCGCCTGAAGAAGTCTAGGATTATGAGGGAGTTGCGATCAAAGGCTAGAATAGCTAATGCCAGAGAAACTGTAAGAGTCCTAGAATTTTCTGGAAGAGAACCATCAGCTAGCGGAATGCAGGGTGTTCCTTCATGTAGCCTCCCAGAAATTGCGGAGGACACGAAGGGCCGAGGAATTCCAGTGAATTCGTCCCCTAGTAGCAGCGAAAGTGGAAGTACACCCGACGAGTGTGCTGGAGATCGTGCAGAAGGGTCGAGTAGAGAGACCACTCCAAAGCGAGGTAATGTGACGATCAAACTTTTGGCTCGTCTCCTACTATCATTGTTTGTGTTGTCGAAGGTGTTTTCATTAGTACCTTCTACATTGAGTATGAACAGTAACCCGTCATCTTAGGTTCATGTAATGATCAAGGCAGCGCGTTTTTCCTCATCACGCTGCAAATTCATTACTGGCAAAACTTGCAAGAGGTTCCACAGCGTCGGGAAGACAGCTAGCGCCTCACCTGGAGTACAATGGAAAATTAGGAGTGTTTTACAACTTCCTAGGAGCTCACACTATTGATGTTTGCCGCAGAACTAACTTCTCATTTGAAATGCTTCTACTAGCTAAGCGAGTAATCTATGAAAGTGGAAATTCCGGCGCATGTTATTGTTGAGAGTTATAGTGAACGTATGCTTCACAGTTTGAGCGTGTGAGAATTTTACGAGGCTTCATGTCCAATAGCCAATTTGAGCAGCTGAGATGTCGTGAGTAATTAGGCGAAGCTCGTAACATTTTCACCGTCGGATCTCTCGGAACAGCGAGTGACACATTTCCAAAGCTCCCGCCAGATTGATATAGGAATGACCCACGAGGGCATGATTGATTCTTACGAGGCTTGTTGTCCAATGGCTTTTAGCAGCACTAGAGACAGCGTAAGCGTTATATGGAGTCCTGGATCTGATTAGCACTGAAAACATCAGAGACCGCGAAAGGGTTCTCGTTGCGGGAAAGGTGAAACTCAGGTAGAATACTAATGTTGTCCCGTGAGTTACTAGAACAAGAGTCTCCATGTCAAATTGCCCCCTCTAGAAGTTGGAAGAGCGCCACCGGACTTGCAAGACTTTAGTGTAATAGTTAGAAGAAACTGTCGGGACAGCGCATGACGAGTTAGTGACTCTTGTGGCGATCAGTCTGGAAGCACAAACAAGGGCAAGATTGATTTCTAAGATACATTTTGGTTCATTGAACTAGGCAAAGCTGTCGGGGTAGGATTGTTTTCCTTGAGTCATGCAGTGAAGATGAGAGAGGAGTTATTGAGAGGCAGGACCCAGGGTAACCAAGATCCCATTTTCCGCGTCGGCAAACCATAGAACCACAGCGAGTACATTGTGAGAGTTGGAATTACAAGGAGGTATGTTAATCGGAAAGTGAGCGGTTCCGGAAATCTCAAGATCCTGAGTGGAAGGCAACGGGAGCCCAAATAACCGGACCGCGAGCTCGTGGAACTGCCTGTCCTAAAAATCGGGACCGCGAGACTGAGGAACAGACGGTGATCTGAAGACCTCGGACCGGCCGTTAGAGAGAGCGGACACAGAGCTCGAGGGAGCGGACGGAGTCCTCGAGGGAGCGGGCGGAGTGCTTGAGGGAGCGAGCGGCGTACTAACAGTGCGGACAGTGACCACGAGAGCGAGAGTGCGGACAGTGACCACGAGAGAGCGGGCGGTGTGCTTGAAGGAGCGACCGGCGTGCTTGACGGAGCGGACACAATGCTCGAGGAACGAAACGTGAGCCCGAGGGACCGGACGGAGAGCTTGAGAAGCGGATAGTGAGCCCAAGGGTGCGGTTTTAGGGCTCACGGAGCGAAACCCGAACGCGGGAGAGCAGACGCACGGCTCAAGGGAGAAAACGGGGTGTACGTTGGAGGGGACGGAGCGCTCGAGGAAGTGGAAGGAGTGATCGAGAGAGCAGAAACTGACCTCGAGGGTGCGGAGAGGGAGCTGAAGGTGCGGAACGTGAGGTTGAGGGAGGGAGGGGACACAGTGCTCAAGGGAGCGAACGGGTTGCAGCAAGCTCGGGGAAGAGGTGGGGGAACCGCGAGAGAGAGAAGCCGAACCGCGACTCGAAGAAACCCCACGGCGATCTCGAGAAGGAGGACTGCATGCCGGACAAGGCGGCCCGCGAGTTCAGTAATTCCGACCTTTACCTTCTCCACCGACACCAGTTCGTGGGGCTTAGGGTTTTGATTTTAGTGTTCTGAGAGCAGCAACGGCCTTGAGGGTTACGTCCGATCTCTAGGATTACGATGGCTAGGGTTATTTCCGAGATGTCCTCCTCACCCGCGAGGCCTGCATTTTATATTAAGAAACTCAAGTGCGACGAGAGAATTTCTTCTGACTTACGCATTGATAGAGTTCCGAATCCTGGAATTTCCCTACAAGTGCTGGGGAAGAGCAACAAACATCCGGAACCATGCTAAGCGTCGACAATACGGGCGTGGAGGCAGAGGAGGAAAATGCATCCCCGAATACAACGGAGAAAGAAACAATGGAGCGCGGGGACAAGGGCAGTCTAGAGGAGACAACGAATACTACATGAGGTATTTAATCGTTGCCCTGCCCTTATGTTCAATTGCCTTCCTTCTACGATGTCGATTGTATTTTGCATCTCCACAGGTGCAGCACCATCTCCAGGCCATGAAGCCCCTCCCACATGTAAACAGCTCCCCCCTAGAGGGGATGCCGCTGTCGGCACCCCTTCTAAGGGGGAGCTGATCACCGCACACAGCTTCCCCTTAGAGGTGGTGTCGACAGCGGCACCCCCTCTAAGAGGGAGCTGATCACCGCACACAGCTCCCCCTTAGAGGGGGTGTCGACAGCGGCACCCCCTTTAAGGGGGAGCTCATCACCGCACACAGCTCCCCCTTAGAAGGGGTGCCGCTGTCGGCACCCCCTCTAAGGGGGAGCTGATCGAATTCACAGCTCCCCCTTAGAGGGGGTGCCGCTGTCGACACCCCCTCTAAGAGGGAGCTCATCACCGCACACAGCTCCCCCTTAGAAGGGGTGCCGACAGCGGCACCCCCTCTAAGGGGGAGCTTAAAGTTTGGAACTCATCATTTCTATCATTTTTTTTGTTTATTGTCTTGAAATACTTTGTTCTTTTGTCTACTTTTAGGTCAATCGAAAGATATGACAGATCCAGGAAGAGATGCGTTAAAAGATGGAATGCAGTCGTCATCTCAACCCGACATTCTTGAATCCGGTGCGTATATTTGACCTCGTTTCTGCTTGTTCCGTTGTTTGTTGTCCTTTTCCTAACGATATTTTTGACGCAGAGGAAGTGGGTGACGAGGGTATTGAGACTTCGCAAGATGTTGAGGAGGCAAACCAAGCAGCGTCAGTGATGTTTGCCGAAGAGCTGGGTAAGGAAATGGACAAGATGGTCGTGCAGGAGTCCGTGAACACCAATGTTGTCTTGGACAAGCTCCGTTTCCGTCCAAGAGAGAAGTCGAAGCTGAACATCCCACTTTGCCGGATGAAAGCTTTGGCTGCAGTCCGCCCGTACCTGAAAAACGACGTCATGGCACTGGGAGCACATTTTGTGAGTACCGGATATATGGACGGGCATGGTGTCTTCTATGTTGCTTTGCAAGACAACGAGGGCAAGACGCATGACGTCACCGACAATGATGTGGCCAGTTGAAGTCCTTTATGGGTTGCTGCGAATGAGATCTTCGAACAGGAGCTGCAGAAGGAAGACGTCTAGAAGCAATTCTCGGGGAAGATGTTTTTCGTTTGGGACGGCAACCATCGGCTCTCGGCTTGGTTGCCAATAATTAACAGAGACCATGGGGATGACCCGGCCTGGCATTATGCCGTTGAATCGATTATCTTGGAGGTTGAGGGCCAGATTGGACCACTTCTAACCGCCTTGCACCAAGTCAACTGGTAATCCACCTGTCAGAGACCTTTTCTTGAGCTGTTTTACTCTGATGGATGATTCTTATTCGTTGCTAACATTGATTTGCTAAAACAGGAGGAACCAGACCTATCACGTAAAGCTAAACTTTGTACACAAACTCTATCGGCTCCAGAGTATTGCTGGCCAACCCCTATCATATTACGAGAATCTAGTTACCAAAGAAGAACTAGCTGACGTCGAGAAGAAGCAGAAGTCAAAGACTTGCACTTGGTACACTTTGACACTAGACGGGTTAATCAGTGTTCTCTACCAGGTACGGACCGTTTACTGGCTCGATGTTTTGGTGTGATTTTATATTATACTTGTTGCTTGGGTTCATCTATCGTTCGGATTCACAGTCGATACCGGCACCTCCTTTGGCCATCCCGGACACTCAACTAATTTGGTCACTACTGTGGAGGGTGCCGATGTCGGCACTCCAATTTTGTCACTCTCAATGTGTTGCCAATGTCCAGACCCCCCCTCTATTGATTCTTGTGTTTTGGTTTGGGAACTTCCTGGCTTCTATCCATAGATTGTATTTTCCAAAATGACAACCGTTTCTTTTGCTTTGTTGTTTGTGTGGCAGCAAGAGTTGGGGGAGGCAGTAGCTCACGCGACCAGAAAATTCAAGGAGAAATATCCGGAGAAGTCAAGTGAGTGGAATACGGAGAAGCTGTATGATGTCATTGGGAAGGCAGTGGATAAGGTGAAGAAGGATATGTCATCCGATGTGAAGAAACAACTTCCCATTGCAAATCCGCGGCAAACACCACAATTTTTGAAGCAAGTTCGCATCCACTATGAGAACCGGGAAGACGACCCAGAGATGTTCCAAGAGAAGTTGTGGTACCTTTCAACCTCAGTCATGGACGCGGCAATGAAAGTGAAATGGCTTGAGCGGTGGAACAAGCCCTCATCGCTTCGAGAAGCAATGAGGTTTCCAAAGACCAAGTTTCCTGATCACACTTTTCCAGATTGGCTTCATAAGGCCACCTGGTGGGCTCAGGTACCGTACTGAGCTTTTCTTCAGCTGTTTGATTGTGATCTGGCCTTGTCAAATTTGTTACTCATTTCTTGTTGCAGTTGGCAAGTGCTGTGCAGGAACTGTTTGATGCGACGCTCTCTGAGTTGGATGTTGCGATCAATTATCAACCTCTTGATGAGAGTCCAATTCCCGGGATTGCTGATTATGTAGAGCACAATCGTATTCAGCTTTGGGATACTGCATTTTCTCATGAGTTCGATGGCAAAGGAGTTCACAATAATCATCTTCCTGAGTTTCAGATCGGCCTGGATAAGGCTGTGGCCAGGGTTCTCTACCGATACTTCAAGTTCGTGTTGCATGCACGAAATGCCACATCGAAGATGCCGTCCTTCTTTCCTAGCTACTTGGACAGACGTGCCGAGAATTGCATGATTTTGGATGAAATCGCCAAGAAGTGGAAGAAGGAGCACTGGGAAGTCTGTGGTTGGTATGTGGACTGCCCTCTCAACAATCCTCCTCCGTTTGAGATTGATTTGAGGAACAAGGTTCAACCTGATTTGGCTTCGTTGAGGACTGTTCATGACATAGTGCAAAAGGGGGCAGCTGGTAAGAAGACTAGGGGCTCAAAGAGAAAGGCCGAGGAAGATGCAAAGAAGAAGGCTGCATCAGATGCTGCGACCGCTGAAGAGAGTGATGTAATCGCTGTCGGGAGTGCCCAGAAAGCTGCAGGACCGCCTGCATTTTGCTCCGCGGATGTGGACACAGACATGGAAGTGTTGGAGGTGGTTCAGCCTACAGCTCTGCATCTTACGCAAGGTGGTTCTCGGAAACCACAAGTTTCTGATCTGAGTGGAGTATCGAGCCCGTTGTCATTTGTCACTCAGGAGCTGAAGACCAAAATTGCTTCTCGGAATGCAGCTTCGTCGTCTGGGTCTTCCCGTAGATCATCTGTTTGTGTTTTAAATTCTAGCCTCACTCAGATTGTGGAAGCTCTTCCTTAGGTGCACACTTGCCTGGAGACGCTCAACAAGTTTGTTCTTAAGGTTCGTCATCTCAATCACCATTTAAACTTATGTTTTCCTAGACTGAAGGTTGCTACGTTGTGATTTGTTGTTGTGATTATGCCTTGGCATTTTACGTTTTAGAATCTGTGCCGATGTCGGCACTTCGAGATTCACTGTCGCCTAAAACGGCAGTGCTTCGCTTTCGGTGGACAAAGCTTTTTTCAGTCATGTCTGTTATGTCTTTTTGGACTAATGAATTCCATCTGTTGAAATCTCCAGGTCAAGAAAGAAGATGGTGGAAAGGCTTTGAATATGTCTTGTCCGCATAGTGGCTTTGATTTGATTCTCGGCGATATTAAGGATGGACTTTGGGTGCCGTCCATTTCGGTGAATCCTAACGATGTTCCTACCTGGAATGAGTACTCTGAGCAATAAACTGAAAGTGTTTTTGAGTTTGCGGAACATTTCCTTCATGGTGCGGGGGCTGTTCTATTGTTCGTCCCAGATGTTCCGAAGATCAGGACTGATGTGCTGTCTTATGCAAAGTGCTACAGCTTCATTCTGCATCGGGAGTGGTGAGGAATCAATGACCTTCTTTTTGCGTCGTATTACAACTCAAATAATAAGGTAACTACTTTCTCAGATTAATTGTTTTAGTCATTAGATTGTACTTTACTTTCTGTCTGTTCTAATTAATTATCATCCGAATCTTCATTTCCAGAGCAGAGGATTCCGGATTCAGCTCTTCATTCACAGTGCGATGGATTCTAGCAAATTCGTGATAGCGGCTGATGAATCACTGGTAGAGTTTGGGATGGGAGTTGCTGAGTCCGATGTACTTTTCAATTTTACTACTGCGGCCACTCAATCCATGAATGGATTTGTTCCGTGGAGAGGCGCCTGTGAGAAGGATCTGGTTTTCCTTCAAATGCTGATTGAGGCTTTCACCAAGTCGGGGTCCATCATCCTCGATGCATTTGCTTCTCTTGGTGAGTAGCCTATCCTCTCGACATGAATTTCTCCAGTTTTTTGGTCATGTACAATACTGATTTCCCTCTTTGAGATCCAGGTAATTCTGTTCGAGCTTGCAATGTTATTGGACGTCACATTGCGGCCCTCGAAGACAACATCGTGGTATTCCAGGCTAAGTTGCAGCAGTTCCACCACGTGGAAGCTACACCTCCCATTCAACTCGACGCTTTCGAGTCTCCATCAGAGATTGCACTGGATGTTCCTATTCGGCATGTCACTAAGAAGAACAGATTTAGTAAGTACGTCTCTTGCTTGGACCTATTATCCTTCATTCTTCTGTTCTTGATAAATTCACTAACACGAACTTGTTTGGCTCAGAGTGATCGCCCTACTTATTTCTCCGGCAAAAGACTATTTTATGGCGCCGTGGGACGCACGTGTCGCTGAGTTGCAGACGGCGGAATCCTCTCCGATCTCCATGCCCAGTGATAGAGGTTTTGATAGACGCGGTCATCTTTTTATTGATGACGAGGCAGACGTTGATTTGGGACCAAGTTCAACATCTTATGACAGTTCCTCGGATTTTTCATTCTAATAATTTCAATGTCACACGGATTTAGTCTTTGAATTCATTTCATTCACATACATTTTGTGCTTCCATTTGTAATGTTCTGCGTTTGTTTATGTCGTTGTATTGGTTCATCTTAGCATCCATTCATAGTGCAAATTGAATTAGGTTGTTTGCCTGCAATATATCCATTTATTAAAGTCATTCTAGGTTAGCAACTCTCTCAAATATTTACAGATACTTTTCCCTAAACACTACATTTCAGCTCAAATCGTCCAAAATTTAAGGAAGTTCTTTATTTGAAGTCTACATGATTTCAATCTTTACTTCGTTTATAAATTTGTTGCACAGTCTGTTTGCTTTATCTTTGGTTAATGCATTGAGAATATATCTATTATGAATGGATGTTCTCGGAGTACATTTCTTTTCTCTTCAGTACGTGAATAAATTCACGATAATTTCGAATTTTTCCTTCATCTGCTGGATACACATTTATGTCTGCATATTTTTTAAGAATATCAAATGGTTCTATTCGGATTAACATTGTGATAATATTCAGAGGTACCTTAGTTTATTTTAAGGAACTCTCACCGTGGAAAGGGAGAATTCACCCCCTCATTGCTCCAACCAGCGATAAGTTAGAAAAATTGCTCCCTATTTTTAGACATGCTTTTTGGGTATTTTTTCATCACTCCTAGTTAATTTGGGGCCTTTGCTTGCACAAATGAATCTAGAATTCCTAAAATTTTGTGGTGTATTTTAAATAAAAGATTCAAGTGTTTGTCCCTGGAATGAGGGTTCCGACTCACCTTAGCCCTCTTTCCGTGGCCATTGTGTAACAACGGGCATAGGATATCAACGGCTAGTGGTTGACAGTGGTCATAGGATTTCCACGGCTATAGGATACCTACTCAATTTATTCCATGAATCATCTGTGTTTGTCATTTATCCGCCTTGTGTTGCCTATTATTGTGATCAATTTTTTCACACACAATCGACCTACTTCACGGAAATAGGGCCCTACTGTTTCACTTTTTTTTCTATTTTTACTTGTTTTTTTCCTTAGATTTTATCTTCTACTTTTACTTTTATAGAATATGTCCATTTTGGTGGTCACGAGGCTTGCAAAAGTATGCTCACCGCTCTATGCTCTACGCTCACCGCACGCAAAATAGCATCGTCCCCCTTCAATGCTCAACAAGTGCAATAAGGCTCAAACCCAACCCAATTAGAGTAGCAAATATTCAACCAATCAACCAAATCCACAACTTGATGTCTATTTCTTATTTTTGCTTTTACATTACTTTTATTGCCTCCATTCAATGATTATGAGGTCCCATTGTTCTCTTCCTGTCTTTCTAGAAAATTTAATGTTTTATTTTGGTTTAGATAAGTTATTGAAACGACAAGTAAAACTTTTTTTTCCCTTTTTTATTATTATTAAAGGTTTATTTTTATGTAAGGAGTATGGATAGAGTTATGGAAGTAAAAGGGATAGTTATTAGATAAATAGTGGTCCATGTGATGAAATATAGGTTGAAATTTCCTAGCTTAGGTGGACAAAGGTGGTAGGATAAGATGGTGGTTTATTCTTCCTTTTCTCATAGTCATAGTGTGAAGATGATCCAAGTGTTTGAAGTGCCATAGCAAAGCTATATCAAAATTGTAATGAAATTTGGGGAGGATGTACACCTTCTTGGTGTGATTTCAAAAGGATACATGCAAGTTATGCTTGATGTTAGGTGCCACAAAATTTAAAGGCAAAGATTTTAATCACTCATAAAATTTTAATTAAGAAGTATTTAGTTTTGAGATTTGATATAAATATCTTTTAAGTTTTTAGTTTTTATAAAAGTTGTAGAACTCTTAGTTTGAAGTTTGAATGTGTAGGAATGCATGATGGGGAGGAGGGAGGGTTAGTTGCTACGAAATTCATAGCAGAGATTTCAATCATTTATGTAAGATTGATTAGAGAGTATCTAGGTTGCTTAGAAAGTTGCTTAGGATAAACCAAAAGTTTATAGCTTTCACTTCTTTGATTTTTTATGTTCTGAGATTTGGTGTGGATGTGTACTTAGTTGTTAATTTTATAGAAAACTATAAACTTTTAGTTTCAAGTTAGGAAGTGATCCCTATAGGCTTGAAAATAAATGGGTGTAGAGTTGCTAATATATGTACAAGGATAAATTTCAACTATCAACTATAAAATCCATAAATAAGAGATTTGACTCTAAAATTTACAGGGATTACAAACAGTTGTGTTAGCTTTAAAAAAAAATAATATACATTTTAATTATAGTTTTGATGCAGATGTGACTCATTTCAATGCAAATTACACTTATAAAGTTTTTGTATGACTCTTATATAGTTATGTGGTACTCCATCTTTTCCAAAATGATCTTGCGGTTCCCCTTTATTTTTTTGTCCCTAAAATGATCTTCAAGTTGTACATTATAATGTGGAAAGAAGGGTCTAGCAACAATTCCAAGAGTGGCTACAATGGTAACTGACTAAAAGGGTCAATTGACACTATGTGTGCAAGTAATCAAGATTCCCCAATGTGTGAAGTAAACATTAGTTAGTGAGTGGAGTCATTCTTGTTTTTTGCACGTCATTGAGTATTGCTTAATTGAAGAAAAGACAAAGCTATGGGCTTTTCTGGGAGACACTGTATGTGGTTTTGGATCCATATTAACTGCCCACAAAATGACAACCATGCCTAAAAAAAATTCACTTTTTAATACTCAAATGCATGTAATTTGCAAATGGCTTCCATACTCAAAGTTCTAAGATGATAGGGGTGCACCAAATTCTACTTATGGCTTGAAATGGGTTGAAATAACGTTATTTTAGCCTTAATTCTAAACATTTTGTTCAACTGGAAAATCATTTGGGACAAAGGAACTGTTTTATAAAACTTACACTACTTTTATAGATGATATATGGAGAGAGAGTGAGACACACATGCATATATGAGTATAAATATGTTTTTATTTACATATATTTTACAAGTATGATTATACTTCCAAGGGTTAGTGTATGTATGGTGTCAAATGTACCAATACAAAATACTACTAATGGTGGTGTGCTCCAACCATGATTTTGTATACTTATACAAATGGTTGATATTTGTCATGCTTTGTGGAAATGAGGTTAGTAGAAAATTTATCATTACAACATGCAAATTCAATGAATTGTATTTCATAGTCTTTTTTTGATGGATTTATAGGATGTAATTTTTGGTATGGTATTGTGCATACACATAGAATGTATGGCTTGATAATAAGGCATGACAATTACAATCATCAACTATGTGACATAAACATATTCTTAACAATGAGGAAAATTGTGTATTGAAATGTTTTATTTATTTATTTCCAACATTCAAAATTCTATATATAGCATCTAAAATTAGTGTGGAATATTAGAAGTTTGCAATGTCTGTTGTGGCATTGTTTCTGACATGCATATCCATAATCTTGGTGGAATAATGATTATTTTTTTTGTTTGCACTTACTACTAATGAATCAACAATGACATTGCCTTCAATGTTCTTGTGTGCTTTAATTTGCCTTTTGGCTAGTGAATACATGTATGTATGATATGGCTTTCAACTTATTTACTATAATGAATTTTTTTATGATTGTGTTGTGACATGGAGTGTTGAATGTAGGTGAAAATGGGGCTAATGGATTAGAGATTGTCTTTAAGGATATTAGCAGGTTTAATTGGTGTTTCATCAACAAAGAATTAAATTAGTTTGTATGTACTAGTACTTGTGAGATGTTCTTTGGATATTTTGGAGGCCGTAAAGTCTAGGGCTTATGTTTGGAATTTTTTGCTTTCCAGTGTAGAGTCTCAAGTCATTCAAATAGTAAATTTTATTGAATGTTTACAACTCAAAATGTTGAGACTTTTGAAGGCAAATTCAATTAAATTGAAACTTTAATTTTGAACTTGTAGATTTGAATGATAAAATTTTATGACATAAACTTATGAAGTTTAAACTTGTGGTATTGTTGGAAGGTAATTACATCCATTTTTAAATCTATCTGTAGACATCCTTGCCTAAAGTGTACATCCTTTATTCATCGGCCTTAGGGCCGGTCCACCTAATTTTAACATGTTAATGTTCATTATTTATTCATATGGTGTTCATGCTCATTTGGAAGATTTTCAATAGAGTTACATGATGCAACTTGCAAAGTGGAGCAAAATGGAGCAATGATTATTTTTTGGGCAATTTATCACCAAAAATTAATTGACCTAGACCAAACATCAACAATAAATGTGTAGAAACTTCAATGTTGTTTTGGGCAATTATATCCAAGCTTGAACCTAAGGGTCACCAAAATTTTCTTATTATAACAAAGTAATAGTGTAGCCCTGTGTTGTTGGCCTAGACTAATCATGATGTAATAATACTCCCTCCCCAAAGATCTATATTTTAGGATAACTTTTAATCCAAAAATAACTCAAAATTTCACAACTTTCACACCATATGTCCAAATGCCATGAAATAAAGTCAATACACCTAGGGATACATGGTTCCAAAGATTTTATCGTAACAATTGTAACAATCAAAACAAACAAACAAATTTAACCCCTAAAGCTTTGAGGGTGTTTTCTGCCAAAAAACACTCAAAACTACCACTTTTGTTGTATTCACTTAAGGAAATCAATTTTTTTTTAATAAATTTAACCATAGGATCTTGTACTTAATTTGTCTAAGATCAGGTAGTAAAAATTCAATCAAATTTGACAGTACGGATTGGAAGATATTAGCATTCAAAGTTGAACAAAAAGTTTTTTTCAAGAAGATGCTTAAATTGCCCAAAAACTAAGATTGCCCATAACTTTCTCATCCCTAGTCCAAATAGAATGAATCAATGCTTCACGTATAGGTAAAAATATAATATTTTATTACAAAAATTCAAAAAAAATTATTTTGAGTTTTTGTAAATTATTTCGGGCTGCCCACCAATCTCCATTTCTTGCTTATTGTACCATAAATTTTTCATCCGGCATCCCATTGAAACAAAAATTATATATCCACAAAGCTCTTGCAAAACTACACAACCTCAAAAAATCTCAAAAGAATTCACTTCAAATTGAAACAATAGAAACCTACCCAGACCCAAATTGTTCCCCGAGAGGACAAACGATCCTTTAGGGATTAAAGTACAAATGTAACGCAAATTAATAATATAGTTAAAATAGCATAAATAGGCGTCTTCATCTTGCACTTGATAGCCACGTTGGCAATTGTAGACCCCATCCTCTGAAATGAAGATGTAGAGTAACTAAATAGTCTCATGGATGAAAGGAGAATCCCAAATCTATTTTATTATAATATTTGTTTGAAACAAACAGACACAAATTCCACTGCACAGCAAGACCTTAACTTATGTCAGACTGAATCCAGATTTTAGTGTGAATTCAACAAAATTTCGAATCTAATAAGTTGTCTGATCTTGTCTGGCTCTACAAAGCCACCAGTCAAGATTTACATTTGAGCAAAACATTAGTGGTAGTCACAGCTTGTTCACCGTGATGGTGAACAATGAACAATGGAAAGTGCTTTGAGGGGCCAATGAGAAGTGACGAATATTGAACAAGCCGTGACCACCCTTTTTGTTCAAATGTTGAGAATGAACAACGGAGGATGGATAATGGCGAGATGGACGGATGTAATTGAAAGTTAAGAGAACAAAGGAATAATCTTAGTGGAACATTGATTGTTCACTCCCAACATCCACCTCCGGAGGTGGATGTTGGGAGTGAACAATCAATGTTCCGCTATGAATATTCCGTCGAAAGCAAGCCAACCCTACACCGCCACCACTTCAATGTTCATTGTTCACCATCACGGTGAACAACCTGTGACTACCACTATTTGATTTGTTACGAAGAATAAAATCTAGGTGCGCGGCCGGCGCTTCACTTGGAAAGAATTTTTTAATGGATTCTGCAAAGAATTCCCTCGAAGTTCTTGTTGCTCAATGGTTCCCATCAAAGGGGATCTTGGAAGGTGTGAATTCACTCCAGTGGCACTGGCAAAAACTACACTAATAATGAAATTCAGTATTAACCACACTAAGAGTAAACATGCCATTTGTTGCATAAATTCAACAAACAAACAACCATAACATTCAAGAGCCTTCAGAGAGGCTGCCTTTGCCTCTCTGAAGTCTTCATCCACAAAATGCATCCACATGTTATTAATGTATGCTTCAGGACCGAGACAATGGCAGTACATTTACGGTGCGATCTATTTTTTTGGCTAATTCTAGGACAAAATATACAAACAAATAGTTTTAAAGATAGATGGTCTGTCAAAACCCAAAGACTTCATTGAGTATTATACCAATGAAATCTAACCATTTGCCATCAATAATTTATTTTGATTTTATTTGTAGAAAGAGAATCTCTTTATGTACACTTGGGGTGGTAGGAGATAGAACAACCCATGTGGGATATGTAATCTAGAGTTTGTAATTTCTCAACCGCTCATAGTTAAGTCTAAAGTAGGAATTGTGTTAAAATTATAATTTCAGACCTCATTTAGGCATAGTGGAATACCTTTTTTCAAAAAAATTTGAACTAAATAAAGGTGGGGAATCAAGATAAGCTTCATCTTCAAATATCCGTTTTAGATTTAGATCTTCCACTCAAAAGTTATGGACAAATTTCAGAGAGGATGTATGAAAATGTAAAAAAAAAATCCTTTTAAACCCCTCTATGAAATTTGTCTATAACTTTTGAGTGGAAGATTAAAATCTAAAACGGATTTTTGGAGATAAAATTTAACTTGATTCTCCAACTTATTTTAGTTCAAAGTATTTTGAAAAAAGGTATTCCACTATGCCTAAATGAGGTCTGAAATTATAATTTTAACACAATTCCTACTTTAGACTTAACTATGAGCGGTTGAGAAATTACAAACTCTAGATTACATATCCCACATTGGTTGTTCTACCTCCTACCACCCCATATGTACATAAAAAATTGTCTTCTAATTCTAAATCACAAAACATGAATGGTTTACAATGTAATGTAAGGGAATCCAAACATGGACATTATTGACCTCTCTAAATTGTTTGTCATTTTTTTAAGCTATTTTTCAGTGTTCTGTTGAAATTGAAATTGTTCAATTTCCCAGTAACCCGATTGTGCAGTCATGACCTTGGCACTGAGCAGAAGTCTGACATTATTGACGCGTGGCTTATTAGCTAATGTTGGGTGTGGAATATACCACATCATTCCGTCAGAGGGAAGGCAGCTGCTCTCACAGCTCTTGAATGTTATGACCATTCCAGTTACCAATTCAATTGTGATGGGAACAAAATTTTGTATCACTATTCAATGACTACATACTATGCAACAAGAGGTTGTAAGGAATTTTTTTACTAGATTTTAGCTTCATTGTCTTTAAATTGCAAAAAAAATTGTTGGAAGAAGTAATTTTGCATTTTATTTTTTGAAGGTGAATCTTAACATGACATTTAAAAACCATGCCAAATTTCAAAGAATGCAAGTCTCTATACTTATGTGGAGAAGGATTTGAATATTGTCTACGCGATGATTGACAAGTTTACTTTGATTGATTTGAGAATGGTATAATTTTTACTCTTGATGAAGATTGTTTAATCCCTAAAGGACCATTTGTCCCCTCGAGGGACAATTTGGGACCGGATAGGTTCCTATTGTCTCAATTTGAAGTGAATTTTTTTGAGATTTTTTGAGGTTGTGTAGTTTTGCGAGAGCTTTGTGGATATATGGTTTTTGTTTCAATTGGATGCCGGATGAAAAAGTTATGGCACAATAAGCAAGAAATGGAGATTGGTAGGCAACCCCCCAAAATTACAAAAAGTCAAAAAGTCAAAAAAAAAAAAATTCACCCTAAAATATTATGTTTTTATCTATACGTGAAGCTTTGATTCATTCTATTTGGACTAGGAATGAGAAAGAAATGGACAATCTTAGTTTTTCGGGCAATTTAAGCATCTTCTTAAGAAAAAACACTTTGTTTAATTTTGAATGCTAATATCTTCCAATCCGTAAGGTCAAATTTGATGAAATTTTTACTACATGATCTCAGACAAGTTAACCCCTAAAGTTCTAATGACTATGATTTCATTGAAAACACTCAAGAACTACCCTTTTTAGTACAAGTTCTCAATGTGTGTCAAATATTTTTTCAAATTACTGAAAATTGTAGTTTTTGTCAAGAACTACAATTTTCAGTAATTTGAAAAAAGAAAAAAAAATATTTGACACACGTAACCGTAGGATCTTGTAGTATGCAAACTTGAGAACATGTGGTAAGAACTTCAAAACTTTCCACCGTGTGGATTGTAAAATATAAGCATTCAAAATCACTGAAATTGTTTTTTTGACCCTGCAAAAAAATGGGCAGCTGCACTTCAGAAGCTCACTTTTCTATGAAAAAATGTCCAAAATGGTGGTGCTTCTTTGGATTCTTTTTTTTAGACAAGTTGGCTACATGCTTGAAAATTTTCACATCATTTGGAATTGTACAACATATAGGAAAAAAATAGTAAGTAGAACAAAGTAGATAATGATTCAAAATACAAAATTGTTAAGAATTTAGTTATGGAATTGAAAAATGCCAATCCCAATGGTTGAAATGTTGTAATAAACAATCTACATCCCGTATTTTTATTTTTTTCAAAAATCTTGAAAATTGAGTAAGATAAAAGACTTCAAAGTTTATTTTAGAGTAGAGATTTCATAACTACCCGCAAACTAAAACTCCTCATAACTTTTGACTCATTGCTCAAAATGGAAGGATTTAAAGCTTTGCACGTATATATAACTCTAGAAAACCAATTTCAAATTTTTGTTTTTGAAAAAAGTGATTTTTTTTTATCTGCCCAGACTGCCTGACCAAGAAAAAAAGTAACGTATTAGGCCATAACTTTTGACTCGTATTTCCAAATGTCATGAAATTCAGGGCACATGAAAGATATTCCTTGCGCACAACTTTTATTAAAATTTCAGCCAAAAATATAAAAAATCTCCAATCATAGGTACTTGCCCAAACTTTCTATACTGCCAAAAATCGCATTCTGGTCCTTTAGGGGTTAAGTACAAGATCCTACAGTTAAAGTCCCATTTTTTTTTTTTTGGTTTCCTTAAGTGAATGCAGCAAAAGTGGTAGTTTAGAGTAGTTTTTTTTGACATAAAACACCCTTGGGGCTTTAGGGGTTAAAACAAATTCTAATATTCAATTTACTTGTCTATTTATTCAAATGAAATAAAACACAGAGATTTCACCTACTAGACTGGTTGTCACATGCTATTTCCTATGCCTTGCAAATATAGCTTTATTAAAGATCTATGTACTCTAATGCAAGTAGGCAAGAGTAGATTGATTGGAGCAAATAGTTGATGGGCATGGTTAGGAAGAGGAATTCATATTTTTTTAGCGTACGTCAATTGATTAAAAGGCATTGAAAATAATTTGCCAATGCTACAATCCTTGTGAAAATTGGCATGACTGTTATCAACTATTCATAATTGCATTTAGTGAAAAAAATATAATATTTTTCTTCATCAAATTTGAGATAGAGTTCTATAAAGTCATTCCACACATTGAAAAATATAATTGTTTATACAAAATAAAGACCATACTAAATATTAGTACCATCAAATTCTTTTGAAATTTTAGGAATGATTAACTCGATGATAATGAACAAGATACAATAGTTGGATTTTTGAAAAAAATTCCCCTAAAAATGATACATTGATTTTAAAAAAGGACAGTTTTAAGATGATTTTAGAAGGATCTTTCGGGATCTTTAGGGTTTAATGACTAAACAAAAATTTGAACAGTGAATGAGTGGTGTAAGTTTTATAAACACATACATTTGTTTTTTCATGCATTCAAACAATTTCAAATTTTTGCAATAGTTTTTTTAATATTTGTGTAGTATAAACAAAATTTGTTTATGTAATTATTCTTTAGATCAAAAACATAAACAAGATTCCATTAAAAAAAAACATTAGGTTGTATTTCTATTAATTTATGTTATATATGCATGATAAAGATATAAAAATTCAATTTTTTAATCACATGTTCATGGGTTAAAAGAACACAATCTATTTGATTGTGCAACATATATAAGGTATTAGAGACCTTCTTTCCAATTGTGTCCCTATCTACAACCATCAAACATTTCAACCACTAAAATGTTGGGTAGATGTACATAGGAATGCAATTGGAAAGAGAGTTTGTAAAGGGTATGCCTTTCATTCATGTTTGCTTCCCTTTCCTACTGAAAAGTATCAAAACCTTTGGATCAATGTTATCCCTTGAACCATGTGTTACTGGAGAAAGATTTATACCATCTATAGTGTCACTATGCGATGAACATACATTCTAAATTTGATGTTAAAAAATGATCTATATAGGATATCAAATTTTGTAGTAAAGATCCTAGATGATCGACTTAAGAATGTTCAAGTTTTATGTACAACTTGTACAATGCATATGTTTTTTTTCTTTTGAAGAACAAAAATATATTGCAAAAAAGAAAGAAAGTAGTGAATTTTTTTATAATCCATAAAGATCACATCAAGTCTGCTAGGTTGATTCTTCCGATTGTATTTTGTATTATAATAGCAGAAAAAGGCTATAAATAAACATGGAAACAAGTTTCTAATTTGGAGTATAAAAATCATTGAAAAACCATCATTTTTGTATTGGATAATTATATGATACATACTCACGTGTCGACTTTTGATGTTTAATTTGTTGTAGTTAAGATTTTTATTTGCTTTCAGTTTGACCATTTACTTGGATTTGAAAAAGTGTAAGCAATTTATATACAAAAAGTTAGAGTTTATTTTACACTAATAAAAAAACATGTCATGTTCCACTAAATGAGTCCATTCATCTCATGACTAAAACCAAACACATTGGATAGAGTCATATGGAATAATGGGACATGCTTGTTTGATGATAGTATTGTACTAGGAATTAAAATACTAGCACATGCTATCCCAAAAACAATTGTGTGGATGTTGCATACTAGATGCTTGTCCAAACAAAGCATCATGAAGATAAATTGTAAATTTTTTAGATGAATTGTAAATTTTTTAGGTAAATTTAAATTTACACTAGATGACTTTTGGTGGACGGTAGACAACCTTTGAGAGCAAACGACTCTTAGACAAATTACTTTTGAAGAGGACAACATTTTGGAGCAAACAAAAAATGACTAAAATGATCGAAAAAAGGGCATTAAGATTGACACAACGGTAAAAGGTGAAAATAAAAAAAACAACTTCCAATGGCCATCTGCTCATAAAGACCATTTCTTTCACCTCAAAGGTTGTCCACCTCAAACATGTGAGAGATGATCTTTTGGGGTAGATGGACTTTGAAAGCAAAATGCAACAATCTTGAGTGCAAGTAAAGGACAGACAACATTGGAAGGTTGGGCATAGGAGTTGAAATGTGAGTTCTAAGGAGCTAGTCAATCATCCATACAACCAACATCTAAACATCCCAAACTCATCTATTACAATCGTGGCGATGAATTTTGTGGTGAAGGACAATTTTCTCACAAGTCACATCCAACTTATGAGCACCCGAGATTAAGACAATATGTCTTGTAGCAAGCCTATAGTAATCCAAGTTGGGGAATGAGTCATTCACCTTCCCTCAATTAGCTCGCTGGATATCCATGTGACGTGCACTTGATCTCAACAACAATACCAAAAGCTAAACTAATTGTTTTGATTTAACCCCTAAAGGTCCAAACACCATTTTTTGGGGGGCAATATATCAATTTTGGGCAGCTCACTACAAAAATAATTTTTCTTTTTTTTCTTTGAAAATTTCACAAAACATGTGTCCAAGGAGAAGCTTTAAGGCCCAATAATTTTTAGAAGCTTTCACTATATGGTTAAAAAGTTATTGCATGATATGTAATTTTTGTTGCTGGGTGCCTTAGCGGGCAGCTCAAGCAACTCAAAAACTTCTTTCAAAATCTGAAATTTGAAATTTATGCCACATTTAACTATTTCTGGACTTTTAAAGGGTCCAGAATTAATAATAGAAAAAAAAATGGTCATTTGGAAATAATGCAAAACATTGAGAGATCTATGTAAAACATTGGGAGATCATTATAAAACATCTGAAGATCTACTCACAAACATCTGGAGATCTCCAAATGTTATTATCTGGAGATTTTTTAATATTTTGTCCAAAATTCACGTAAAAGTCCAAAAATAGTTAAATGTGGCATATTTATTCTTTACATTTATTTATACGTGGAAAGATTTTAATCATTTCATTTTGATTACTGAGATGAAACTTATGAGGAATTCTAGTTTCTGGACATAATCTAGAATGATTCAAAGCTTTCTATGTATAAATAAATCTAGAGAATAAATTTCAAATTTTTATTTAAAAAAAATGATTTTGAAAGAAGTTTTTTGAGTTGCCTGAACTACTCGCCAAACAACATAAACTATACATCATGCAATAACTTTTTATCCATTCAAGAAAAAGTTATGAAAATTGTTGGAACTTCAAGCTATTCCTTGAACACATATTGTGTGAAATTCTCAAAGAATAAAAATAAAAATTCCATTTGTAGTGAGCTACCCAAAATCGCTATGTTGCCCCAAAATAGGTTTTGGACTTTTAGGGATTAAGAGCCTAGTGATCTAAACCATGGTTGCATGGTGGTTGTGATCACACAAGAGGCAATTGCAAATTGGAGGTTCAATGCAAGTAGACACATATTTTGGCTCCATCAATGTAGCAATTCCATTATTGAAGTGTTGACACTAACTGCTCAAAAAGGTAAATTAATTTGACATCAAATCATGTCAATGATCAATTAACAACGACTAAACTAGACACCCCTACCTAAAGACTCTATTGGATCCCAATTCAACCAATGATCTACCAAGAAGACAAAACAAGTGCACCACACCTTACATGTATTTAGTTGCTATGAGTTTTCATCTACACTAGGTCTCTGTTATTTATCCAAAGTCAACCAGGTCACTTGGAAATGCAATTGGACAACACATTCTAGGAAACACATTAGTTGATTGGGGTTTTAGTTGTGTCACATAGAACTTCAAAAGGGTCAAATAAAGCCTTTGATTTGAACTCCAAGTCTCAAACATTATCATTTGCTTTAATTTCAAGTGTCCCTCAAGAGTAGAAATATTTAATTATTATATTGGCTTCAATTATTGGTTTAACAAAAGCATAGAGAAGAATCACAATCTATAGCAACTATCCTGGAATCCTTAGGCTAGCATTTGATAAAGTATAAGACATGTCACCCATATCCAATAGTTAGAATCTTTGTTTGTCAATAAAAAAGATATCCTAAGATTAATAGTCTACCAACCCAAGTCCCCAATCTAATATCACTTTCAATCTTCTTCATTGCTCTAAGAGTTCAAGTTAGAAATACTTTGACCATATATAAATGGGTTCACCTCAAAAATAGTTAGGTCAAAAAGCCCTTAGTAGCAAAATTGCTGAATTTGTAAAGGATTTGTCTACCAAGGCATTTATAAGCATCCAAATTGGAAAAGTAAAGGGACAATATCATTGCACAGGTAGAGAATAGCAAAGTTGTGGACATAGTGGAGCCAAATACACTACCAAGATCCTACTTGCCAAGGAATGTGGTATACTTTCAACTTTTGTTTTAGGATGAGGTTTAAACAATCTTAAAAGTCCCTTAGAGTGAGTCCTTAAATTATTTTAAAATTTTGAAAAATAAACAAATACCATCTAACTTATTTATTGATGAAATAGAATGGATAAAGAGGGTAGGTTGTGCATTAGGAATCCTAGAATAAGATTAGGAATATCATAAGGAATTTGTAAAGGAGCTTAATGAATGAAAACTTAGAATTTGGGCAAAAATTCCATTCGTTATCTAAGGATGCAGTCTTAGAATAAGGTAGCAAGCTCCATAGATAAGATTTAGAAAAGTGGTTGAAATTTAGTTTTGAAATAGAAAACTTATAAAACATCACTAATAGGTTCCATAATAGAAAGAACTTTGATGTTTGGATCAAACTTCACTAGATTCCCCATGATGAAGTTAGAAACTCAAAATTGATATTTTAGATGGGAAACTAGAAAAACAGTTTAAGTAGTAAAGACATTTAGGAACTCTATATCTTGATGACCAATTTCAAAATTGACTTCAAAATTACGATTTGGATAAATACTCCATAAGATATTTATGGATGAGATTTTCTAAAATTAAAAACCATCTGATCTTTGAAAATCAATAACTTTTGGTAAGAAGGCTTGATTAGAATTTTTTTAATCTATTATGAAATGTAAAAAAAAATACCTAGAGCTTTGGATAGTAAGAATGAGACTCAAACCATCTAGAGTTTGTAAGGGGTGTATCTATGATCATACTTAAAACCAAAATCACCATAAAATTACAAAAAATACATTTGTCCATTGCTTGGAGGGCTAGTTCAAAGAATAAATCAACATTTCAAATGAGTTGTTAACTATTAAAAGGCAAAATTCATGTAAAATCTAGTTGTCCTTGCTTTTCTTTTAAGGGTGGGAATAAAACACTCACAATAACTAGATTCCACTAATAAATATGAAGAAGTAGGAAATTTTTTAATGCAAAGATTCAAGATAAAGAGGCATGAAATACTAGCCCTACCACAACTCCTAAATGCATAACAATACTTTTCTAAGATAGTAGTAATATGCCTTGCATTACAAAAATTTTGAGCCCTAAACAAGTTTGTTAGTTCCTTGACAATGAGGAATGTTGGCTGAAATTTTAAAAATAATTTTAAAATAATTTTAAAATAAATAATAATATTATTTATAATTTTAAAAAAACCCCACCAAACAGTAGGTCCTAGATGGCGCAAGATAGATTAAGCAAATCTTTTTTTAAACATTACAAAAAAAAATTAAAATTAAAAAAAAATTAAATCCCAAATTACAACACTTTGACAATTTGATGTGGCACTACTAGTGCCACATCAAATTGTGATTATTTTATTATTTTATGTTATTTTATGTTTAAATTTAAATTTTCTTTTTCTTTTTAAAAAAAAAAAAGTTTTAAATATTTTTTTTATTATATTTTGATTATTAAATAAGCTAGCCAACACAATGCTTGCTCACAACTTGGGGAACCTTTTTTATAATGATCCTTTCAAGGTCTAAATATTTTCTAATGAAGGCCATGTCTTGAGGGTACTTTAAAGGTGTAAATAATAAAATAATCACTTAAGAATTTTCACACTATTCTAGTCTTTTTTTTTTGGCACCATGGGGCCAGATAGCACCATTTCAAAATAAAATTCTACTTTTCGTCAGATAAAAATAATCTTTTTTCTCCCAAAATTTCCCATTTCTATAAAAAAATGTGGATGAAGTTGCCAAATTTGGATGAAAAAGTGCATAAATATAATTGAAAAATATTTTTTCGTCCAAAAGATGGATGAATGTAGAAATACAGTGCTTCACCAAATTTTAAGTAATCGCCACTTTGGCACTTTCTCAAAAAGCTTAAAAAAGGGCTGCACTATTTTTGACTTCTATTTGTATCTTAAGAAGAAATTTCAAATCAATATTGAATTTTGTATGTTATACATACCAATTCATTTTTATTTTTTGCAATAAAATTATAATGGTCACATCCACTAGTAGAAAAGGCGCTTATAACTATACAGCTAGTAAGGGAACTGATACTTCAAATTATTGTGGTATTGGACAAATTTTACTTTGGTAAGTGTGATTTGCCAATACCACCATAATTTTGTCTTTTAGCTTCTTTTTGAAGTGGTTTATTTTCATTGACAAATGTATAAATTTGATTTTTTTTTGTATTTATTCAAAGTACTTTGGAATGTGCTTTTAATGATATAATCTTCAAGTTTGATTATAAATAGAAAAGTTAGAAGTTTATTTGGAAGGTTTGTATATTAGTCTCATTGGAGAGGCCTTGAGAAGATTTTCCATGCTAGTGTTGGTGGTAAAGAAGGAGATCCATGACCATTTACTACCTAATTAGAGAGTTAGACTTCTTGGAAGTATTTTTGAGTAAATTTTCCTTAAAAGATAAGTTGGCATTATAACATAAGTTGTTTCATATTTTGGGGAACTAGTATGGAGTTAATTAATAGGAATTTGAAGTTAGAATCACATAAGGCTCTAAAAGCATCCACCTTTTGATGAATTTATTGTTTACAAACTTACTAATGCAGTTGATACATTGAAAGAAGCAACATGTTTGTCTATGTTAAAGAACGGTAACCCCTAAAGGACCAACATGCCTTTTTTGGCAACATAGCAATTTTGGGTAGGTACGTGTGACTGGAGATTTTCACATTTTGGGCTGAAATTTTTATAGAAGGCGTGGACGAGGAATATCTTTCATATGCACCAAATTTCATGACATTTGGAAATGCGAGTCAAAAGTTATGGCCAAATATGTTGTTTGTTTCTCAACTCGGGCAGTTCGGGCAGATCAGAAAAAATCACTTTTTTCAAAAATAAAAATTTGAAATTGGTTTATTAGATTTATATATACGTGAAAAGCTTTGAATCATTCCATTCTGATCAATGAGTCAAACGTTATGAGGAATTTTAGTTTGTGGGCAATTATGGATTGTCTACTCTAAAATAAACTTTAAAGTCGTTTATTTCACTCAGTTTTCAATATTTTTCAAAAAAAATAAAATTTTAGGGTGTAGATTGTTTATTACAATATTGCAACCATTGGGATTAGCATTTTTCAATTCCATAATTAACTTCTTAACAATTTAGTGTTTTGAACCATTCTCTACTTCTTTCTACTTATTATTTTTTCCTATATGTTGTACAATTCCAAATAATTTGAAAATTTTCAAGCATGTAGCCAACTTGCCTTGAAGAATGAATCCAAAGAAGCACAATCATTTTGGAATTTTTTTCATAATAATCTGACCTTGTGAAGTGCAGCTGCCCGGTTTTTCGCAGGGCCCAAAAAAGGACTTTTGCCACTTCAAATGCTAATAAATTCCAATCTACACGATGAAAATTTCTGAAATTTTTTCCACGTATTTTCAAACCAGAATACTACAAGATCCTACGGTTATATGTGTGCAAAAATGATATTTTTCAAATATTTGGTACTTGTACTAGAAATGGCAGTTTTGGAGCATTTTTGGTGAGAACATAGTCAAGGAACTTTAGGGGTTAAGGATCTCCTACCTCGAGGTAAAGGAAATTTGTAGTTGTATTGAGTGGGTTCTAAAAACATACAATTTATTCAAAGTTACACCTCATATAACATAATTTTCATCCACATTATATCCTTTTAAATCACTCATTCATATTCTTTTTTACCAACTACTTGTTCAACATAACTATTAGATATTGTTCTCCTATAAAAAATATATCATTTTTGAGGCCTTGGCCTTTGGCTTCAAACATACATGGTCAAAAAAATGACCTAGAGTAGATATATGACACAATAATAAACTCCCAAGCCATATTATGGGGTGAGACTAGTAGCCAAAAGACCACCTTTGGTATAAAAATTTACCACCTAATTCTCCTACTTTCCAAAAGATACACATTCTAGTCTACTTCAAAGTAAATACCTTTTTAAATCATCCCTTCAATTGTAAAGTCAATTTTTTAAAATTCTTTACAACAAAAAAAAGACAAAATGTTCAATTCCATGTTGCCCAATTATTTAAAGAGTACATGTCCCCTCCTCCCCTTTTAAAATCATTTTGCAATGTTAATCATTAAATGACAAGCTAGGCCCTTTGGTATTGGTTTTGAGTGAAACTTTGACAAAAAGTGTTTTTTGGATTCTTTTGGAATGTTTCAAGCTAGCTAGTGGATCTATTTTTAGTTTTCTACAATGAATATAGCTTGCCAAACACCACATTTGGCAATGAAGTCATAGCACTCTTCATTGGTCACTTTTGCATGTTCTAACCATACAAACTTTGGACAAGCAACAAGACCTTGTTCCACTCCAAAGAGATATTTGATTCCCCCTTGAGCTACCTGATATACAAATAAATGCAATTTAATTCCTTGGAGACTAGACATTCAAATTTGAACAACGGATGAATGCAAACACATGCTAAACATACAAAAATGCATTTTTTCCATCCATCAAGTTTTAGTAGATTTTTATGATAGTGCATTTCTTTAACATTTATAGATGGAAAAAATGCATATTTCAGGCTGAAATTTTAATAAAAAGTGGGGACGAGGAATATCTTTCTTATGCATTAATTTCACGCCATTTCGAAACATGAGTAAAAAGTTATAGCCTAATATGTAACTTTTTTTCTTGGTTGGGCCATTTGGGCAGATAAAAAAATCACTTTTTTCATAAACAAAATTTTTAAAATGATTTTTTAGAGTTCTGTATTTGTGGAAAGCTTTGAATCATTCCATTTTGACCAATGAGTCAAAACTTACAAGGAGTTTTTGTTTGCGGGCAATTATGGATTCTCTACTCGAAAATAAACTTTGAAGTCCTTTATCTTACTCAATTTTTAATATTAAAAAAATAAATAAAATCATAGGACATAGATTGTTTATTACAACATTGCAAATGTTGGGGTTGGCATTTTTCAATTCCATAACTAAATTCTTAACAATTTTGTATTTTGAATCATTCTCTATTTCTTTCTAATTACTATTTTTTCCTATATGATGTACAATTCCAAATGATGTGAAAATTTTCAAGCATGTAGCCAAATTGTTTAGAAAAAAGAGTCCAAAGAAGCACCACCATTTTGGATATTTTTTTTTCATTATGGTTTGACCTTGGGAAGTGACCTTGGGAAGTCCAGCTACCCGATTTTTTCGGAGGGCCCAAAAAATAATTTTTGTTACTTCAAATGCAAATACCTTGCAATCTACAGGGTGAAAATTTCTGAAAATTTTACCACGCATTCTCAAGTCAGCACAGTACAAGATCTTACGGTTACAAAATAACGCCCTTCCTCCAACTCCCTCTCCGAAGTCCGAACTGAAGGAATGGAGCTCTCGATTCACGCTGATTCTGAAAGGAGCCAGTTCCTCCCCATTTTATTTCCAATTTTTAATTTTTAATTTTAATTTGGTAGTCTTTCCATCAAGTAGAAAAAGAATATTCCATTGCCCAAATCCTGAGTGCAGAAGCCAAATCTTGTTCCCTTGGGGCTGAGACTGGTCAAAGAAGCTGTCAGAGGCACGCTGGCCCGGCTCTTTTCCATTTTGTTTGTCCTCACAGCATTGGGGCACCGTGAGCTTCAGTTACCTTACCTGGGCCGTGGGTGAGCCCCAGCGCTTGCTTTCAGCGGCTGGGCTGGCGGCCTTCCCCTGGGCACTTGGTGCTCATGCAGCGCTTGGCACCAGAAAACTAGTAAATTGCATGGCCCTCCCTCGTTCTCGTTCCTCCGTGTTTCATCAGCCCGCTTTTTTCCAATGGAGCCAGCCAGAACTCCAGGTCTGAGCTCGTTACGTAAGGCGCCAGGGGGGAGAATCTGAGTGACGATGGAAGGCCTGGCCAGGCCAAGGAGGAAAGGACCATGTTTCCAATGCAGGGACCAGCCAAGGAAATCGAGAGCTCATGAGGTCCAGACAGACAGAGGGCTCCAAAAGATGGAGAATCAATGAGCATGGAGTCGGAGAGGAAACAAGAAGGGCACGCAGCCCCACGCAGCCTTTCCCATACCCCCAAAAGGCAGAGCGTGAAGGGAATCTACTCGTCATCTCAACATCTGCCATGGCCGAGGGAGTGATGACAACTGAACTGTCGTGGGGAGGGAGGGAGGGAGGGAGGGAGCGGGCGGGGCTCATGACGGAGCTCATCACCTAGTGTAGCTAGTTCGGTTCACTTCACTTTGTGGACGGTCGGTCGGACGGCCGGACGGCTAGTCGACGACATGGAGCCAGTAACTCAATTGAAATTCATAAGCTAGGCAGCCCGGCTTGGGGAAGCCAAACATAGCCAGTGGGAGGCTCTGACATCACCGAGGGGGGCATTACTGTCTGAACAGGAGCACAGGGCGATACTGTAACTGGGGAGTAAAAGGTTCAGTTGGCTGCACTGCAGGGGTGGACGGAAATACAGTAAGTTAAGGAATGCGCATAAGAACCCCACAAATGAGCGAATCAATCCACGGGAGTGGTAAAAACGTAAAAACCAAAAAAGCTCACTTGCACTGTAACAGCGTAACTCACTGTTCCTTCCTCCACTGACTGGCTGGCCGGACCTCGCTGGCGACTTGGCTGGCTGGCTGAGTGTCTGGGCTCAGTGGGCTGGCTGGCTGGCTGGCTGCTTTATTATTGAGCGATGCTGGAATTCTGGATTCTGGTGGGGTTGGATCACGCTTAATCACGAGGACCGAGAGTGGGCTAAGTATAGAACACCAGGTGATCCACAATCACAGACAACGGCCACCGACGGAAAGCCATGCTTTTCACGCTCCACGAGCCTTTGCGAAGATTGAGCACTCCTCCAGCGGTGCATGGAACTTGGGCGAGCGTGGACATGGCCCAGTGGAGTGCCTCATCACTCGGCATGCACGGGGCTAAGTTAAGTGAAGTTAGTACCGGGTTACGCTCGGTCCTCGCTTGATTCAATTCCGGACCGTGTTTAGTTAAGCGCATGATTAGTTGCAGCTGATCACACGAGCTTAGGAAGAAGCTACTGATGGTCCGGTTGCTTGTCTGCCTGCCTGCTGCTGCTGCTGCTGCTTGCTTGCCTGCCTGCCTGCCTGCTAGAAAAACCATCATCAAGATTCTCCTTGTACCCCAAGAGAGTAGGTAGATTAGATGGAGTGAGAGTCGAGCCAGGCGCTGCTGCTGTGGCTCCAGTTTCAGTTCCACGGTGTAACTTGGAAATTTTCGTCATGATATAAAGTATGCGACGTTGAGACATTCAAGGGTCCCGTAGTGGCCGGCTTCAGTTACGTTGGCCTCGGTGTTTGCTGTGGCCCGGGCCCATGTGTCATGTCCGCTTGCTTAGACTCCTGCTGTTGCTGTTGCTGCACCCGAGGTCTGGGGTGGCAGGCGGCAGAGCTGTGAGCAGCGAGCAGTAGCTTCTGATTTCGTTGCGGTGGCGAGCGTGTCAGACGGTATGTTGATGAATTAATGAAGGAGATGGATGGTTTGTTTGTGGGTCAGGCTTCACAGTGTCCATGTGGGTAGGGGGTTGCGGTAGCTCCCGACTGACCGCCTCCTTTTTTCCCTTTTAAAAAATCTAACTCCTTTCTTTTTAATAAAATTGTCTGTCTCATAGTCAGCTTTTCTCGTGTGGACAAGCTCCTGTTTGACACCTGATGATGGAACGATGAGAGCCCCGATTGGGCTTTAGGCTAGTTTACTAGCTAACCCTGCGAAGCCTCTTTTGACTCTGGTGACGCTGCTCGTGCCGCGTTGCTCCGTCCACTCGAACTCCCATAGGCTTACTTTATATTCGGTTCGTAGCGATGTTTCTCGTTTCGGGATCGACTCCTCGAAATTCATCAAAGCGGGGGCAGGGAGTCTCTCTCGCTGGATAAAAGATTTTAACTCCCACCATGCATGATCCGAATCCGTTCTCTTTCTGAAATCCGTCTTGGTAGTTGCAAATTCCTGCAATAGTGTCGTTTGTTCAAAATTCATCTGACGCTGGGTTGTGATTGTATATGCACACCCAAGTCTTCGTCCCCGTTCCGACAGAAAGGCGTCTTGCGAATAATTATTGTGGAAAGGCCGCGTAGCTGGCTCAAGTAGTCCTCACTAGCTAGATCGTCCCCAATCCTGCAGTAGCGGACGTGCGACGTTACATGGCCGTTTTGAGACGTGCGAGTCTGGTAGACCATAAATGATTAATGCGTCCTCCCTGTCTGTTTGGACAGGCTAGCTAGACGAGCCAAGCTGGTAGTTCTGCTTCCGGAAATCACTCCGTTGGCACATTCTCGGGTGTGAGATGTCGTAGCGGAGGAGATGAAACGGCACGAGCTTAATGCACAGTTTGGGAGCCTTACTAGTCGGCAGGTCTCCACAGTTGCTATTCCAATGGCGGATTCATCGTGAGAGAGACGAAGAGAGATATAAAACGAGAGTGCGCGAGAGGGAAAAAAAAAGTAGGGCATTACATGGCCGCGGAGTCCAGTTCGTGCGTACAGGTGATTCTCCAGTATGTGGACTCGAGCACCGTCTATCACAAGCTGCGTCGACTGCTTAGCATTGGATCACGAGGAGGAGGTGGGCGGAGCTAGTTCCAGGTATGCAATTCGGACATTTCACTGGAGTCCATCCATCCATGAATGATGTTCCATCGATTGCCGTGTTGCAGTCTCCTTGCATTGCCTTGGGGCAGTCACAATCTCTCTCTCTCTCATTACCAGTGTTTCTCCCACTTTCTCTCTCCCGGATTCATTCTTAAGAGTGACTGCAAGTGCACACAGGTTAGCATGATCATCATTCTTGGCCGGGTATTGAAATAGAGTTCATAGGTACTCACTAAGTAGTCCACCTTTCTTGTCAGCACCGCCGGCGTCTCAAAACGGCAAAGAGGAACATCATGACCATGTCTTAGTAGTGCCATTTTGAAGTCTCTCTTATCCAATTTGTAGTGGGGTTCTGACACATCAATGAGTGGTTTCTTAGCCGGACATTTGGGAATGGGTGCGAGGCGGTTCCAAGCCATTTCAAGTGTTTTTTCCACCCATGTGTGTGAGTGTCCTTTGTGTGTTTGCAATTACATCGAGTGGTAGTACTTACTACTTAGCTAGTGGCGATGAGCCGCATGGGCGGCTGTTTGCCCCAAAGCTCGAGACTACCTCTTTTTGTCTCCGTGTGTCCGTATTGAGATGCCGGGTATGCTTGAGTGCTTCGAGAATGGCGAAATAGAAAGGATTATTGAGATTGTGTGCCGTAGAGTCGTTTAGAGGAATTAGAGCTTCCCCTTTTGGATCTACGTACCAGAACAGGAGAGGTTGACCAGATGGCTCGGTTTTCAAGGAACCTCGGGAATGGTGTCATGACAGATTTCATCACCGTGGAAGCAGCCGCAGCAGCAGCAATCATCAGCCGGGAGGGCAGGAGCTACAGGACACGCAACCCACAGCAACAGCAGCAACAACAAAACCGGAATCCACCGCAGCTCTAGATTATCTTCCCAACTTAGGCTCTCCGACCACCACCATACACCATGATCTACCCAAACCGCCTGGCTCCTCCAAGAGATCATTTTCGAGGGGAAGATCATTCCTTTCCGACGCTGGCCTTGAACCTGCCCCCATGTCTACTCCAGAGCTTACAAGCGTTGTGGCCACGAGGGTTAAGCAATCCGCAACGCAAACTAGTGGCAACGACGTTGACGACGACGACGTTGGCTGCGTGAGTAGAACGGACAAGCCTCAGCTCGATGACATGCAGACCCAGATTAGTTTTGCCAATGCCCACACGCCTGCTTCTTGTGATCAAGAAGTGCCGGAGGTAGTGTTGCCGTCGCCCTCATCCAAGCGGAGAAGGCTCGAGACTTACCCCAGTGATGAGCCGGAACTGAACCGCCCCCCGGCCGAGGCTCGCAGCCCGGAAGGGTGTGAGGATTCCGGCCTCACTGGCGAACAGCATATGGCAGATCCCGAGAGAACTTCCACACCGGAGGACATCGATAGCGCTGCTCCGGTTACGGAATTAGCAGCAGCGCCCGTGCCGCAATGTAGTACAGTCCCTTCACCGGGCCACCAGCAGGAAAATGTAGCAGACCCGGAGCCCTTGCAAATCTTGGAGCATTTGCATTTTAGTAGCGTCGCAGAGCGGACGAGCTCTCCCCGTGACGATGATCCACACTACACCACTTCTCAATTCTTACCTCCAGCAGGCCACATTCGGGTTCCCGACACTAGGAGTGCTCAAACCACCAGAACCATGGCTGGTGGCGGGGACGAATGGTTGCGGCTAAGCCTGGGAAGTCACAGCCAGTCCGACGACGAACCGCCTGCGACCCGGTCCTTCTACCAGCAACCCCCACCGCGGACCTCCACCCCCGAACCCCCTGGCATCCGAGATTTCTTCAAGTTCGGAGCCGAGATTCCAGAAGCCTCATCTTCACATCGCCACTACGCGGCGACCGCGCCTTACGGACCCGGGCAGACGTCGTCACAATATGCTGGTGAATCCTCGAAGCAGCAACACTATCATGCGGACCCTAGATCAGGCGGTCTGCCTCCGAGTCGCCCTTTCTTGCGACCACGCACCAGCAGCCGCGATTTGGATCCCAATGTGCCCACCCCACGCGTCTTGTCGGAACAATTCAAAGAAAGCTTCACGCCGCCACAATTCTCGAATTTAGTTTCATTACCGTATCACCCCGCTAGAGTCTTGCAACCCGTGAGGTCGGAGCAGACTGAAACGACCGCGGTTCATGCGTGGAGATCATCGACTCACGAAGCTGGACCAAGCGCTGGACCAAGCTCTGGACCTCAATATAGCTATTCACCTTCACCATCTCCATGGATGCTGCAGCAGCAACAGCAGCAGCAGCAGCAGCTTCTCCAGCAGGATCCCCAACGGACGTCACCCAATCCAGCCGAGTTTTTCAGCATGGGAACACGGGATTGGAGGTCGGGGGCTCGGTTTTCGAGCATGCAGGCGTCGGTGGCGCAAGGAGTGGATCCCGAGCAGGCGTGGCTGAACCAATTGCTGCAGCGCGTGAGGAATACGACGAATGTTCCGTCGATGTCTTCGGCTGTGCCGCACCACCCGGAGTCCATGCCGAGTGACGAGTATTTGGATGCTCTGAAACGAGCGGTGGAGCGCTTCCAGGGAGCCGATCAGGTAGGACTTCAGTTTATTAATTTTTCTTGCTTCCTACGATTTGGATGTTTCTTGTATCAGGAGCAAAATGTGCGTTTGCCATCAGCACGTTTCTACATCCTGGAATGCAATTATCATTCTTGTTACCCAATGTCATGGACCCCGCAACAGTACCGGTATTTAGAAAAGCCAATGTACCGAATGTACAGTAGGACATGGAACATAGAGGACATGGACATGGACGACGTTCAGGGTCGCGGAGGAATTAGAACTCAATTGCTGAACGTCGTCTCTGAATATGGCAACGCGGTTACCACGCGGGAGACTGGGAGTAAGTACGAGCGGCCGGAACGAAATTAAACCGTAGTGACATAATATCTTGCGACTAGTTTAAAGGAGTTGTATAGTAATTCGATAAATAATATTACTTCGCTTTCCTTCCAAGCTGTCGAGTGTCACCTAACCGATTTTTCTAGGACATCCAAGATTATGCAGGATTTGGTCGACAGGACAGGCTGGAAGATCGCATCTCTTCCTCACATTGGATGTGATTTTTGTCTTAAGTATTCCTGTCTCATTCAAGACCAGTGGCCACAATGTAGTAGTACTCACTCAGGGATTATGATGTTCAGGGAGGCAAAGACGAACCGCTTACGGAGCTTCAACGTCTGTACAGAAGTGCCGCCGCGTTTCCTCAACAACGACCTCCTTTCGACCCCAGTACTGACATTAGTTTGGCGAGAATCTACGGTGCTTCTGGTTCCAGCAAGCCTCGTGCACAAGCTGCAGGGCCTGGGCCCTCTTCGCAGAGACGAATTCTACGCCCTCATGCTCCCAGGCCTGGATTGTGGTTCACCCTCCAGGCTTCAAATTCGCAGTAAGTTCTCCGCAACTTTGGCATGGGCAAGTACTGTCTTGTACTAGCTCGTAAGTTATCCATCAAATCCTCGTGACACGACAAGGCTCCTTGTGGTTGACTGACCTGCACAGTCAGAGCCACATGCATCTTTCTATCCAAACCTTTGAAGATTATTAACCTCAGTCGAACGGTTTCAACTTGGTACTAACCTTCATGAACCTGGAGGCCTGGAGGCTTGTGAAGGTTATTAGACACTATGTGAAGTTATTTTTATTGAATCTTGAATGTATAGATATGAGTGTTTTGGTTGATCAATCAAAGGACTCACTATGAATTGGATGGTTTGGGTTAAAATCTTTTATGACTTGCCGACAAAACATCAGTTTTTTCTTTTCAGAGCGTCTTTGACACTCAAATTCTAAAAACTAGAATGGGTGTACATTTTGTTTTCTAGGCAGTTACCTTAAAAGTGGCAATTCTGGTGAACTTCTGCCATTATAACGAAATTGATGTTAGAAGAGAGTAGCATGATTGCCTCAAGACTTGGACTTGGCATTATGATAGGTTGGTGATGTTGTTTGTTGCGCGTTGGGGTCCTGGGTCTGATCCATTCTCCAGGATTGGTTCACCCTGATGCGAGACTGGTGTACGTTATCCGCTTGTGCCAAAAAATAAAACAAGGAATTTAAATGCGTCCAGCTGGGGGGTTGTCATGGAGGCTGAAAAGTGATGCTAATGCAGATTCGCATCTTCGGAAAAGAACTTTAATTTCCTGGGGCTGTATTGCAACTGTAATAACTATGACGTGGCTCATCATCACTTTGTAGAGGATCAGAAAAAATGACGGAAGCCTGGAGACTGAGGAATCTCGTGATTAACATTATTAATCACCAAATTCCAAATACCATTTGATGTTTCGCTTCGATTTGAGCCATTTCTTCAAGAAAGAGGGGCTTGGTGTTAACTCCTGACAAGTGCACTGACTGAACTCGTCACCTCCTGCAAAATTATGGTCAGGCCTGTTGATGAAACGTGTGACTGTGTTGAATGCAGGCCAGAAGCTTCTCCATTGCAGCAGATTCCAACAGCATACATACGAGTTGTGTAAGTGACTCTCGTTCATGAGATTCTGATTATGTGGGTGTCATGACACTGTCGCGCTGTACACTGTCGGATAATAACTAAACGGCATTATTATTAATAAATTCTAAGTCACTCTGCTTCCGAGTTAGTTCTGCGATCCATCGTTAATAGCTTCCTCAGTCTGCTTCCGATCGCATGCCAGATGATCTTTTAAAAACCACTTGTGAATCTGCACCACAGGGATGACACCATGACAGTGGCCGTGGTACGAAGGTACCTGGCGAACAAGCTGGGTTTAGCGAGCGAGGATGAGGTACAACACCACCAGATTCCCATTCAAACCAATTATACTATTAGTGATTTAACTCAATTCATTTGTCGCCAGTCAGTTTTTCAAAAGCACTGCAGTCAGGCAGAAGCTCCCTCCCTCCACTGCAGCAGGCTAGCATTTTGTTTTGATTGAATTAAGTTCTGGAACGTCTACAGGAGTTTAAGAACCATTCCATAACTCCTCCTGATGCCAATGCAACGTAGGTGGAGGTCACATGCAAGGGGCAGCCCTTACAGCCCAGTCTGTCCCTGAATCAAGTGCGGGACAGCATTTGGCAATCCCCGATTATCAACACGCCTAATCCCAACACGACGCAGCTGCTGTCGGAAGGCAAGGCTTGGAAGGCTCCGGATGGGTCCATCACGCTGGTCGGAGACGTGGTCATAGTGCTGACCTACGGTCGCCGACCTCTGCAACAGCAAGCGCCTCCTCCGACTTCGACTTGACACGGCACTGTGGAGACAGTCAGCTTTTAAGCGGAAATTAAACGTTTAATTTCAACCGCTTCTTCCCTTCCCTTTCCCCTTTATGGTGCGAGAAGATGCATGACTCTTGGCCATCATGATTCTGGCTGGAGTCATCTATCTCCTCCGACCAAGTGACCATGCTCACTGCAAAGCCAGCCAGCCAGGGGTCCATTTCAATCTTCCATCGTTGCAGTTTCCGGCACATGGACTGCGTGGTGTAACGTACTCTGACTTGCTCACAGGCGAAGAATGACCGACCTACAGTAAGTTGAGCTCGCGAACATGCAGTGGTGGAATGTTGTATCAACTTACGGTCAGCTGGCTCAGACTCTGGACGGACAACAACAGGGATGTGTAACATCAAGCTCTGCATACAGCTCATCTTGTGGAGGCATTGATGGTGCACATGCACGATACATGCTCGGAAGCTTCTGGGATTTGAGGTACTTCTGCAGCGGCAGTCGTCTACAGCGGTTTCTGTCAAGGTTTATCAATCAACTCCCATTGTACTTAGATCTGAGACAAGCAGATTTGTAGTTATAAGGCCGGCGCTCCAGCTTCCAAGCCAAGGCTGGCATGGGTTGTAGTTGAAGGATTGCCAGTGGCAGGGTGTTCTTTCGTAGTGACAAGCAGCTGCTTCACGTACTTGACCAGTAGTTGGAGATCTCTTGAATGCAATCAACCACATTTTTTTTAATCCATGGGGGGTTACAGATGGAGCTTTCACATTCGATCAACTGACAAAACTACCGCACCATAACTTGCCTGGAGTTTTGGAGACGGGTTGCAGTTCTGAACTGAAGCTGCAGCATGCCGTTGTGCATTTAAGTTGGACCAGATTTTACCCCCAGTCTGAGACCATTGGGATTGGGTCAGGCAGAAGCGCCGCTGCAGCTGCTGCTGTTGTGTGCAGGCCCCATTCCATCCCTCAGAGAAATTGAAGTCTGGGGTACAAGTCTAGAGCAGAACCACATGAGCCTGCTTGAGCACTGTCTATTACAAGAGCAACTTACAACAACAGCAGCAACAACAACAACAACAACGCCATCAACAACACCAACACCAACGCCGTACCTTCAATGCTGTCCCACCTATGTAATCCTTGTTGCAATGATATGTCCCATGCATTGCATACATTTTTAAAATTCCGGTAGCCTGTCTGCCCCTGTCGAGTTAACACGCTTGTAGTTAGATCCTTTGCGCGTTGCCTGACCCTCCCCGTTCATCAATGCCAGAGTTTTGTTTCGTCGCTTCATAGATTGACAGACACATCAGCTCAGTACTTTAGCTGCGCATGTATAGATTATGCGCTCTTTCAACAACACAGCGGATCGGAGGGTGTCGCTCTCAGACTCGGACTGATTTATTAATTGGGGTACCTGTGACCCTTTGGACGTTACCTGTAAGATAGATCATTGCCTTTACTGCTAACTTTTAAACCTTCACTTTTTTAAGAAACATGCACTTCTCCGGTGATGGACTTGCAGAGTCCATGCTTGCAGACTTGCGAAATCGACCAGAAACAAACGAGAGCAGTCAAGGCCCGGGGATTCAGATCAATTAGCATTAAACCTTAATTATATTGCTTATTTGAATGATGCATGTGACAACTGTAATGCCAAAAAATTCTGTTTGCGCAACTTACGCTTTCTGTGCGGCAAATGTGCCCAATTCCTACCAAACTTTGGTACTCTAGATTCCATCTGCACATAGACCTTTGCTGAGAAAACGCCATTCATGCCAAGGTCAATTCCAAATAGCCCGTATTTTGTATGTATCTATTGTCCATAACCATCTCTGCGAAAGCTCATTTTCGACAAGATCAACTCTTTCCTCAAATTAGGACTATGCCGGCACAACAAATGCTTAATTGGAACAGAGTTCATCATGCATAATACTGTTGAAATTAAAGGATCTGCTAACTCCTTGGGCCCTTCTCCTGATTCAAGAAAGACTATGGTGCCCAAGAGGTCCCGATTTTCTAGCATCTTCTTTCTTTGGTTTCTCCCACCTTGAATTCATGAAAGGGTTGATACATAGTAGGCAGTTGTAATCACTACCCAATCACAGAGTAGCTAGGGTGAAAAGGGTAGGCAATCAACACCGCTGTACAGTACTGTACTGTACTGTACAGTACAAGGTTATGTGGGAGCTAGCTAACACAAGAGTATGTGAAACTTTGTGCTGCAGCTATGCAGGGCACATTGGCAAGTGACATGTACGTATCTTTGCTTGTCCGAAATTATCTTCGTTTGTTTTCTTGCCTTCGCCCAATCGCCCCGAGATGATGGTCACTAGCTGGTGCCAATACTGCAGCTTAAGTCGATTGCCAGAAACAAATCCGTCGTATCATAGAGAGCCATGTCTGCTGGTCGTAGTGGCAGCTACGATGGTGTCAAGTAAAAAATGGAGGTTTGAGTTAAATGGCCAGGTTTTAAATCCATTGCCTGAGAAGAGGATGTTAGCCTTGTAACTTAAATCCTGAAGCAGCCAAAAAGTTCAGGTTAATAACATTGATATCAGTATGCAATTTTGGCAAGTGACAAAGGATCTTCGGATGCGGTGAAAACTGTTGGAATTCAATTTTGTTAAATTGGCGGTATTTTACGACTTTGACGTTCTAGGACTCCGTCGCAGCCTGAAATGTAAATTAATGTATGCCTTAAGCTCTTCGTTTGTAGAGCTTTACGTAGATTTGTGTTGCAATTTTTTGGCATCAATTTAACAAAGATTGAGGTTTGGAACGTTACATTACCACTAATAAGACCACAGTAGAAGAGAAGAAAAACTTTGCAACTTACAGATTCTGCAGTGTGGCACTTAGAATTCATAGGTTCTGATGATGCTGATAAGCCTTCAGTTGATACTAGTTTAACACTTGTTCATTTTGCATGATGCAAGTGCAATACACATTACCTGTAATCTGACATCTACGTCACCAATGCTACGGCTCTTTCATGCTTTTGATTATGATCCATGTGCAAATTGCGCAAATTCTCAATGTGTATGTTATGTGATAAAATAAATAATATCCCTTGAGATTGAACTATAATGATTGTAATTACTAATTAGGGCGATACATTACAAGAGTTGTGCACCCAGGATTGCAGTGGCCCTTCTAAAAACTTCGAAGTATAGAAGTCCTGGCTACTTAATTTTTTAAGCTTGAATATCACAAATCTGGTGCTCTGCATCACGCCAAAAAAAACAGTTTTTGACTGCAACAAATAAAATTGCAAGAGTAATTGTGAATGAAGGATCAAGGGACGGGCAGTTGAATACAAACTCTTGAAGCTGTCACCGGACACGAAGCCCCAGTTCATGATTCTTCTTGGCAATCTGCGTGCAAAACACAAAAAATTCAAAAGAATGAACAAAGGGAGCCGACATATGAACCTGAGCATTCGATCTACAGTCATCCCCATTACCCCATATCATTCACAGCAGATGAATAATTTCGTTAAATTGGCATCAATCATGACTCCGGTGTCAAAAATTGTTCGTGACATATATATACTGTACAGTACATCAAGGTTTGAAATCTTGGAAAGACATGGATTTCTTTTTTAAGAACAAGTGTTCTGAAAAGTGCCAAATTAAGTGTCGGAGCACAGCCCACTTAACGAAATTGTCGTTGTAGGTATCGGTATGAAATGAAATGAACATGAAATGAACCTGCGCGACAATTCAGAAGTAGATAGGTGGAAAAAGAACCTGCGGATATTCTTCTTCTCCTTGTAGCGAAGCATGACTGAGTCACGAGCTTGAGCAAAAGTTACACTATCTACACTGCCAGAGCCAGAGACGCATCTCCACCAGGAGTGTGCAGCATGGTGGATGCTGCGCTACATTCTATAATCACTACTATCCCCACTGACGTTGGAAGCTGTCAAAGACAGGCTTGAGTTCTCTCGTTTCGGTGAAAAAGCCACATCCATATTGCTCCTATCCATGTCATCCAAAGCAGTTCGCCCAGACCTTGGAGCCTTTCCTTCGGCTGGGATATTTCCTTATATTTGCACTACTAGCCAAAGTAAAATGGCCCTCTGGAGGCCCCACACAGCACTGACCTTGTGACAGATGAACATTGGAGTACTTAACGCAACAACGAGAAGCAAAATTACACGAGATTTCTCATTGGTTGATGAACAGCGGCATCTCTTAACTGCGAATCATCTGCTGCCTAGAAATACTTCACTTTTCACCTTCTCTCAGACACTGAGATAGACGCTGCAAAGCTTAACGATCTAGACTCCACGTATCTATCGTTCCACGAAATGGAAAGATTTGGTCTGCAACGTACAAACAATCCATGCTACTTGAGCATCCTCGCAAAGAATGGCAAGTAGGATGGATTGCATTCAAAAATCCCAAAAAAATTCTTCACGCAGACGAAAACGACTTCAAGTTCAAAGATCTCAATCACATTGAAAACATTCAACAGAAATATTAGGGTTTAGGGTTCACCATCAAATCAACACAGGAACACCACACCTCCGTCCTTGCCATGCCATTTCTTCGCTTTGTTTGGCGTAAGTTAATGCCGAACGCTCCCCCCAAGCACCGGCGCAAGAACCGGCGCTCCCGCCAGATTCATCAACTCGATTCTCAAGCGGAGCAAACGCTGTGAACAGAGCTCTCGAAAAAATGCAAGAAGGAGCCGATCCTCACTGCGACCCAACTAAACCATATTGATTGTTGGATTCGAAGTTGCTCTATCTACCGTTATAAAGAGTCAACGGTAAGATTCTGATACCGTCATGGGAAGAGGTGCTTCACTGCTTCAGTGATCCGGGAGATTCTGTGTGAAATTCCCCCAGCGGTCATCTGGCAGAGATGCCATCCCGGAAGGGAAGACCTGTTGGACGACGCCTGTACAGTACAGTAAGGACGACTTCATTTACAAACTGCCAATTTAAGGTCTTCAATGTTTTTTTACAATATGTAGTATAATTGGTTTATTTGGGTATTCATAATTATCATTGTATCCTGACACAATCTCAATCAAGCATATCAAATTTCAGTTTCAAATAAAGCAAAATTATATTATTGGTGAATTTTTTAAATCAATTTTCATGGTTTCACATAATATTTTTTTTTTTTAAATTAGTGAAGAATTTTTTCAATTCTATTGTACAGATATGTAGGGAACATCCATATGCACATCTTTTATATGAACACCCTTCCCATTAAGTAACAAAATTATAAGCTAGGAAAAATTAAGTGTGAAGCATTCTTTGACCAAAGTTTGTGAAATAGATATCTTTATGGAAAATTCACAACTCATGGAGCACCATGAAGCACTCATGTTGCCGCCGCTCTGCGACCAAACCTTGTATGCACGGATCTCCGATCAATGGTGCTTAGTTACAGTTTAGTACTCAATTAGCTTTTGTGTTAGGATTAGCCAAACAACATCCTTCCACGTTCCCGCTTGTGTGAGACAGAGGACAGAAGCCAGTGGAATCAACGAATTTCTACAGATTTAGGATTAGGATTCAAAAGCAATCTGAACGCAATAGTGTCCTACATGGATTCTGCTGTCACATTATATTTATATACACTATGTAAAAACAATTAATTGTTGTCAAACTAGAAGGTTTTTTGGAGAGTCTAAAGATCCACATAGAGAAAATTCTACCTTTTTTACCTCTACTAGACAACCATTAGGCATTAGTTCTTTTATTTCTTTAGTTGAAAGCATTTTAAACTTTGTTTGTAGATTTGAAGTTATTAAATGGGAAGGTAAAGTTTGTTTTATCTTTCTTTTAAATTTTAAAAAGAATTTGAAGGCCACGTAGTTGCCATGTAAGAGATGAAATAGGGTTATGGGGAGAAAAGGATGACCAATGGATGAATTGTGGTCCATGTGGCATTATAGAGGCCAAAGGTGGAAGGGATGGAGGATGAGGTGGAAGATAAGATAGGGGGTCTTCTTCTTCCTCTTCATAGTTTGCTTAAGGGAACCGAGACTTTAGAGAGACACAACAAATTGTATAGGAGACTTTTTGCAATGAGATTTTGTGAGATTGTTCATCTTGTTTTGAGGTTTTCATAAACCTATCACTCGCTCAAGTTGGCACTTTTGTGTGGAAGTTATGCTTCATGGAGTGAGAGAGGGATAATTGTCATGGAGTGTGAGGGCTGAATTTTTGAGGGCTTATAACTTTTGGGTGGGGAATTTTTTGTCTTTGAGATTTTATGATAGTATGTGTTTAGATGTTAGCTTTCTAAAAAGCTATCATTTTCTTATTTTGGAGTTAGGATGCAAAAGTTATAGGCTTAGGGGCAAAGTAGTGAGAGGTTGCCTTTGATTTGAAGAAAGAGAATTTCAATCGGCTGTAAAAGTTGGACAGTATTTTATTTTGTGTTGAAATTTAGAAGGTGTAGATTATTGTGTTAGCTTTCTTTAGAGATATTACACGATCAGTTTAGATTTTGTATGTAAGAGTTATGGGCTTGGAAGAAGAGTAGTGATGAGCTACCTTCAAATTGGAGAAAGTGAACTTTGACCAACTATAAAAGTTGGACAATATGATATTTTAAGTTGAATTTTTGAGGTTTGTAGATATTGTTGTTAGCTTTCTAGAGAGGTGTTTTATTCTCAATTTGAAGTCCTAAAGCGGTTGTGACACTCATATTAGTGGCGGGACCTTTCTAGAAGGGAACTTATATGGTTTATGAGCAACACCAAATATTTTATATAGCATGTGATATTTTATTGGAACTTTATGGTGGATTATGGAGGTTTTATGAGCATGTATATATATATTTTACTAAATCACGGGGTCCTTTATTTTCCAGCTAAGTCTAGTTGCAGCCAAAGTCCGATGCTTTCCTAAGGCCAAGCTTCTCAACTCAACACTGGTTCCACCCGTGCTTCCTCCATGACCACTGTCGCCCGTAGCTTTGCCTCCTCAGCTGCCGATGAGGCGACTGGCACATGCGCCAGACGTACGGTGTCGAGTAGAGAGGCCTTGCATTGGGAAAGTACCAGGCTTTTGGCTACAATTAGACTTGGCTGGAAAATAAAGGGCCCCGTGATTTAGTAAAATGTATGTGCATGCTCATAAAACCTCCATAAAAACTCTATAGGGTGATTGCAAGAAACACTTGTCCTATTTCTTGTCCCCTTGCTCTTGGACAAGTGGATTTTGGCTGTAACTTTTGCATCGTATGTCCGTTTTTTATGAAATTTGAAGTGAAGGTACACATAAAAGTTTCAGAAATTCAGTATTTTTTTCCAATTTTTCAAAATTTATTTACTATTTTTAAACTGCCCCCAATTGGATGTCTACCTTGGCCATTTTAGGGGTTTTGAGTCCTATTTCCGATCCAAAAACACGAATTTGAAAGTGAAAATTGGGAGACAAGGAGTTATACTAAAGTTACACAAGATTGTGAAGAGATTTTTTTTAAATAGTAAAGTATCCACCTTCCACATGTGCTCAGAGTGCACTACCTATGTACACGTGCAAAGAACACAATTTTTATTTTCCAAAAATAAAAAATAGTGAAAAAGGAGAAGCTACAAGTAAAGAAAAAATGCTATTTTTTTTTTTAAATTATTTAAATTATTTTACCATTTTCTAAAAATAAACTCAAAAATATCTATTTTCTTCTATTTTCCTAGGCCTCTTTTTTGTGCATAACTTTTAGAGATAAATTTTTCTAGACTTCAATTTTCACATGTATGCTTTTTTGAATGCTTTATAAATTATTCATATTTTATTTTATTTAAAAAAAAATTTATATTGCAAAAGGTCATAGTACTCCCAGTACTACGGCCATTTT